>CM069862.1:152074803-152404803 GCA_036172795.1 Pelodytes ibericus | reverse complement strand
TTATATCAGGGCTCGACAAACCCCAGGCGCCAGGTCGCCATGGCGACCAGGAAATTAGACCTGGCGCCTGGGTGCTGTCAGCCTCATGGTCCCCTTGCCGCTGCCATCCGATTTTTCCGCAGCGCGAGGGGGTAAAGTCTGTGCCGATGGCCGATGGCACAGACTGCAAGCTCCACCCCCTCGCGCAACGCGTGTCTGAGTGCCGGGTGTCGTCACGTGACATCCTGGCACTCAGCACGCCGACCAACGGAGATCAGCAGCAGCACGAATGTCCCCCTCCCCTGCAATGAGGTAAAGCAGCAGGGAGGGGGACACATCAAGAAGAAACCCCCAAGAAAATACTGTGTGAGGTGGGTGTGTGTTTGTATGTATATGTAAAGTAGGTGTGTGTGTGAGGTGTTTGGATATATGGGTATATGTAAAGTAGGTGTGTGTGAGGTGTTTAGATATTTGTGCATATGTAAAGTAGGTGTGTGTGTGTGATGTGTTTGGATATTTGTGGATGTGTAAAAGTAGGTGTGTGTGAGGTGTTTGGATTTATGTGTATATGTAAAGTAGGTGTGTGTGAGGTGTTTGGATTTATGTGTATATGTAAAGTAGGTGTGTGTGAGGTGTTTGTGTATATGTGTGTATGTAAAGTAGGTGTGTGTGAGGTGTTTGTATATATGTGCATATGTAAAGTAGGTGTGTGTGAGGTGTTTGGATATATGGGTATATGTAAAGTAGGTGTGTGTGAGGTGTTTGGATATATGTGTATATGTAAAGTAGGTGTGTGTGAGGTTTGTATATATGTGTATATGTAAAGTAGGTGTGTGTGAGGTGTTTGGATTTATGTGTATATGTAAAGTAGGTGTGTGTGAGGTGTTTGTATATATGGGTATATGTAAAGTAGGTGTGTTTGTATATATGTGAAGTAGGCGTGTGTGTTTATGAATTGTGTTTATGCTTGCGTGATTGTCTGGCTCCTAAAAAAAAAATTCTGGCTCCTAAAATCAAATTAAATTTGTCAAGCCCTGACATATATATACACATTTTATGTAGCCACCAAATGAGACACCAGTGGCACTTCTAAAACATGTTTATCTTAGTCGAATTGCAAGCAAATGCATAAATTATAAAAAAGAGTGTGCCTTGACGTGGCGGGTGAGCTTAACTATGCTTTGGCCAATTCATATAACCAAAGTGTGTTTATTTGACCACTTGTTATCCATCAAGCCTTTCCGACCAATATTCTCACTTTTCCCATTCTATCACAATATTTATATATTTGTTGCCAACTTTATTAGGTTGAGAAGCACAGACAGTTTTTGTTTTTTGTATACATTGTACAGCCAATCACACTGTTTTTGCTGCATGCTCACACCTGTTTGGTAAGCATCATTTTTACATTTATATTATTTGAGCCTGTAACTAGCTTAGCGCACAGACATTTTTCTTTTCCCTAAATGCATAAATTAAAATTTTTTGCTGGCTCTGTAAAGATGGCAATGATTTTGTTATTGGAATAATTTTGCCATTACATGTAATAAAAAATACCAACCTTTACTTCCTGTAATAACAGGGACATTGCGGGGACGGGATCGGCAGTCAAAAATAATTGGCTTTTGCACCCATGGAATGATGAAGTGTGTGCCCTCGTCAGATACTATATCCTGCACACCTCGGAATCTGTCAAAGATGACTGCACGGTGTCCAGCATCAACTAGTGAGAGATAGGATTGGATACTGCATTTAATATCACTAAGGATATCCACACCATGATATAGGAGCATATTAAAGACAAGGTGAGGAATACACAAGGAAGCAAGAAGTAGACTATAATATACTTGGTGGAAACATCATAATAGGGAAATATGCTAAAATGTAGCATCCTTTACAGAAGTAAGGATCGGGTGAAATGCTAAACAAGAAAGGACCTTTAGTAAGATTGGATAAAGGTTTGCAAACAAAATATAAATAAAGTTGGATGGAAGAAGAAAACAGTACACAGGAAGTGTCCACTGAAGTCACCGAGTGTATATTGGAAGAGACTGACTGAAACAGTATATTGGGGAATTTATGAAATGTGTGCAGAGAGAAAGTGTGGTTTGTTGGGGGGATACAAAGAACATTTAGGTCTGTTTGAAAGACACTGATCAAATGAGCTTGGCAGGAAACTGCTAATTAATAAATGGATGTCAGAGTGGTATAGAAGAAGCAAAGATAGAACGATAGGAATCACATCAAACTTCCATTAAAGGCTTTTTAACTTTGGATACAGCAGTATCAAACGTTAAAAAGTCCTATCCCACTGTAAACCCAACCTGTATTTTCAAAATCTATACATAGGTTTAAGCTCAGCTCTGCCTCCCAATTGAGGGAGAGCAGATAGGGCTGAGAAACAAACTCAGCCAAGCAGACTGATGCTGACTGAACCCAAATGTCTCACTGAGTTAGCGAAGATAAACAACATGCTTTTTACATGTAATAAATACATGGGATGCAACCAGTACAGGGGACCCTAACTAGTAGTTAAGCTACTATCCTGGCTCTATCACTGCGCTAACAGTGAGTGACAGTTGTGACTGATCTATTGCCATGTATCACAGTCAAGTAAGGAGTCTGCCAGTCGCATGCATCAAAAAAGTATAATAATTTCACTGTTTTAGTAACAAAATGAGTTTTAAGTCTAGGGTTTTGCAATTGCAGCCACTTACCATTATATAAAGCAGAGTTCACAACACCACCAGCCACTGCCAGTCCCAGACCAATTTTGCCAACCGTCTCAAAAAGCCGCGCCGCCATTTTCTTTATTTAGTGTATATTCTCTGTTAAATACAAAATAAAAACCAAGGGTTTGTAAATTCACCCCAATCTTTACACATAAAAAGGCATAAGTTAGGAATTATGCCAAAGTTTCTTTTGAGAGGAGCGCAAAAAAAAGAACATAAAGGTCATATAGAAAACTTAGAAACAAAGGTTTAGCAGTAACATTCGAAATATTTCTCAGAAAGAGAGGTGGATACTTGGGAGTGCCTTCAACAAAAAGTGATACATTACATTAATGTAAATATTAATAGTAAAGTGGCAAAGGTTAATATAATAAAAATCTGGGATGTGTATATCCTACGCTTATAACAAGGCCAAGGACCAAATAGAGGTTGAGAATTTACAGAAGACTGAGGTATAGTGCGAGTAGACATGCCGTATAGCTCCTTTCTGTCCTCACTTTATCTGTATAAATACTATTTTGGCTGAGTAAATGACAGGCACATGGGCCGCTTCAATATTTTACACATCTTGCATATTTTACTTTCGATCATCAACCCTTTCACCTTCATCACTAATTACTAACACAGGGGCTCACTATTCCCCCTAACGATCCCTACTCTTACCAGTCCTTCCACTCTGCCCTTGCAGTCCTGGATCCACACTTACCTCTTAAGTCTCTGACCTCCACATAAAGCACGCTTACTCAAGCGCATGCGCATATAACGCTTGCACGCAAAACCTCTTTCTCATTCGCTGCGAGGTCACGCACAGGATTATGGGAACTATAGTACACAGTTGATTCAATTCAACGCCATTCTTGAATTTCAAACTACAACTCCCGAAAAAACCCGGCTACGTACGACATCCTATTGGTTATATTTTAACAAGTTCCTGTAGGTTCGTTGGGAAGTTACGTACCAACGATGACACTGACAGCCATATTTATTGGTTGAGGCTAGTTCCTACCCAGTAGAAGGACCCTGTCCTTTCAGAGGATAGGAAATAGCTTTCCCCCTAGTGGTCAGGTCCTGTATAGGGATTGGAACTAGCCGACTCACACTGAGAGTGCTAGTTCCTATCCAGTAGATTAGAAGGACCTTTTTGCCCCTAGTGGTCAGGTCCTGTATAGAGATTGGAACTAGACGGTTCACAGTGAGAAAGCTAGTTCCTATCCAGTAAAAGGACCTTTGTACCTCCAGCTAACACAGGTCTTTTACAGGGATAGGAACTAGACGGTTCACAGTGAGAAAGCTAGTTCCTATCCAGTAGAAGGACCTTTTGGACCTCCATCTAACACAGGTCCTTTACAGGCATAGGAAATAAACAGGTCACAATGAGAAAGCTAGTTCCTATCCAGTAGAAGGACTTTTATACCTAAAGCTAACACAGGTCCATTACAGGTAGTACTTATACTGCTAAGGGACCTATATACTTCCAGCTAACATAGGTCCTTTACAGGGAAAGGAACTAGATTGTTCATATTAAGAAAGCTAGTTCCTACCCAGTAGAAGGACCTATATACCTTCAGCTAACACAGGTCCTTTACAGGTAGTACGTATACTGCTAAGGGACCTTTGTACCTCCAGCTAACACAGGTCCTTTACACGGATAGGAAATAGACATTTTACAATGAGAAAGCTAGTTCCTATCCAGTAGAAGGACCTTTAAACCTCCAGCTAACACGGGTCCTTTATAGGGATAGGAACTAGACAGTTCACAGTGAGAAAGCGAGTTCCTATCCAGTAGAAGGACCTTTGTACCTCCAGCTAACACAGGTCCTTTACAGGGATAGGAAATAGACGGTTCATAGTGAGAAAGCTAGTTCCTATCCAGTAGAAGGACCTTTGTACCTCCAGCTAACACAGGTCCTTTACAAGTAGTACTTATGCTGCTACGGGACCTTTGTACCTCCACCTAACAAGGGTCCTTTACAGGGATAGGAACTAGACGGTTCACAGTGAGAAAGCTAGTTCCTATCCAGTAGAAGGACCTTTTTGCCCCCTAGTGGCCAGGTCCTCTATAGGGATTTGAACTAGCTGACTCACACTAAGAAAGCTAGTTCCTATCCAGTAGAAGGACCTTTGTACCTCCAGCTAACACAGGTCCTTTACAGGGATAGGTTCTAGACCAGTGATGGTGAACATCTTTGGGCCCAAGTGCCAACACGGCATACACACACACTTATACTCTCACATAGACACTTATGCTCATACTCACACTCACTTATACTCATACTTACACACACTCATTCCTACACTCACACAGCCAGGTTCACCTCTCGGCTACTCCATCTGAGAAGAGCAGACATCAGTGGGTAAAAGATGGGCGCCGCTGGTCATCTACTTCTTCTCCTGATAATCGGGCGCATGCTCGCTATGTGGAGAAGCGCTCAAGTCGGAAAGCATGTCTAACGGAACGGCTAACTAAGGCTGGTAGCCCCTCTGTCCCTTGTGTGAAATCACCTCCTTAGCCCCCGATTAAAGCTCAGCATCCACCGAGCAAGTCTTTCTGGAACCTTGCTCTTCGTACCCAAATAGCAGACAGGACCACTAGCAATTAGGTACAGCAAGAATGAACAACAACTTTATTTGTGAAACAAAACAGACTTATATACACACAAATATGACATTAACTAGGGGGGAGGAACAGGGGAATGAATTATAACACGTAAGCCTCAAACAATAGGGGGGGGAGAGTGTATATGCGAGGTGTGTGTGGGGGAGAGTGTATATGCGAGGTGTGTGTGGGGGGGTAGAGTATATGCGAGGTGTGGGGGGGAGTGTATATGCGACGTGTGTGTGGGGGGGAGAGTGTATATGCGAGGTGTGTGGGGGGGGAGTGTATATGCGAGGTGTGTGGGGGGGGGGAGTGTATATGCGTGGTGTGTGTGGGGGGGAGTGTATATGCGAGGTGTGGGGGGGGGAGTGTATATGCTAGATGTGTGTGTGTGTGGGGGGGAAGTGTATATGCGAGATGTGTGGGGGGGAGTGTATATGCGAGGTGTGTGTGTGTGGGGGAGTGTATATGCGAGATGTGTGTGTGTGGGGTGGGAGTGTATATGCGAGATGTGTGTGTGGGGGGGTGTATATGCGAGATGTGTGTGTGTGTGGGGGGGAAGTGTATATGCGAGATGTGTGGGGGGGGAGTGTATATGCGAGGTGTGTGTGTGTGTGGGGGAGTGTATATGCGAGATGTGTGTGTGTGGGGTGGGAGTGTATATGCGAGATGTGTGTGTGGGGGGGTGTATATGCGAGATGTGTGTGTGGGGGGAGTGTATATGCGAGATGTGTGGGGGGGGGAGAGTGTATATGCGAGGTGTGTGTATGGGGGGGAGTGTATATGCTAGGTGTGTGTATGGGGGGAGTGTATATGTGAGATGTGTGTGTGGGGGGGGAGTGTATATGCGAGATGTGTGTGTGTGGGGGAGTGTATATGCGAGGTGTGTGTGTGTGTGTGTGGGGGGAGTGTATATGCGAGATGTGTGTGTGGGGGGGAGTGTATATGCGAGATGTGTGTGTGTGTGTGGGGGGAGTGTATATGCGAGATGTGTGTGTGGGGGGGAGTGTATATGTGAGATGTGTGTGTGTGTGGGGGGGAGTGTATATGCGAGATGTGTGTGTGTGGGGGGGGAGTGTATATGCGAGATGTGTGTGTGTGTGGGGGGAGTGTATATGCGAGATGTGTGTATGGGGGGAGTGTATATGTGAGATGTGTGTGTGTGTGGGGGGGAGTGTATATGCGAGATGTGTGTGTGTGGGGGGGAGTGTATATGCGAGATGTGTGTGTGTGTGTGGGGGGGAGTGTATATGCGAGATGTGTGTGTGGGGGGGAGTGTATATGTGAGATGTGTGTGTGTGTGGGGGGGAGTGTATATGCGAGGTGTGTGTGTGGGGGGGGGGGAGTGTATATGCGAGATGTGTGTGTGTGTGTGGGGGGAGTGTATATGCGAGATGTGTGTGTGGGGGGGAGTGTATATGCGAGGTGTGTGTGGGGGGAGTGCGCAGCAGGGATCGGCACGGCAGAGCAGCAGGGATCGGCGTGGCTGTGCAGCAGGAATCAGGTTGGCTGTGCAGCAGAGATCGGCACAGCTGTGCAGCAGGGATCGGCGCAGCAGAGCAGTGGGGATCGGTGCGGCAGAGCGGTAGGGATCGGCGCGGCTCTGCAGCAGGGATCGGCACGGCTGTGCAGCAGGGATCGGCACGGCTGACCCCTGCTGTGCAGCAGGGATCGGCACGGCTGACCCTTGCACTGACCCCTGCTCTGCAGCGCTGACCCCTGCTGTGTAGCGCTGACTCCTGCTGTGCAGATCTCTGCTCTGCCATACTGATCCTTGCTGTGCCGTGCTGGTCCCTGCTGTGTAGTGCTGGTCCCTGCTGTGCCGTGCCATGTTAGTCCCTGCTGTGCTGTGCCGTGATAGTCTCTGCTGTGCCGTTTCGTGCTAGTCCCTGCTGTGCCGTGCCGATCCATGCCATGCTAAACCCTGCCGTACTGTGCAGGCAGGGCGCGGCAGCGATCAGCAGGGCGCGGCACTGCAGAGCAGGGAGCGGCACGCCATGGCAGGGAGGGGCACGCCACGGCAGAGCAGTAAGAGGCACGGCAGAGCAGGGAGCTGCTCTGCCGTGCTGATCACTACTGTGCTATGCTGATGTCTGCTGAGCTGATCCGTGCTGCGCCCTGCCATGTCGGTCCCTGCACAGCAGAGCAGGAATGGGATCTGCAGAGCAGGGATGGGATCAGCAGAGCAGGGATGGGATCAGCAGACCAGGGATGGAATCAGCAGAGCAGAGCAGGGATGAGATCAGCATAGCAGGGATCAGCATAGCAGAGCATAGCAGGGATCAGCATAGCAGAGCATAGCAGGGATCAGCAAAGCAGAGCATAGCAGGGATCAGCAAAGCAGAGCATAGCAGGGATCAGCAGAGCAGAGCAGGGATCAGCGGAGCAATACAGAGCAGGGATCAGCATAGCAATACAGAGCAGGGATCAGCAGAGCAGAGCAGGGGTCATCAGAGCAGGGATCAGCACAGCAGAGCAGGGATCAGCAGAGCAGGGATCAGAAGAGCAGAGCAGGGATCAGCAGACCAGAGCAGAGATCAGCAGAGCAGGGATCAGCAGAGCAGAGCAGGGATCAGCATTGCAGAGCAGGGATCAGCAGAGCAGGGATCAGCATGGCAGAGCAGGGATCAGCAAACCATAGGACAGCAGGAAACAGCTCAGCACAGATCATCTCCATTGATTTCAGTCTCCCGCTTTGCTGCTTCCTGTAGTTATCTGTACCATGTGACCAGCTGGTCACATGGTCTGCTGACATCACCAGGGTCCTTCTACTGGATAGGAACTAGCCGCTACCGTGAAGGAAGCTCTACATGGGACAGTGAGACAGCTCTGAAGAAATCATTACCAGCTGTCACCTTGTGGAAGATAAAGAGAAGGTCTATTTCCACTCAGGTAAGCTCTGGGTTTTTTGGAGAGAAGGGAGGGTTGGTGTAATTTATGCTATATATGCATAATGATTTCTGCTATATCATAGTTGCCAACATTTGAAAAAAAAATCCAGGGACACTTTGCAGCTCAGCTTACAATTACTTACTTTAATACTGACCACACCCACTGTCCACAGCTCCACCCACTCGACATAATTAGCATAATGTAACTCCACCTTATTGTCACAGTGTAGATTATATCACCAAGTTCTCACCAGCATTACCAGCATCCTTGGTATACAACAGATACATTCACAGCACAACATCTACATCAGGCAGGTGCATTTTATCACTTTTACATGAAATATAGAGAGCTGTGTGTACACCCTAAAACATACTTTAGTATAAACCTACCACTTCTGCTGCAAGGCCATTCCATGTATCCACTACCCTCTCAGTAAAGAAATACTTTCATTAGTCCCTGGCCTTATCTTATATATAGGATAGCCTTATACCTATCCCATGCATGCTTAAACTGCTTCACTGTATTAACCTCTACCACTTCTACTGGAAGACTATTCCATGCATCCACTACCCTCTCAGTAAAGTATTACTTTCATTAGTTCCTGGCCTTATGTTATATCTAGGATAGCCTTAAATCTATCCAAATGATACATTAAATGCACATTTAAATTCATGCTTAAACTCCTTCACTGTATTAACCTCTACCACTTCTGCTGGAAGACTATTCCATGCATCCACAAGTATTACTTTCATTAGTCCCTGGCCTTATTTTATATCTAGGATAGCCTTATACCTATCCAAATGATGCATTAAATGCCCATTTAAATGCATGCTTAAACTCCTTCACTGTATTAAACTCTACCACTTCTACTGGAAGACTATTCCCTGCATCCACTACCCTCTCAGTAAAGTAATACTTTCATTAGTCCCTGGCCTTGTCTTATATCTAGGGCAGCTTTATACCTATCCCATGCATGCTTAAACTCATTTACTGTATTAACCTCTACCACTTCTACTAGAAGACTATTCCATGCATCCAATACCCTCTCAGTAAATTAATACTTTATTTAGTGCCTGTCCTTATCTTATGTCTAGGATAGTCTTATGCTTCTCCCATGCATGCTTAAAGTCCTTCACTATGTTTACTACTACTGCTGGAAGGTTATTCCATGCACCCACTACCCTCTCAGTAAAGTAATTCTAAGTTTCTGACCTCCACTGTGTTAACCTCTACTATTTCTGCTAGAAGGCTATTCAGTGGCGTAGCGTGGGGGGTGCAGGGGGGGCCGGCCGCACCGGGCGCAATATCTGGGGGGGCGCACTAGCCCTATGCGGCCGCCAGGGCCGTCTTTAACGCGGGGCAAACGGGGCAGCTGCCCTGGGCCCATTTACTCCTGGGGGGCCCCAAGGCAGCTGTCCCGTGGGCCCCCAGCCCCTGCTGCCGCGTTCACAGCGCATTGCGCTTGTGAACGCTTTTTTCCGGCAAGCCGCATCCGATGGATGCGACGGCCGAAAAAAAAAAAAAAAAAAACTGCCGCCGGATGTGACGTCGCGTCACATCCGGTTTCTGTTTCCCTCCTCCGTGCAAGAGGGAAGACTGCACGGAGGAGACATCCGGCGGGGGACACGGAGCAGCTTCATGTAAGTACAGGGGGGGGGGGGGGGGGGGTGTTGGCTGGCACAATATTCCTGGTATCTGACTGGCACTATATTACTGGGCATCTGATTGGCACTATATTACTGGGTATCTGACTGGCACAATATTACTGGGTATCTGACTGGCACTATATTACTGGGTATCTGACTGGCACTATATTACTGGGTATCTGATTGGCACTATATTACTTGGCATCTGATTGGCACTATATTACTGGGTATCTGATTGGCACTATATTACTGGGTATCTGATTGGCACTATATTACTGGGTATCTGATTGACACTATATTACTGGGCATCTGATTGGCACTATATTACTGGGCATCTGATTGGCACTATATTACTGGGTATCTGACTGGCACTATATTACTTGGCATCTGACTGGCACTATATTACTGGGCATCTGATTGGCACTATATTACTGGGTATCTGATTGGCACTATATTACTTGGCATCTGATTGGCACTATATTACTGGGCATCTTATTGGCACTATATTACTGGGTATCTGGCTGGCACAATAATACTGGGCATCTGACTGGCACAATAATACTGGGCATCTGACTGGCACTATATTACTGGGCATCTGGCTGGCACAATAATACTGGGCATCTGACTGGCACAATAATACTGGGCATCTGACTGGCACTATATTACTGGGCATCTGGCTGGCACAATAATACTGGGCATCTGGCTGGCATAATATTACAGGCATCTGGCTGGCACTATATTACTGGGCTCTGACTGGCACAATATTACAGGCATCTGACTGGCATAATATTACAGGCATCTGACTGGCACAATATTACAGGCATCTGACTGGCACAATATTACAGGCCTCTGACTGGCACAATATTCCTGGCCTCTGACTGGCACACTATTACAAGCATCTGACTGGCATAATATTACAGGCATCTGACTGGCACAATATTACAGGCATCTGACTGGCACAATATTCCTGGCCTCTGACTGCACACTATTACAGGCATCTGACTGGCATAATATTACAGGCATCTGACAGGCACCATATTCCTGGGCTCTGACAGGCACAATATTCCTGGGCTCTGACAGGCACAATATTCCTGGTATCTGATTGGCACAATATTATTGGTATCTGACTGGCACAATATTACTGGTATCTGACTGGCACATTATTACTGGGCTCTGACTGGCACAATATTGCAGGCATCTGACTGGCACAATATTGCAGGCATCTGACTGGCACAATATTACTAGGCTCTGACTGGCACAATATTACTGGGCTCTGACTGGCACAATATTACTGGCATCCGAAAGTTACAATATTACTGGCATCTGAATGGCACAACAATTATGGCATATGTGTGTGTGTGTGTGTGGGGGGGGGGGGGGGGTAACATTAGAGGTACAGGATTGAGGAAGTTGGCTCCATCTAGCCCAGTCTTGGATCATCTCCAGGGTATGGTTCCATTTTGATGTTTAGTTTTTGTTCTTGATATTTTTTGTCGTTTACGATGGTTGTGAGACGACATATAATAGCATGGCCCATGCTAGGTTACTACATGTGTATATTTGTATTCATAGACCTGCTGAAAATGTGGAGAATGTGTGTAATGCATGTTCGCACTCAATAAAGTGTTGGAAAATAAACTTGTATTTAGATGCATTTTACTTTAATTACATAAGTATTTTCATAACAAACAATACATGTGCTTGGGGGGTAAGGGTTTCTTTAACTAATCTAGTAGAAGAGACTCGAGTGCTAAAATCCACGGGTTAGAGGGCGCAAATTACTTGCCTTGCCCCGGGTGCTGACAACCCACGCTACGCCACTGAGGCTATTCCATGCATCCCCTACCCTCTCAGAAAGTAATACCTCCATTTATCCCTGGCTTGATCTTATATCTAAAATAGCCTTCGCGTATACTCCTTTACTGTATTAACCTCTACTTCTAGCAGAAGACTATTCCATGCACCCACCACCCTCTCACAAACAAATATTAAGTCTCTGACCACAAAAAAAACTGTAAAATATTAAATATTTTCAGCTAGTTGCACCAGGGCTTGACAAACTTAACTGATTTTTAGGAGCCAGCAAAAAAATCTAGGAGCCAGACAACAGCACATACACACAATCACATGCAGTCATATACAGACACACATACATCACATACACACTCATACATACAGTCAGTCACATAGACACACACACTCATACGTAGTCTGTCATACACTTATACATACATACACACATGCATACAGTCTGTCACATACACTTATACATACACACATACAAGTGAGCGTTTCTTTTTATCTTAAAAACATAACCAAAAAAATTTAGATCAATATGTCCCCCTTCCCTGCTGCTATATCTCATTGCAAGGATGGGGGGCATTTGCGTCCCAGGTTTGTCTGTGCCTCCTACAAAAGGCACAGACCATCTTTACTTATTAATTACATTATTTTTCCCATGTAAGAAATTAAAGTCACCCTATATTTCTTGCACCCATTCATTTGTGAGTCTTATCATGCACATCATCATCTGTCAGTCTTATCATGTCCATCATCATTTGTGAGTCTTATCATGCCCATCATCATCTGTGAGTCTTATCATGCCCATCATCATCATCTGTGAGTCTTATCATGCCCATCATCATCTGTGAGTCTTATCATGCCCATCATCATCTGTGAGTCTTATCATGCCCATCACCATCTGTGAGTCTTATTGTGCCCATCACCATCTGTGATTTTTATCATGCCCATCATCATCTGTGAGTCTTATCATGCCCATCATCATCTGTGAGTCTTATCATGCCCATCATCTGTGAGCCTTATCATGCCCATCACCATCTGTGAGTCTTATCATGCCCATCATCATTTGTGAGTCTTATCATGCCCATCATCATTTGTGAGTCTTATCATGCTCATCATCATTTGTGAGTCTTATCATGCCCATTATCATCTGTGAGTCTTATCATGCCCATCACCATCTGTGAGTCTTATCATGCCCATCATTTTCTGTGAGTCTTATCATGCCCATCACCATCTGTGAGTGTTATCATGCCCATCATCATCTGTGAGTCTTATCATGCCCATCACCATCTGTGAGTCTTATCATGCCCATAATCATCTGTGAGTCTTATCATGCCCATCATCATTTGTGAGTTTTATCATGCCCATCATCATTTGTGAGTGATAACATGCCCATCATCATCTGTGTCACCCTCCACCCCGGCTTCCCCAGTAGTCACCTCCATGTCCCTGTCGCGCCCTCCGTGCTGCAGGCTTCCCTCCTGCACGGAGGAGGGAAGTACATTAGCCGGATATGACTAACTGTCATACCCGGCCGAAGATTAAAAATAAAAAAAAAGAGTAAAAAAAATTACTGGTCCCGTGTATACTGCAATCGCAAGACAGTCCCGGGACTGTCCCGCGATCGCAGTATACGTGGGACATTTGCATAGTTGCCGGGACTGTCCCGGTGAATCCGGGACAGTTGGCAACTATGCTATATATATATCATAAATCATTCCTATCCTGATTAGCAGTCCTGTAATAAATAATGTCACACATATGTGTGTTATGTGTATGTGTGACATGTTTTATTACAGGACTGCTTAACAGCATAGGAAGGATTTATGTTTATATCAGGGCTTGACAAATTTTATTTAGTTTTAGGAGCCAGAAAAAAACCATAGGATCAAGACAATGGCACATCACAAAAGCAAACATACACAGAGACATTCACATACACGCACCTCACATACAGAATCACATAAATACACAGAAAGTCACATACACACACCTCACAGACATCCAGTCAGTCACATACACAGCCAGTTACACACAAACACACACACCAGTCAGCAAGTTATTATTTTTTTTTTTTTAAAGAAAAAAAAACTTCCTTAATGTGTCCCACACATCACATACAGAGTCAGTTACATACATATTCACATACAACACATACACAGCCAGTTACATACATACGCACAACACATACACAGCCAGTTACATACATACACACACACAACACATACACAGCCAGTTACATACATACGCACAACACATACACAGCCAGTTACATACATACACACACACAACACATACACAGCCAGATACATACACACACACACACACACAACACATACTCAGCCAGTTACATACATGCACACACACACAACACATACACAGCCAGTTACATACATATACACATACACAGCCAGTTACATACATACACACACACACACAACACATCACATACACAGCCAGTTACATACATATATACAAACATACACACACAGCCAGTTACATACATATACACAAACATACACACACAGCCAGTTACATACATATACACAAACATACACACACAGCCAGTTACATACATACACACACACAGCCAGTTACACACACACACACACACACACACACAACACACACACACACAGCCAGTTACATACATACATACACACACACACACACACA
Source organism: Pelodytes ibericus (assembly GCA_036172795.1). NCBI lineage: Eukaryota > Metazoa > Chordata > Amphibia > Anura > Pelodytidae > Pelodytes > Pelodytes ibericus. The sequence goes on along the minus strand of CM069862.1, from coordinate 152,390,482 downwards.
CACACACACACAGCCAGTTACATACATACACACAAACACAACACATACACAGCCAGTTACATACATACACACACAAACACATACACAGCTAGTTACATACATATACACAAACACACACAGCCAGTTACATACATACACACACTCACACAACACACTCACACTGACATACACACACTCTCTCTCACACTGACATGCACACCCTCTCGCTCACTCTGACATGTACACCCTCTCGCTAACACTGACATTCACACATTCTCGCTCACACTGACATGCACACACTCTCGCTCACACTGACATGCACTCACTCTCGCTCACACTGACATGCACACACTCACTCACACTGACATGCACACACTCTCGCTCACACTGACATGCACACACCCACACAGACATGCACACACTCACTCACACTGACATGCACACACTCACTCACACTGACATGCACACACTCACACTGACATACACACACTCACTCACACACTGTCAGTTTTTAACTTACCTGCTGCAGGCATCTCTTTTCTTTGAGCTCAGTGTGAAGGAGGTCTCAGCCAATCACTTAGGCTTCTGAACTGTCAGCCGATCAGGAGAGTTGAGAAGTCTCACCTGATTGGCTGAGACCTCCTTCAATCAAGCTCCCCTGGACACAGGAAAAAAAAAGAGAAAAAGACCGCTGCATAGAGCAGCAAAGTGCTGCCCCTGCCAGGTTCCCGCCTGGGGCAGCTGCCCCACGCTGCCCCATTAAAGGGCCGGCCCTGTGAAGGCTCCTAAATTACAAAACGGGCATGAATCTTAGAGCGGTGAGCATATATTGGTAAGTGCCCGTATGGTTCCATTTAAAAAACTAAAAAAGTCTTATGGGCTATAGCCCCTGATCTTTTGGAAACCTAGCAATGCCTCTGGCGGTGGGTGCAATATATGTGCATGGCAAGTGCTGTGGGTACTATATGGTGCTGTGTGAAGTCCTTTGGGTGCAATGTGGGTGCAGAAAATGGGAATAAAAACAAGAAATGCCATTTTTCAAAACCATTTTTATTACATATACAAATAGTTGAATGTGATATGAAAATAGTTGCATATAATATTAAAAGGTTTACATTTACATACAGTTTTTTTTACAATGCAACTTTAGAAATATTGGGTTGAAGAAGGTCTACTGCTAAAGACTTTGCCCAGGGCCCACTAGGGTCTTAAAGCAACCCTGTGATGGGGACATGTGAAGGGGTGATGGAGGCATGTGATGGGGACATGTTATGGGAGCATGTAATGTGTATGTTATAGGGCAATGGGGACATGTAATGGGGGTGATGGGGCATTTAATTTGTGTGCATGTGGGTGAATGTCCTGGTGTGCAAAATGGATTATAGTTCATGTCGTGGGCGTGCAACGTGGGTAGGGGGATGCCCATATTTTGTCTGCCTAGGGCAGCACAAAACCAAGATACACCACTGTTTGGGTGCTGGAATAAGTCCTGTGTGTGCAATGGTGGTGCGGATCACGTGCTAGGGTAAGTCCTGGGTGTGCAATGTTGTGATGGAGCATGTTCTGGCTGTGCAACATGGTGATGGCGCATCTTCTGGGGTGCTGGGGTAAGTTCTGGGTGTGCAATGTGGTTGATAGGGAATGTCTTGGGCTGCTGGGGTAAGTCTTGGGTGCACATTGTGGTTGATGGGACATATCCTGGGTGTGTAATGTGGGTGCTGGGTCAAGTCATTGGTGTGCAATGTGGGTAATGAGGCATATCCTGGGGCATGTTCTGTGGATGCAAAGCAGGTGTTGGCTGGGGTAAGCAATGTGGGTGCTATGTCAAGGGAAGTGCTTCAATAACAAAAGGAGACAAGAAGTGGGGGAGGTGCATGACCAGACCATTTGGGCTGCCAGGGACCCCACAATTTTTTATTTGGAAATATAAAAACACAAGTGAAAAGTTAGTTGTCCCTAGTATGAGAATAAAATGGAAAGTACTTTGAATAGTACTTGCCAGTTTATCCTCTGACCAGCAGCTTCCATGCTTCCCTGGGAAGCACTGAACTTGCTCTGGTCGGCGTCTTTCATTTTTACATGAGATCAGCAGAGGGAACCTTGACTAGGTCTCCTTTACTGAACCCATGCAGTAACAAGCAGGGGCGTATCGTGCCCCTGATTGACAGGTGTGCTGTCAGTCCGGAGCACGACTGTCACTCGGAGGCACGACGTCTCTCGTGTATTTCCAGGGGTTTGTGTGCTGAGAACAGCCAGCACACAAACCCCTAGAAATACAAGAGAGATGTTGTTACATCTGAAAGACGACTCTCCACTGAATTCGGCAACAGAGTCACTCACTCTGTTGCCAATTCGACAAGCAGGTAAAGTATATGAAAATTCGTATACTCTTCGTGCTTGTTGAATTGGCAACAGAGTGTGTGACTCTGTTGCCGAATTCAGCACAGCGTCATCTTTCGGATGTATTTCTGGGATTTGTGTGCTCTCTGCTCGGAGCACACTAGCTCCAGAAATACACAGCGCGGATGCTCCGTGTTAGGTGTACAAAGTTGATACATAATACAAAGTTGATACATAGTAAGTGTGTGATCCATACCTTGTACAGTACATTACATAATGAGCATACTGAGGGGCAAAATCCTTGCATATTAAATGGCATATTGGAGGGGCAAAATCCTGGCATATTAAATGGCATATTGGGGTCAAAATCCTGGCATATTGAGGGTCAAAATCCTGGCATATTGAGGGTCAAAATCCTGGCATATTGAGGGTCAAAATCCTGGCATATTGAGGGTCAAAATCCTGGCATATTTTATATACATATTAGACACCCTAAGGTATTTCAAATGGTGGTAACATGGTTTAACATGACTAATTCTACCACCAGCCTTTGTCAAAGTTTTGGTAAGTCATTTTTTCCCCCACATACAATGTATTTCAGGCATTCGTTTCTTTCTCCTGAGGAAGCCGTGACACGGAGTTCCGGCGAAATGCGTAGAGAACTATATACTGCACCTTCGTTTGAACCGAATGGTACGAATTCGTACTGGCAAAAAAGAATTGCCTGTCCCGGCTCACTTCTTAGATCAAAATCATAGATTATCAGATCTGAGATTTCAGATGATTGAGTGCATCCCCAAAGCCAAAAGAGGAGGAGACAGGGAAAAAAGGTTAAAACAACGGGAGGCATGGTGGATACATGAATTGAATACTCTGCATCCCAATGGATTAAATAGAGAATGGAATTTAACTCCGTTTCTATAGGAGGAGGCTCCATAAATTTAAGATGATTATAACATTTTCCCCTTAATTCTTTACAGATTTGTGTCGTTTAGCTATAGAATGGGTATATTTGGTTGAATGACCATAATGTCTTAGAAATTAAATATATAGAAAACTAGATTTATAAAATATTTGGGTATATTAAGACATTCCAAAAAATCTTCTTATCTCATTCATGAGAGGTTGATGGCCAGACCATACTCACACCACCATGGTGTGTTAATGCACCTGGTGGTCGGGGTCTGATCTTGCCTTATCGGCCTCATATATTGATGCACTTTTACATAAAAATATAAAACTTTAAATGTAACAGCATATGTTTTGTAAATATATATTCACATCTTTATTATATAATGTTTTGAAATATACATGGTCACAATTCACTTTGCATTATCACTGTTAGTTGTATTGCTTTAAATTTGTAATTGTTGTGTAAAGATTTGTATTGGACCAGGTGTCCCTTCTCTAATTGATTTATTTATTATTGATTGCATTATATAAACCTGTTTGATACCACTTCACGCTAGGCTTGAAGAAAATCCGTCACAGGATTGAAACGTCGCCAAGTGTGTGATTAAAGTTTCTCACTTCACACTGAGTGCTGGTGTCTGCATTCATTATTTTACTGTGTCAGAGACCTGGGAAGCGTCTTGGACTCCTTGCACCAAAACTTGTCTTTATATTTGCGGATCTGGGACTAATTGATTTCTCACTAGTTTTACAGCCCAGTCAGCGTCGTTTTTCTCCTACGAAAACCGCTTATGGAGGAACTGCTGCTGCTGGCGCAAGGAAGTTTCCACCAATCTTCCCACCATCTGTGGCACAGAAGAGCAGCATTCCTGGGATGCCTACAACCAAGGTGCTAGTTCCAGAATTTAAAGAAACCTTTAAAGATAAATTAAAAGCGCCACCTTCGATCCCTGGCCACATGCGATACAGGCGGGATCCTGTAGTCGATCTCCGCGTTTCAGGGATAGGTATTTTCCCATCCTTGGCTGTATGACCATCAATAAATTATAACTTTTATAACATATCACTAGCTGTACCTGTTGCTGTGGCTCAGTCTGGTTTAATGAAAAGAAATAAAAGTAAGAAAATGTACATATCATTTTTTTTAATCCCATAATAAAAAAAGTGGATTTTATTTATTTATAATATATTTTGCTAGGCAGGATGTGTGGCCATCATTTCCAGGTATGTAGTGGAAAAGAAGAAACCAAAAAAGACCTCTTGTGTGACAGGAAGTGATACTTAGTAACATATAAAAAGTCAGACAGGTGGGTGGGTTTACCGTGGTTCTGGCCCTTAGTGCTAGCCGGGAACAACAGTGTCATGAAAAATAGAATCCCCAAACAGAGTGCAAAAAAGTATAATTCTTTATTGTAGAGACATTAGGAACCTGGGGTAACAGCAGAAAGAGTCTAGCACACAATGACAATACAATAAAGTACAAAGATTCCTATTTAATGTGTATTATGAATTGTTTTTAAGATATCTAACAAAAGGATTTTACATGAGGGATGACTTAGTAGCTACGGTTTTTGGCACCAAAATGGTGCCTCCGAATTGGATGAAGTTGGATCACATTGGTGCCTTCATTTTGAATTACTCGGGTACACCTCCAATTATGTCTGCAATTCAGACGATTGCTTCCACTCAAACAAAGTTTAGAAAATTTAGAACAACTTTGGCTTATTTCAGGGCCATAAAAGTCAATGGGAGGACATCGTCTGTAACCGTGATAGCCAAAGTCCTCCTGAAATGGCCTGATGATGAATAAATAAAACTCAATAACATTGAAATAACAAAAGATACATTAGTTAAATTCATACAAATAAAGGCTGTGGACCTGCACAGCAGCAAGGAAGAAGTTAAGTAAACGGGCCTGGGGGCGCAGGCGATTTTCCCGCCCCTCCCCCTTGGGGCGCCCTAAAGCCGCCTCTGCTGTCTAACGGTAGCGCCGGCCCTGCAAACCAGCACATGCTATACTAACTACCCTTGCAAACTACGCCTCCTGTGACATAACCCTAAAAACAGGGAGGGTGGGAGGGAAGATCAAGGGTAGATGATTTATTTAATAAAATGGCTGCAGACTAAAATGGCTGAGCACCTTTATGCTACTACTGCATCCCAATCAAAGAGACCCCTGCATTAATCCTATTCCTAAGATACGCTGCCCCTGGATGCTCCATGTTTTGTGGTGCAAAATAACATGTACTATGGGGAAAAGTGACACTGTGGCTTGTTCTGCAGGGGCAGTTCTGTGGGACATAGTGACACTGTGGTATTTTCTGTGACACTGTGGCATGCCAAACTGTGTGGGTGCAATATGAGTGCAAGCTAAGTGCTGTGGGCAGAGGCGTCGCTAGGGGTGGGCTAAGGGGGCTGAAGCCCCGAATATGCTGAGCAAAGCCCCGAGTCTCTGCAGCTCCGTGATAGCTCTGCCCCCTGACGCAGAAGCACACAATGTGTGAAAGCCCTACACTGATAGGATGCTGAGTGATGTTTCAGCCAATCAGTGCAGGACTTTTACACAGCATCATTACTGTGTGTGAAAGCCCTGCACTGATTGGCTGACACATCACTCAGCATCCTATCAGTGCAGGGCTTTTACACTGCATCATCACTGTGTGTGACTGCAGGGATGTGAAGGAAGGGTTGAGGCTAGTTCCCTTTGCCCGACTGCCACCAGCTTAGCTGGGATATCTGGCTGGGACGGGATGGGGGTGTGCTGAGCCGTCTCTCAGGACACAGCTAGTTTGTAAGCAAACTCTCCACAATGTATAGCTAAATTGGTGGGATTAAATGTTCATTTTACAGTTTAATGAATAGCCCAAATAGAGGGTGATGTTTTACAGGGAACTGCAGTCACATGCAGATTGTCGGGAGAGTGAAAAAAGGTGCAAATGGCTGTTATTATATTTATAGTATACGTCACATCTGTTTTATACATCACAGCACATTTGAATTCTGAAATTGAGACTCTGCCACCCAAAGTTTTTAGGTAATTAGAGCAATTTTAGACTTTAATAAATGTGAAGAGTGACGTGAATACAGAACAAAACAAGAAACACACTGCGCCAAAATGTGACAGTAATAGCAGCAACTCAATCAACCAGTGTTTCACTCCTGGTTCAGTACAATAAACACAGAAAAAAATGAAAAAGTGCGCTTCAACCAACACTTAATATACAAAAAAAAGTGGATTACCCTAAATTATGTAGCAATCCGCTTGATTAATACATGGAGGGAAAACAAAATAGTGATAATATAGTGTAGTATTTTAGTACAAATACAGGGAATGTGTAAAAATTTAAAATTCACTCACATATCCCTTAGCAGTATTCTGCTCTGTACATAGAGCCTCATGGGAGCCCACGTAGGGTAGATGGTCCAAGTGTATCCCAGAAGATGAGAGAGCAGAGGAGAGACCATTAACAAGGGTGTAGAGATTTATTATAAACAAAATATAAAATATCTTACATTAAAATAAACAGGATTCAGCATTTACATGCAAAGTAAAGCAAGTCCCAGTGTCCAAAGATAATCCCAGCAGGTCTTCTCCCCTCCACAATGCGTTTCGCCCAGTAGAAATGGGCTTTTTCAAGTGTGCTCTCTTCATATCTTCTCTTCCACTTTTAAATCTCCCGCCTCGCGCGACTTCCGGGTGTCGCGTGTGATGACGTCACATGTTCAGCGTCTATTAACCGACATCCTCATTCCGCAGCTCGCGTCTCCCCGTCAAGACGCCTCTGCAGCTTCTCCTCATAGACGGTGCTCACTCACATTATTACAGTTTATATGAAAAATAAACAGTAGTACTGCGTTAAGTATTTCTTTACCTGCTTCCATCCAATTGAAGATTTTTAACCCTCTCGACTCTGGGCAAAATTAGGTGGCACATTGCAATATATGCTATGTGTTCACAATTATTTTAACCCTCTCAGGTCTGGAGGCAAAAGTTTTATTAAAAAATGTGTGCTCCAGATTTTAATAATAAGAATCTCCGTTTGAAAAAAATTATTCAGAAACACTGGCCAATTTAAAAAAAGGATGATCTCCTGAAGGAGATCTTACGGGAAAAACCCAAAATAATATTTAGAAGAGCTCCCAGTATCCGTAGGTGCATTCAGGCCGGTGCAAGCATTTTCGTCTACACAGGCGAAGGTGCATTTTGGTGCCCCCCTGCTCTGATCCGCCACGCCTCCCACACCATTAAGCCTCCTTACCTTATTTATATATATATATATATATATATATATATATATATATATATATATATATATATATATATATATATATATATATATATATATATAATGTATAGTGTAGAAAATAAATACATCTAAATATTCAACTCGCATGCTCTAAATGTGTCACACATTGAAACCCTTAAACACAAAGACACCCTTGCAGTCACACACAGAGACACACTTACCACTTACACACACACCCTTACACAGACACACTTACACACCCTTACACAGACACAGTGACAGTGGGGGGGAGTGTATATGCGAGGTGTGTGTGTGGGGGGGAGTGTATATGCGAAATGTGTGTGTGGGGGGGAGTGTATATGCAAGGTGTGTGTGTGGGGGGGAGTGTATATGCGAGATGTGTGTGTGTGTGGGGGGAGTGTATATGCGAGGTGTGTGTGTGGGGGGGAGTGTATATGCGAGGTGTGTGGGGGGGAATGTATATGCGAGATGTGTGGGGGGGAGAGTGTATATGCGAGGTGTGTGTGTGTGGGGGGGAATGTATATGCAAGATGTGTGTGGGGGGGAGTGTATATGCGAGATGTGTGTGTGTGTGTGGGGGGGAGTGTATATGCGAGGTGTGTGTGTGTGGGGGGAGTGTATATATACGAGATGTGTGTGTGAAGGGGAGTGTATATGCGAGGTGTGTGTGTGTGTGTGGGGGAGTGTATATGCAAGATATGTATGGGGGGGAGAGTGTATATGTGAGGTGTGGGTGTGTGGGGGGAGTGTATATGCGAGGTGTGTGTGTGGGGGGGAGTGTATATGCGAAATGTGTGTGTGTGGGGGGGAGTGTATATGCGAGGTGTGTGTGTGGGGGGGGAGTGTAGATGCGAGATGTGTGTGTGTGGTGGGGAGTGTATATGCGAGGTGTGTATGTGGGGGGAGTGGATATGCGAGGTGTGTGTGGGGGCAGTGTAAATGCGAGATGTGTGGGGGGGGGAGAGTGTATATGCGAGGTGTGTGTGTGTGGGGGGGAGTGTATATGCGAGGTGTGTGTGTGTGTGTGGGTGGTGTATATGCAAGATGTGTGTGTGTGTGGGGGGGAGTGTATATGCGAGGTGTGTGTGGGGAGGTGTATTTGCGAGATGTGTGTGTGTGGGGGTGTATATGCGAGATGTGTGTGTGGGGGGAGTGTATATGCGAGGTGTGTGTGTGTGTGGGGGAGTGTATATGCGAGATGTGTGGGGGGAAGAGTGTATATGCGAGGTGTGTGTGGGGGGGAGTGTATTTGCGAGGTGTGTGTGTGTGGGGGGAGTGTATATGCGAGATGTGTGTGTGTGGGGGGGGAGTGTATATGCGAGGTGTGTGGGGGGAGTGTATATGCGAGGTGTGTGTGTGGGGGGGAGTGTATATGCGAGGTGTGTGTGGGGTTCGGCGTGGCTGTGCAGCAGGGATCGGCACGGCTGTGCAGCAGTGATCGGCACGGCTGTGCAGCAGGGATCGGCTAGGCTGTGCAGCAGGGATTGGTGCGGCAGAGCAGCAGGGATCGGCGCGGCTCTGCAGCAGGGATGGGCACGGCTGTGCAGCAGGGATGGGCACGGCTGTGCAGCAGGGATGGGCATGGCTGTGCAGCAGGGATCGGCACGGCTGACCCCTGCTGTGCAGCAGGGATCGGCACGGCTGACCCCTGCTGTGCAGCACTGACCCCTGCTGTGCAGCACTGACCCCGGCTGTGCAGCGCTGACCACGGCTGTGCAGATCTCTGCTCTGCCATACTGATCCTTGCTGTGCCGTGCTGGTCCCTGCTGTGCCGTGCCATGTTAGTCCCTGCTGTGCCGTGCTAGTCCCTGCTGTGCTGTGCCATGCTAGTCCCTGCTGTGCCGTTTCCTGCTAGTCACTGCTGTGCTGTGCTGATCCCTGTCATGCTAAACCCTGCTGTACTGTGCAGGCAGGGCAGGGCGTGGCACGGCAGAGCAGTGAGCGGCACGGCAGAGCAGGGAGCTGCTCTGCCATGCTGATCACTACTGTGCTGTGCTTATCTCTGCTGAGCTGATCCCTGCTGCGCTCTGCCGTGCCGATCCGTCCCGGTCCCTGCACAGCAGAGCAGTGATGGGATCATCAGAGCAGAGCAGTGATGGGATCAGCAGAGCAGGGATGGGATCAGCATAGCAGAGAAGGGATGGGATCAGCATAGCAGAGAAGGGATGGGATCAGCATAGCAAAGCAGGGATGGGATCAGCATAGCAGGGATCAGCATAGCACAGCATAGCAGGGATCAGCAAAGCAGAGCCTAGCAGGGATCAGTATAGCAGAGCAAAGCAGGGATCAGCAGAGCAGAGCAAAGCAGGGATCAGCAGAGCAGAGCATAGCAGGGATCAGCAGAGCAGAGCATAGCAGGGATCAGCAGAGCATAGCAGGTATCAGCAGAGCAGAGATCAGCAGAGCAGGTATCAGCAGAGCAGGGATCAGCGTAGCAATACAGAGCAGGGATCAGCATAGCAATACAGAGCAGGGATCAGCAGAGCAGGGATCAGCAGAGCAGAGCAGGGATCAGCAGAGCAGAGCAGGGATCAGCAGAGCAGGGATCAGCATTGCAGAGCAGGGATCAGCATGGCAGAGCAGGAATCAGCACACCATAGGACAGCAGGGAATCTCCCGCTTTGCTGCTTCCTGTAGTTATCTGTACCATGTGACCAGCTGGTCACATGGTCTGCTGACGTCACCAGGGTCCTTCTACTGGATAGGAACTAGCCGCTACCCATATTTATTTTCTATGAAAAAAATGGTCTTTGCACTTTATATGAAATTACGGAGAAGCATGTGAACAGTTATCTACAAATACCAATACTGATTATAGTTATAAAGAACACAACAACAACAACAGTAATACAAATGTTAGAGTCTTTTTAACCTATTTAGAGGGAATCTGTCACATGTGAATGACAATGTCACTGAAAACAATTTTCTGGAATATGTGGAGATACATAGGTGCCAACATCTGCCATGTTTCCAGAGATACATATTTGTCCCACGTGCTGGTGCATGCAAAGTGCAGCCAGGAAATATGTATAATGCATTTACACACAGTCAGAATCCAATGAATTGTTCATGGTAGTGTCAGGGCCTTTACCAGGTCAGGTAGGAGTTTAAGCGCAGGGATAGTGGAGGTGTCTGGTTGCATGTTAAATATAGTGCAAAGGGAGAACAGATAAAGAAACAGAGCTAGTATTGGAATAAAGACTGAAGGAGAGACAAAAGGGAATTTAGCAAAGAACTGCAGAATACGAAAAGAGTATGAGTAGGAACTGCAGTAAGAACAAAGAGCTATAGCAGGCACTGTAGACAAAGCAAAGGTAGGGGTGAGGCCTTAGGTAATGGTGAGGCCTGACAAGGGTAACTAAGCAGGAACACCCTGGAGAGGGTGACTAAGCAGGAACACCCTGGAGAGGGTGACTAAGCAGGAACACTCTGGAGAGGGTGACTAAGCAGGAACACCCTGGAGAGGGTGACTAAGCAGGAACACCCTGGAGAGGGTGACTAAGCAGGAACACCCTGGAGAGGGTGAGGTCAGAGGTTGGTAACTAAGCAGGAACACCCGAGAGGGGGTGAGGTCAGAGAAGGCTAACTAAGCAGGAACACCCTAGTGGGGGTGAGAAATGAGAAGGGAATAACTTAGCTGAAGAGATCTTGATGTACTCAGAGGGTCTCAGGAGATGCTGAAAATCATCTACTGAGATGGTTGAGCCACTCAGGTTCAGACTCCCAGTTCCTGGACAGGCTCACAATACAAAGGGGCTTTAAGGAGAGGATCAGGAACAGAAGCAGCAGCTCTCAGAAATCAGGCATCCAACTTCAATGCAAAAGCACTGTTTGCCAGAAACTGCAGCTATTTAACCTGGGTGTGAGCAAAAGGTAATGAGCCCACCTGACACCAAACAGAGGGGAAGGAATACAAGCAAAGTAAGGTAGGGAGACCTCTAGAGGAGGCAGGAGGAATATAAGCACATAAATAATGAATTTTAAAAGCAAGAGTCAGAAGGTCAGTGTTGAACCCTGACAGGTAGGTCCTATGAGATCTCTACCCTGATTTATTATCTTCATCAAATCTTTTAATTTACTACAAAAAAAATTAAAATATGATGGAATTTAGACCCTATCTAAATAGTTTCTAAATTTTATCCCAATATGCTTGTTTCCATGTTTTTCTGCCGTTTTTGTTTTGTTTTGTGAGTTATAGGGCAATAAACAAAAATAGTGTGTTTTTTTCACCTACAGCCATTGCTAGGGAGTTCAATATTGGGATTGTGAAAGATAAAATCTTATAACTGATGATGGAAAAATACCGTAGACATATAATAAAGGTTTAAGTTGTAACTATATAGATCATGGAATATTACTGTATGGATTGTAACTGATTATAACTTTAAAATATTGGCAATTCAATCTGATATATTGATATTGTTATGACAGATAAATGTGTTTTGTCATGAAAGAAAGACATTTTCCTTTTCTCCTTATCAGTTAATTTAAAAAGTACTCTACAAGCGATCCACTGGTGCCAAAAATAAAAAAAATAGGGTGGGGAAAGTAAACAATTCACATGAATTATTCATGCATTAAATGTGTCTAAGAATAAAATGTGGATTTGCTGCTGTATTTTCCCGTTGTGACACAGATTTTACACCCCAAAAGAAGATAAATGATAAAAATGATGATATCAATGATGAAAGATACACACTGGTGAATGTGTACTTGCCAAATATTGCGCCAGTAGGCCTCCTAAATCAAATCCTCAATAGAATGGACAAATTAAAATTGGTTGTTGTGTGGGGGCAGGGGATTTTATTGCCGTCATTAACCCTGAGTTGCTAAACTCAGCAGAAAAACAGCAGAAAGGAGTTTGTGCGAACAAGATGATTCTTAAAACTCCCCACTAAATAATAGTCTGAATAGTTTTGACCTATTCGATGTAAGGGGAACCTTCCATTCAAGTGAGAGAGATTTCACCCATTTATCAAGGGTGCATCTCTTACGCTCGGATACACATGGTCTATGGGAAAAGTTTACAGACAATTATTTAAGGAAAACAATCCAACTGATTACCCTGCCTCCCCCAACTAACTGGGGTGCTTTTAAGTCAGTTATAAGGGATTATTTTACCAAATAATCCAAATTATAACATGCTCAAACAGAAAGTAAGAAAAGTAAGAGCTAATAATCATTTGTTGGAAATCATTGACGTGGCTAATATTTATATGATTCGTGATAAAATTGGTGAACTCTTCAAAAAATACTAACCGAGTGTAACTATGCACCCTTGTGCAGGCTGTATCCAGGAATTTCTGTATCCTTCTTGCTTTGATTTCTTGTTTATTATTTATGCTTATTCCTGCCGTGCCCAGTATTCCTTATATGTTTTCCTTTCTGCCTGTTCTTTTTTGTTTAAACTTTGTTTATTGCTTTTTCATTGAAATATACATGTAAACTTTTTTAGGGGGGAGGACAGTGGGAGAGGGAAAATAGGGAGGGAACTAGAGAGGAGTGAAAAAGGAAAAAAAAAAGTGAAAAAAAGGTGGGGGGGGAAGGGGGGAATCGCAATCGAGTACAAAACAGAGTAAGCAGGGTAGTGGGGGATAACACAATTGGGTAATAACAATTTACAGCGGTGTCATATGATTAAACATGACAAATACAGGTTGTTGAGTTGTGAGATAACATAAATAAGAATATACATATATAATGATGCCTATGTAGCAAGGGCTATGCATTCCTGGCTCGTTAAGAATTCTGTCCAAGGGAGCCAGCAACTTCTCTGGTCATTGCTGTGCCCCAGGTTGGTGTGTAGGAGGTCTTCCACAGCTTGGATGTCTGCCACCACAGCAAGCCAGTCCCGGAACATCGGGCTTCTCGGTTGTTTCCATAGGGTAGGTATCAGGGATTTCGCTGCACTCAGCAATTTTGCCGTGAGGGATGTCTTATATATATGAATGGGGTGTGAGTTGTGGTGTATTAGGTATGTGAGTGGAGAAAAGGGGATTGGTACGTCTGAGTGTTTATCTATAACTGTTCTGATGCATTGCCAGAAATTTTGGATCAAAGGGCAGGACCACCATATGTGTAGAAATGTACCTCTTTCACTGTTGCATCTCCAGCATCTGTCTGATACCCTAGGGTAAATTTTGTGCAATGTTGTGGGTACGTAGTACCATCTTGTCAGAACTTTGAATGCGTTTTCCTGTATCTTTACCGATGGGGAGCATTTGTGTGTGAAAGTGATGATTTTATTCCATTGTTCGTCTGTGAATATGAGATTGAAATCTCTCTCCCAGCTGGAGATATAGTAGGGTTTTTTTGCAGCCTGTAAGTCAGCTAATTGGGCTTGTATGTTTGATATCAATTTTGTGGGCCTAATCTTAGTCATGCATAGTTCTTCTATCTTTGTCAGCGTTACCTTTGTCAGGGGAGAGGACTGGGGTAGACTATGATAAATGTGGGTCATCTGCGTGTAGAGCCAATTGAGGTCGGATGGAGGGTCGTTTTTGCCTAGGTCTGTTAGTGTCTTAAGGGATCCGTCATCGTTGAGAAAGTGGACAAGTCTGGGGAACAGTGTGTATTCTGTAAAAAATCTATCAAAGGGTCTTCCTGTCATGCCCGGGGGAAATAGCGTGTTATGTGAGAGAGCCATTAAGGGTGATGGATCGTTCCGGATCCCAGGATTGTTTGCAATCTTTTTCCATATCTTTAGCGTCGGGGAAATGGTCGGATGTGTGGAGTCCCCTTCCGACATTTGTTTGTGTGGGACCCATGCCGCTATTGGTATGGGAACAGACATTGAATTATGTTCTATAGACACCCATAGCTTTGGGGCCGGGCGGGTCCACTCCACTATTCTGGCCAGCATTGTCGCTTTGTAATAGAGTTCTATATCAGGTAGCCCCAGTCCCCCTTCAGTCTTGTGTCTGGTCAGATATTGATATCGGAGTCGAGGGGGTTTGCCTTTCCATATGAACTTCGTGACCATGGTTTTAATTTCTTGAAAAAATAATTTTGGGAGGGCAATCGGGAGGGTCTGAATAAGATTTAGTATTTTGGGGAGAATGGTCATTTTAACCGTGGCCACTCTCTCAAACCAGGAGATGAACTTTTTATCCCATCTGGCTATGTCTGATTTAAGACTCTGTATTAATCGTGCGAAATTGTGTTTGTACAGCATATGTGTTTGTGGTGTTAACTGAATTCCTAGGTATTGTAATGTGGGGTGACTCCATCTGAATGGGAAGGACTGCCTAAGGAACTCCAGTTGTGTGTCAGGGATCGAAACATTCAGTGCCTCTGATTTGGACATATTTATCTTAAAATACGAGAGTGTGCTATATGTCTCGAATTCTTTCAACAGGTTGGGGAGGGAAATTACAGGTTGAGTAAGCGTCAGCAATAGATCATCGGCAAATGCTGCCGCCTTGTGGGTATGGGGGCCGACTTCTAAACCATGTATAGAGGGGTTAGATCGAATTGCGGAGATGAGTGGCTCCAGTATCAAAACAAAAAGTAGTGGTGACAGGGGGCACCCCTGTCTCGTACCATTCGACAGGGTGAGCGGGTCCGAAAGGACTCCGTTTACCCTGATCCGTGCAGATGGAGCATGGTAAAGGGCATTAATACAATTATACATAACATCACCTATGCCTATGTGTCTCAAGACCGCTCTCAGGAAAGGCCAGCTCACCCTGTCGAATGCTTTCTGTGCATCGGTGGACAACAGCATCAGGGGTGTTGAGTGTATTTTAGCATGGTGAATAAGGTTGATCACTTTAACCGTATTATCCCGGGCTTCCCTGCCAGGGACAAAACCCACTTGATCTCTATGGATCAGAGAAGGTAGAACTTCACCAAGCCTGGGGCTAAGGACTTTTGCCATGAGTTTGACATCTACATTTAAAAGTGAAATAGGCCGGTAGCTACTGCAATTCTCTGGGTCTTTTCCTGGCTTGGGGATGATAATAATGTGGGCTTCTTGGGATTGGGATGGGAGCATACCTCCTGTTGCGAGGGTGTTGAATACCTTGAGAAGATGGGGCAGGAGTGTGTCTTTAAAAACCTTGTAATAATTGGTCGTAAGTCCGTCTGGGCCTGGGCTTTTACCTACGGGAGTATTTTTAAGTGCACTCTGTATTTCTTCTATGGTTATGGGCATGTCCAGTGAGGTTGCTGCTTCCATCGTGAGTGTGGTGTGCATGTGCTGAGTCAAGTACTCCCAGATCCTTTGGTGGTGTGTCATATCGGGCAGGGGTGGTCGGTCTGTGTCAAGGTTGTAAAGATCATGGTAGTATTGCCTAAACACGTTAGCCACATCTGGGGTTGCATGTACCAGATTATTGGTCTTTGTCCGGATTTTGGCTATAAAAGACTTCTCCTGTGTGTGTTTCAGAGCTTTGGCTAAATATTTGCCTGGTTTATTTTGTGTGAGGTGCATCGTGTGTCGTAATTTTCGTAGGGCGTATTGGGTTTTGTGATTACACAGTAGAGCTAGATCAGATCTTGAGGATAGGAGCTGCATGTAAATATGCGGCGTAGGTGATTGTTTATGTTGGGACTCCAGTTCGTGGATTTTCCTCAGATTGTCTATTATGGCCTGTGTTCTCTGTTTTTTGGCATAGGAGCCTATCTGTATAAGTGTGCCCCTTATGACAGCTTTATGTGCCTCCCATGTAACTTGTGGGGTAACGTCTTGTGTGGTGTTCTCGGTAAAATAATTGGTCAGTGATGTTTTGATGGTGTCTACATGTGTTTTGTCTTTTAAGAGGGATTCGTTGAGTCTCCAGTTAAAAGAACGTCTGGTCATTGAGGGTAGTGATATCTTCATAGATATCGGAGCATGATCGCTCCAGGTGATATTATGAATACGTGTATCATGTACTAAAGGTAAGTGTCTGTGGGACAGAAAAAAATAGTCAATCCGTGAATATGTGTTGTGGGGATTTGAGTAAAAGGTATAATCTTTGGTCGAAGGATTAGCAATCCTCCATGTGTCAGCTAGTTGGGACAGGTGTAGTTTTCGCTTTACCTTATGTATTTTGTGCTTGTTTATGTGGGTTGTTCCGGTGGAGACATCCAGCTTTGGATCTAAGACCATGTTGAAGTCGCCTCCCAGCACCACCATACCTTCAGCAAACTTGTCTAGTTGGGAGAGAAGAGAACATATAAACATATGTTGGTTCACATTGGGTGCATAAATATTTGCAACAGTTACTACATCGTTTCCTATAGAACCTTTAAGAAACAGAGCCCGGCCTTCACTATCTGACCATGTGTCAATGACTTCAAATGGTAAATTTCTGTCAATAAAAATAGCTACTCCTTTTGTTTTCTTAAAAGGGGAATGGGAATAAAATACAGTGTTATAGGTGCGATCCCAGAATTTTGGTACTTTGTGTCTACAGAAATGTGTCTCTTGTACTAGTGCTATATCAGCTTTGACAGCACGGATTTCCCCAAACAGCCTCGACCTTTTGGAGGGAATATTGAGCCCTTTGGCATTAACTGAGTATAACCTCAAACAAACATTTTTCTTATCCATTGAGGTAGCTAGTTTTGTCGTCAACAAAATATACATACAATTGTGCTGCTAAACATTGAACAATACAAAAACATGAAACTTGGGTTAAAGTAAGGGTGGGGGTGTACCATCTTCCAGATAGGTACTCTCTGTGGATAGACAGATCCATCTATGGCTGCTATCCACTAGTCTCGGGCTACGTGTGATGGGGTCAAAAACCAGGGGGTCTAGCCGGTCCCCTGGGTTCCCCTTAGTGCAATATACACAGAGCCTGGGGGTAACGTGTCGGAGTCCTGGGGGATTAGTCTCCTCAGCTTATAAACAAATGGTCTAACAAAACAATTTGTGGCGAGCTGGCGCCACCTTCTGACTGTGCAGTAGAAATATCATAAACATATATCGAACCTGTGGAATAATATAACTTTGTTATAAAAAAGAGAAAAAAGGGGGGGGGGGTAGGGTAATGGCTTGAGAAAACTGTATTGATTATGGGCAATAATAAATGTTTAGTGTTCCCATTCATGTGTGATAACAAATGTAACCTATAGGGGGGTTTAGTGAGCATTGTGACGTCGAGTGAATAAAGATGGCTGCCGCATATTCAATGAGACATGTGCTTGAGGGAGGAAGTGACAATCTTTGAGTCACTTCCTTCCACAAGTGACCACAGGTAGTGTCCACCTCCTAGAGATGACCATCAGGTATTGGTTGGTTACCTCTGTGGGTGGATAATGGGTGGGAGGTTACCTAAGGGATTACCAGTTAGCTAGGGGGGCAGTTTCATGACTGGGTCTGAAGAAGCCAGGTGTCTCTAGAGGGTCTCATGTACAATCCATTGAACATGCAGCAAGGAACTCCCCTCATTGTCTTGTGTATGCTGATTCAACTATCCTGTGTAAGCTGCTGAATCTCCACCATTAGAGCTAAGTAGATTTCTTACCTGATTGTATTGTTTATAGCAGTGTATGTTAAAGTGTTTGTGTTGTTTTATTTCCAGTAAAGTTTTGTTTATACTTTTATCAAACTTTAGACTTTTGTCTGTTCATTCAAGATATTTACCAATATTTGTGTGATTGACCAGTATACCTTATTAATGTTGCTGTTGAGGTAATGCTCATTTGGTTTCTATTGTTATTGTGTAACCGTGGAAACCAAACTGTAAACTGTTAAACAGACACCAATTGATACCATATCTGGTATTAATTTAAATAGAGCATTTACTAATCTTCACCAACCTATACAACTGGCGTAGTCGGCAGGATACTGCACAATCACTAAATATAAAATAATTGAGTGAACTATTGTGTTATGTATATGTGTTTATAGTGCCCCTATACAAGGTATTTAACAACCTCTGAACTGTGTATAACTACTGTATAGTGAATAAGCATTTAGCACAGTCACGTGGCACTGTACCAAGAGATAGAGTTAACAAGTACTGTCTTTGATTTGTATATTGCATTTTTGTGTTCCCCCTGAGAGTAGAGATGCATACTCTGTTTAGAAAAAGTAATAGAGCAGGAGGGAAGGAGGTGTCTAAGTATGGGACAATTCCATTGTGGGCCAGTTTAGCAAGCTGGAAACCCATTGCTGAGGAGCTGATAAAATATGCAGCTCCAGTCTATCCTGATGCTGGTTCTGAACTTGGTACTCAGGCATTACGGTTAGACCTGGGAGTATACTCTAAAAAGGAGCGGAAAGCCGCTGCCACCACAGGGTGGATAGTTGTGCAGGCCCTTAGCCGCGAGGTGCAGAGAAATGAAGCACTCGAGAAAGAGTTGCAGGATGTAAAAGACTTGTTAGTTATGACTAAAGAATGTATGCGCAGTAATGCATGCCATGTAAATGCCCTAGAAGAGAAATGTACCAATCTAGTGGTAAACAAAATTAACCGCAGGAGGTCAAAAAAAGGTAGAAAACCGGTGCCTGTAAGCAAGGTACGGTCAATGATTGCAGACCCCACATGGGATCCTAAAGCACCCCTGGAGTCATCTGATGAGGAATATGTGTCCTTTTCTGATGATGATAATGATGTGGACAGGCAACAAGCCCGTCCTATTATTACACAGCAGCGGAAAAGGAGACTACACTGTGACCAAGATAGGCAGCATGGTTTGAGAGATGGTACACATGATGAGATGAATGAAGTAGTAAAGAGCTACACGCAAACTGAGCTCATGGAGCTCGCAAAGGTCTATCGGCAGCAGGTTAGCGAGAATGTGGGTGTGTGGTTATTGCGCATTTGGGATGGAGGAGCTGATAGTATACTGTTAAATGCAAGAGAAGCACTAAGTATGGGACAGCTAACCGTGCATCCACAGCTCATGCAGGTATTAAGGAGGGTGAGGGAGATTGGAGGTAATTTTTCATTATTTGATATGGTGCGCCATGCCATACTTGTAGCATTTCCATCTAACAGTGACATTGAGCCCATTTCCCCCTGGTCAAAATTGAGTGATGCTATTACCCGCATTAGAGTTATGGGTTGTGTGGCAGGTTTAAACAAGGATAATTGGGAAGGCCCAGACATGGAGGAATTCACGGCCAGCATGCGGTGTCGGTTTTTAAAAAATGCACCTCAGGACATAAAGGCATCTTTATTGTCTTTGCTGGGCAGTTTGGGGAATGGTGGAAAGGTACACCAGCTGACCACATATTTAGCTGAAATGGGTGAATTAGAGTCAGAATCTAAACCTAGGAAAGGTGTGTTTGCTGCTAACAGAGCAAGGGAGGACAAATTGGGCCCAGAAGGGGAGAAGCAGGGAAAGTTTAGGAGTAAAACAAGGCACAGAGTAACACGTGGACAAATGTGGAACGATTTGGTTGATGCTGGTGTACCTGAAGAACAAATTGATGGAATTTCAACATCTGCCATGTTTAAAAAATGGTTGGAGGTTGAAAAAAGGTCTAATAAAAAGGTTCAGGTGCATTTGGCATGCAAGGATCAGGCAGACAAAACCACACCCTCTGCACCATATGTTCCCAAGTCTCCTCCCCCTAGTTATTTACAAGCCACTCCTCTCATACCTACAGCCACACCTCCTCTGCTCACACCCCTATTCCAAGATTGTGTCCCTTATGCTGTGCCCTCGTCTTCCGCCCCAGAAAACATTCCCACACATTCATACCCACACATGTCCTCACTCGTCCCAGCGCAATATGGTGAAATAAGATACTCTCATACTACACCGAAACAAACACAAACACTGCCAGAGAGTGATGGTAAAGTCAGATCCTTGTACCCCTTAAAAGATCTGATGACACATAATTTGATTTGTTGGGAAAATTCTAAAATGCAATGACAGAATGGTGGGCCTCCGGCGGTACATGTGTCCCCTTTAACCGCCGGGGACCGACGCCCTCATGTACCTTTGACTGTTTGGTGGGGGACAAGACCAGGACCAACAAAGATTTTAGCTTTAGTTGACACAGGAGCAGAAGTCACAGTACTGCATGGTAATCCATCAAAGCTATCAGGACCCTGTGTGAGGATAGAAGGTTTAGGAGGTAGAATTACCAAAGCAGTGCAAATTGTTGTCGCTATGTCCATTAACAAAGGACCACGCTTTAATGCTAAAGTGTTGATTTCAGAATTGCCTGACAATATCTTGGGAATAGATGTGTTACTAGGGCAGAGTATTGAGACACAGTGGGGGGTGTTCACTTTTGGATTCCCTCACAAGCCATACTATCTCAGACCGGTAAAGGACATTGTGCGAGGGAATGCAAATTGGACACCTGTGATTATTCCTCCCCCAAGCAATCCGGTAAGGCTGAAGCAATACCGGTTGCCGGGGGGACATCAAGAAATTAGTGAGACTATCATAAAGCTCTTGCAATCTGGTGTAGTTCGACCCGCAATCAGCCCATTTAATGCTCCTGTATTTCCGGTAAAGAAACCGGATGGCTCATGGCGGGTGACAGTGGATTACCGGGGACTTAACAAGGTAGCACCACCATTGAGTGCTGCCGTCCCTGATATCATCACCATTGTGGGAAACATTGCCAAACAGGCCGGGGAGTGGCACGCGGTAATAGACTTAGCAAATGCGTTCTTTTCAATTCCTATTGCACCTGAGTCGCAAGATCAATTTGCCTTCACTTGGGAAGGACGCCAGTATACCTTCCAAGTTGTACCCCAGGGATATATACACTCCCCTACGATTTGCCATGGACTAGTTGCTCGAGATTTAAGCCACCTCACTCTACAGCTTCCAGTATTTCACTACATTGATGACATCATGATCTCTGGACCTAAAGAGGAAGTGACAGCAGCATTACCTGTTCTAGTGAATTACATGAACGGACGGGGATGGGCAATAAATAAAGAAAAGATTCAAGGACCAGCCCAAGAAGTTAAATTCCTAGGAATGATGTGGTCCGGGCCTGTCCGGAAGATACCTCAGCCTGTGCTGGATACGATCCAGAATTCTCCAGAACCTAAGACATTGAAAGATGCCCAAAAATTTTTGGGTGCATTGGGTTACTGGAGAGCCTTTATACCCCATCTAGGATTGCTGCTACGCCCCATATACAATGTTACCCGGAAGAAATCTGCATTTGCTTGGGGAATTGATCAAGCTACAGCATTCCAAGCAGCAAAGGAAGCAGTGTTACAGCATCAGGGTTTAGGACCGGTTCGAATTGAAGCTCCGTTCAGATTGGATGTGATGGTGAACGACAACGTGGCATCATGGGGACTATGGCAACCGAGCGAAGACAAAGGCAAGCGGGCAGTACCAATTGGGTTTTGGTCAAAACAATTGACTGGGGCTCAGCAAAGGTACACACCTTTGGAAAAGAATCTTCTGGCAGCATACCTCGCACTACAGCATGTGGAGACGATGACTGAGAAAAGCACAGTATCTGTGAAGACGGATTTACCGATCGCAGGATGGGTACGAGATGAAGGATTGCCTCTAAAGACAACAGTGGCCCAAAACCAGACATTATTGAAATGGAAGTGGTACCTGCAGGAAAGAGGAGGGATCCAAGCTGGTGAAGTCAAAGAACTGACCAAACTCCTTACTGGGTTAGTGACATACGATACTTTATCACATCCCAATGTACAAGAAGTCCCAATCTTGCAGCCCTCTCCAATCAAGACAGCTCCTCCGTTCAGAGAACTGGGTGAAGAACAGAAGAAGAATTCATGGTTCACAGATGGGTCTGCAATCATGACCCACAAAGGGCGACATTGGACTGCAGTAGCCTACAACCCTCAGCAACAAATCGTGATTCAAGAGAAGGGAATTGGAGGATCAAGTCAGTATGCTGAATTGACTGCCATGGTCGTACTGATGGAAGAAACCACAGATCCAGAGCTCTATATCTATACCGATAGCTGGGCTGTGTACAAGGCCTGTGTTACATGGATGCCTACCTGGAGAAACAACAGGTGGCAAATACATGGCAAGCCAGTATGGGGAGGAGAAGATCTATGGGAAAAGATATGGCAAACAGCCCATTCAAGATTAATATACCTCGGACATGTTGATGCCCATGTGAAAGACAGTAATGGTGAAGAGAATCCGAATAAGATAGCCGATGAATTGACCAGAATACGAGAAGCAAAAATATCACCAGAGCCTGTAGATCCAGTGTTACTAAGGATGGCAGACTGGGCCCATGAAACCGCGGGGCATAGAGGAAATTCAGCAACTCTAGAGTGGGCGCGAGCCCGAGGACTACCAATAACTCTTCAGATGATTGTTCAAGCACAAGAAATATGCGAGACCTGCAATGAGGTTAAGAAGTGGCCTCTCACTAAGCAAGCCCGTGGACATTTAAACAAAGGAACCACAGCTGGACAGATCTGGCAAATGGACTACATTGGTCCCATGCCTAAAGGGAGAGGGGGGCTGCTGTATTGCTGTACTGCTGTAGATACTTTTTCTGGAATACTGAGAGTATTACCCTGCAAGCATGCAAACCAAGCATCCACACTTCAAATGCTACAGACTCTTGTGATTGCTTATGGACTGCCATCAGAGATACAGACAGACAACGGAACCCACTTCACTGGACAGCTCGTCCAGCAGTGGGCAAATGACTCAGGGATTAAGTGGATCTTCCACATCCCCTATCATCCTCAAGCTTCAGGGTTGATTGAAAGGTGCAATGGGCTTCTAAAAGAACAAATTCGAAAGCTATCCCCAAGTAGGACATTGAGGGGGTGGGATCGGGTGATCACACAGGCAGTTATGATTCTAAACAGTAGACCAATAGGACAGTTCTCACCTTATGAAAGATTGACTGGACAGGTAGAGACACCAACAGTGACAGTCCGATTAAAGTTCAAGGGATCTTTCCCCCAAGTGGTGGGAAAAAACAAATTTAAAGTGGTCAACCAGCAACTAGTTGAAATAGTACAGGGTGGCGAATGGGTGACATACATCCTTCCCATGGGTGGGGTGTTACAAGAAGGGACGGAAGTGACCTTCACGCTGACAGAGGAGCTAAAGGACGATGACTGGTTGACCACAGGGACGGTAAAAGTGTCATCAGATCTGTGGGAAATCCCTTTGACCAGGGGGGGTCCAGGCCAGATTTTATCACACACTATACTTGGTGTGGTATCCATTTGGATCCCACAGAAAGTATTAGTGACATGGGAAGAAAGCAATACCTTACAGACAGGTTCCAAAGTATGGGTGCTACCACGAGCAGGTGAACAGGCAAAACAGAGAGGAGAAATACTGTCAGATGGGCCTGGGGATACTAAAGTTGTATTGCTAAGAGGAGGTACTCACCCTGTTTTCTTTCCTTCCAACAGATTGGTGGCTATATAGACAAGTCGGATCCCTGGTCCTCCAACTCATACCTGAACCTATTGGCCAGTTATTCAAGAGTGTCGAACAGCACGGAGTGTTGGATTTGTGGGGCAATATCGTTCAGTGAGGAGAGCAGTTACCCATATGTTGGTGTACCATGGACATTGGAGGAGTTAAAACAATATAACAATACGGGATTCGGCTGGTACCGAGAAGGAGGAAAGCCACAATCAATGGACAGATTGAACATTATAAACCGCCCCCAGGAAGGTGCCATTTGTATCAGCTCTTATAACAATGGAGCCAATGCCACTAAAATGGGATATTCTAACTGTACATCTGCCTGGGTAAAGGGCTATGGTAATGACCAACATTGGGCAATGACTGTCAAAGACTCCAGCCCAGTGGTAAGAGTAATAAGTATGACCCCTCATGGTGCTATAAAAAGACTGAACTTTCCCTTCATTCCTATACTCCTGGACACTTGTTTTAGTGGAGCTCCAGATGACAGTTACAGTGTCCTTCCTAGAGGTGTATATTTTCTATGTGGTAGCTGGGCCTATAGGTGGTTACCTAGTCAATGGGAAGGAGAATGTTACATTGGATCAATCATCCCCGCAATAAGACGTAGAAATAGCTTTCCTGAAGGCATGATTAGAAATAAAAGGTGGAGTTCATTTATTGGAGAGCATGAAGCTAATTTGGGAGTCGTATTTCCTGGCTGGGGAGTATATTGGTCCTTAAACCGCATAGAAGCCTTAAAGAAGCTAGTGGATGATGCCCTAGATGCAACTGTGGATTCTATTAACAAACTATCCCAAGAGCAGGTACAAATGAGAGCAGTAGTATTACAAAATAGACTGGCATTAGATTATGTTTTGGCCGCCAAAGGAGGAGTTTGTGTGCTGGTGGGGACAGAGTGCTGCTCATACATTGTCAATAACTCTGGAGCTATAACACATGATATTTCAAAAATAAATGATGCCAGGAAGAAGCTCCAGGATCCACCGGATAGTGGACCTTTTGGGTGGATGGGTAATCTAGGAGTTAAAGTGATGCAATGGCTAGTAGTGGGTGTTGTTATATGTGTAACATTGTATCTTTTGGTAATTTTGGTAATGTGTGTGGGAAAGCAAGCTATGAAGAAAGTAAGACCTATACGGGAAATTTATGAGTTATAGTTATTACTTATGTAATGGGATCAATAGGTGGATTGTATTGATTATGGGCAATAATAAATGTTTAGTGTTCCCATTCATGTGTGATAACAAATGTAACCTATAGGGGGGTTTAGTGAGCATTGTGACGTCGAGTGAATAAAGATGGCTGCCGCATATTCAATGAGACATGTGCTTGAGGGAGGAAGTGACAATCTTTGAGTCACTTCCTTCCACAAGTGACCACAGGTAGTGTCCACCTCCTAGAGATGACCATCAGGTATTGGTTGGTTACCTCTGTGGGTGGATAATGGGTGGGAGGTTACCTAAGGGATTACCAGTTAGCTAGGGGGGCAGTTTCATGACTGGGTCTGAAGAAGCCAGGTGTCTCTAGAGGGTCTCATGTACAATCCATTGAACATGCAGCAAGGAACTCCCCTCATTGTCTTGTGTATGCTGATTCAACTATCCTGTGTAAGCTGCTGAATCTCCACCATTAGAGCTAAGTAGATTTCTTACCTGATTGTATTGTTTATAGCAGTGTATGTTAAAGTGTTTGTGTTGTTTTATTTCCAGTAAAGTTTTGTTTATACTTTTATCAAACTTTAGACTTTTGTCTGTTCATTCAAGATATTTACCAATATTTGTGTGATTGACCAGTATACCTTATTAATGTTGCTGTTGAGGTAATGCTCATTTGGTTTCTATTGTTATTGTGTAACCGTGGAAACCAAACTGTAAACTGTTAAACAGACACCAATTGATACCATATCTGGTATTAATTTAAATAGAGCATTTACTAATCTTCACCAACCTATACAAAAACTGATCAGTTCTGTGGGCAGGGAGGGTTTGTGGGCATATACAGTCCAATTGTAGAGGTTCAATGTTGTTCTTGGATCATGGTTTATCGTGTGGGGTATGTTGGATGAGGAGGTCCTGCCGTGCCGTGTGTCTTTTCTTGTAGAAATTGCGGTGTATTCGCAGCAGTCTGGCAGGTGTGGTATTTCCCGGTCCCTGACCTGTCCTACTGATGGTATTCCTGCTCCACGGAATGGTCAGTGGTCCGCTGAGACCGCTCAATCCTGCGGCGGGGGTCTCTGGTTCCAGGCCCTTTCCCTA
The DNA here is from genome assembly GCA_036172795.1 of Pelodytes ibericus. NCBI lineage: Eukaryota > Metazoa > Chordata > Amphibia > Anura > Pelodytidae > Pelodytes > Pelodytes ibericus. The sequence continues at coordinate 152,364,414 of CM069862.1, read as the reverse complement.
CGTTTGCGTTGGGGGCCTGGGTCTCCAGGCTGTGCTGGGGTCCAATGCCAGTGGGGTTGTGCCATCGATGTGGTCTTTCCAGGCCTTCAATTCTGGTGGAGTGATTGACAATGCTTCACAGAATCCCGTCAGGTCATTGGGGTGGCGCAGGGTGTGTGTAATGGAATCCTTTCTAACAGTCACTGAGAGGGGGAACCCCCATCGGAATTGCATATTGTTTGCTTTCAGGAGTGCTGTTAGTGGTTGGAGGAGTTTGCGGAGTTGGAGGGTCCCCCATGCGATGTCCGGGAGAATCTGGATCTCCGTGTCTTTGTGTCGGGTCGGTCGGTTTTGGCGGGTTGCCTTCAAAATACTCTCCTTAATAGAGTAGGAGTGGAGACAGCATATGATGTCTCTAGGTACCGGGTTTCCCAGGTCTTTTGGCCTAAGAGCCCTGTGGGCCCTGTCGAGTTGAATGTCCCCCATCGGGTCCCCACTCAAGATGGATGTGAAAATAGCTTTAGTAAGGGTGGGGGTGTCTTCCTCCTCTTGACATTCCGGTACTCCTCTGATCCTCAAATTATTTCGTCTTCCACGGTTATCCAGGTCCAGGATCTGGTGCGTTAGTTGCGATGTTATCGCTTTCTGTTCACGGAGCTGGGATGCTAGGGAAGAAACTGAGGACCTTATCACAGCCTGACCTTCTTCTACCGTCGAGATCCTCGTGCTGTGTTCCTTTAGATCCGTCTTTATGTCAGATATTTCATCTCTAATTGTAGAGCGTATCTGTTCAACTGCATTGGCAAAGTCCTTTGTGATTTGTGCAGTGAATGTGTGTAGATCCGCTTTGGACACGCAGTGGATACATGCCTGTGAGTTGTCCTCTTCTTTTTCAGAGTCTGAGGAGTCAGAGCGTGAGGATAGGGACTTATCTCGCTCAGCCGGCGCCATTTTATTTTGCCGCTGCTGCGAGGCCCCAGACGGGACCAGGAATGAGGTAAGTGTATTTTCCGTCGTTTTCGACGGGCGTCTAGCGCTGTGAGGTGTGGGGGGCATCTTCTTGCCACTTTTCCCCATTTTCTGTGCGTTATTGGCGGTTCAGGGTGTTATAGTGAGTCAAGGTGGCGGGAGCTCAGAAGATCAGCGACTTCTCCGCATGGCCGTCCGGACACGCCCCCCTTTCTGCCTGTTCTTATGTTTCATTCCAGGTTTTCCCTCTGCCTTGTCAGTTTACTTCTATTTAAACCACACCCGTTTCTGTTCAGTCCTTAGCAGTGCAGTATACAGGTATTTCCTCTGTGTCTATTCCATGGATGTCTTTTAGATTTTATTATTTTGTTTTTGCTTTGCTAATATTATATCTTAGTTAGGGACTTGCCTAATGTGGGGTACCTTGACGTGGCCAATTTGTTGAACCAAACCCCTACCTTTACCATCCTTAGTGTTAGGCTAGTTCCTGTATTTATGTTGGTTCATTTTTATGTGGCTTTTGTGTTCCTTAACCCCATGCTTTGTATTGCTTACCCTCAGTTTGGTTTCTGCTTTATATTGCTTATGTTATCCCTCTGTCCTGTACTCTGTATTTTAGTTCTGCTATCCCCACTTTTCTGTTTTAGCTCTGCTTGGCTATCACTTAGTTAATTTCCTCTCTAGCCTGGGACCTGGATACAGCAGCTGCTTCACAGGGCCTGGTTGTGGCTGAAAAGACTTGGGGTCCCAAACCTCCAGGCGATTGCAGTTACCCAGCTCCAGGTCCTGTGTCTCCACCCTGCAATGTAGCTCCTGATCTTGGGTGCTCAGGGTCTATTTCTATCTGGGACCCCGTGCGTTACAGTGAGTTTATAGAACCTATAATTGGAAGGTTGTAATAAAGAATGTGCCAATAGCTTTTTTTATCTCAGAAAACATGGAAAGGTGGTCTGGGCTTCACAATAATCAAACACAATTACGTTGCAAGTACACTATCCCATGTATATGGAACCCAATTAGAATCATCTCATATGGAGGGTTGGTATGTATTAGAAGCGGAATCTATTGGGAACAAAAATCTCTCCCTGTTATTGCAGCAGACAAGAAGGCTCGATAAAATTAAAATAAAATTGGAGTTCCCCAGTTTGATAATGACTCACATAGTAGAAGTCTGTGAAGACATTAAAAAAAGATGCTGATTGCAAAATAGAATTATCAATCGATATGTGTAATTTAGAATTTAACATTGAGGACATGAGTTTTGAAGATGGTGTATTAAAAGGATTGTTCAGCAACTGGTACAACAATACTAACAATCTTTCGATATCTAAGAATAAAATCATACTGCTGACTTCATAGAAACATAGAAACATAGAATGTGTCGGCAGATAAGAACCATTCAGTCCATCTAGTCTGCCCATATTTTTTTTTTGAGTACTTTTATTAGTCCCCCGTTCCCGGTCTTATAGCTAGGATAGCCTTGTGTCTATCCCACGCTAAATCATTTGCCATTTGGCTTATCCCTCCATGAATATCAACCCTGCTGCAAATCTTTGTATCATCAGCAAAAAGACATACTTTGCCAACAAGACCTTCTGCAATATCGCTAATAAAAATATTAAAGAGAATGGGTCCAAGTACAGATCCCTGAGGTACCCCACTAGTAACAAGACCTTGCATCGAATATACCCCATTGACTACAACTCTCTGTTGCCTGTCACTCAGCCATTGTCTAATCCATTCAACAATATTGAAATCCAAACTCAAAGATTTCAGTTTATTGATAAGCCTTCTATGTGCGACAGTGTCAAAAGCCTTACTGAAATCTAGGTAAGCAATGTCTACTGCACCACCCTGATCTATTATTTTAGTTACCCAATCAAAAAAAATCAATAAGATTAGTTTGGCATGATCTCCCTGAAGTAAACCCATGCTGTCGCTGATCTTGAAATCCAAGCGAATTTATATGTTTAACAATCCTATTCTTTAACAAGGTTTCCATTACTTCCAGCTCTGAAGTAATGGACAAAATGTTTAATAAACAAAAATTAATAATAAAGATAATGGAGACTCCCAGGGAAGAACCTCAAATTAAAATCTAAGAAAAGCAACTTAACTGCTCCTTAAACCATAACTGTCCCAAAATTACAAAACATGTACATTGTTTGACTCTAGCCGAGACTCAATTTAAGTTGATTAACAGATGGTACATGGAACCCACAAGACTTGCAAGGATGTACCTGTCATCATATTCCATATGCTGGATATGTAACCATACTCAGGGTATGTTCCAGAGTATTGCTATAAGTAACAAGTATAAGTGTCATTGTGAAAGTGTAAGAAGTATCTGGTACAAGACACCCAATCAACACACTCACTGAGGTTTAGCTAAATAAACAACCAGAAACAGCTTTAATACACACAAACTAGCCACCATTTTTCGTAGAAAAATATTTGTCTCATCATCCATTGTTTCATAGTTGTCGTATTTGTCTCATCATCCATTGTTTCATAGTTGTCGTATTGGCTAGGGATTGGAGAAAATCAGGACACTTGCTATGGGGAGCTGTTAAAAAACAGAAATGCTTGCTGGTTAGAATGGACAGAGATTTATGCTGGTCCCAGATAAAATCTTTTAAGAAATTAAATCTATGGAATGATCGGATAAAAGAACTAGATAATTACTTTTAAAGACACCCAAGTGTGAGAGCGGTAAACAATCCTTGATAGATAAGGTGTAATATATAAGGATATAGTCCATTTTCCTAATTGTGTTTTTGTCCATGTCTGTATTTAGAGTATTTATCATTATACATTGTTTTTACATTTTTATACTTATATTTATGTACCTTTTAAATGTGTTTATTTCTTTATGTATCTGTATGTCAAATGAAAATTAAAAAAAGAATGAAGATCATTAAAATTCCTTGGAGGAAGCAAGGGTTAAAACATGTGTCCCTCTTCTCCAAAGTAAACATGACATGTATCTTTATAGATACATGAGGGTTTGCATTGAGCCCATGTAAAAATGAGGGTCTCTCTCTCTGCAAGCATGGCAGCTGCCGGTAGGGTTGCCACCTGGCTGGTATTTTACCGGCAGACTGGTCAAAAATCGGCTTGAGGCCCATGTTAAGTCTATGGAGGCAGTAGCATGGACGGTATTTTTTTTATAGAAAAGATGGCAGCCCTAGCTGCTGGTCAGAACATGAACTGGAATGTATTGTCAAAAGTACATGCCAATTTAACCTCATACTACGGACAATACTGGATAAGCTGTTGTAGTTTAACCCCTTGGCAACACAGGACGGACTAGGTCCGTCCTGTGTGCCGAGGCGTTAGTGACACAGGACGGACCTAGTCCTTCCTGTGTCAAAACGAGCACTGAAAGCGGAGTTTTTCCGCTTTCAGTGCTCAAGCCGCATTGTAACGATGCTTCCGTGTGGAAGCATCGTACAATGCTAAAAAAAATGCCCGTCGGCATTTCGATCGCTCCGGAGAGCGATCGAAATGCCGGTTTTAAAGGCACAGAGCCTTTAAAACGCGGGCATTTCAAAAATGAGCATAGGAAGCGAATCTTTCGCTTCCTATGCTCAGAAAGTATTTCTGATTGCCTCGCAAGTCGAGGCAATCAGAAACACAAAAAAAAAAATGCACGATCTTGGTCACTGAGTGACCAAGATGGCGCTGCCCTTCTAAGGGCAAGAGCACAGGAGGCAGGAAGTACCTGCTTCCTGTGCTCTCTGGCTGTCACACGATTGCCTCTTCACAGAGGCAATCAGTGACTGCCAGGCACACTGACAGGCAGTGGGGATGCTCTCCTGAACATCCCCACTGACTGGTCAGATCAATATTAACTCTATATTGATCTGACCAGTTATGATCTGCCTCCCTCTCCTCACATTTTTTTTAGTGAGGGAGAGAGACAGATCAAAGTTCTAAAAGTAAGTAAAAGTAAAAAAAAACAATAAACACACAACACACAAATAATAAAACAATAAAAAAAAATTTATTAAAGCAATTCCCAGCGTTTAACCCCTTCCCTGCCACTGATCTTGCATAAGCAGTGATCGTGCACATCAGTGCATTTATTTTTGCTGTTTGTGCATTTTTTAGGGGTTAATTTTTTTTGTACTGTAATTTATTACAGTACTAAAAAGGCTCTTCGAAGAGTTATTAACCCCTTATTTGCCGTCGATCACTGCTTACGCAATGATATTGACGCCAAAGCAATTTTTATCTGTCTGCATATTTTTATTTTATTTATTTTTTTTACACATACCCGCTAGGGGATTACATGTAAAGTAAAAATATTTGAGATTTTTTTTTTAAGCTGCCTGAGCGCATAGCGATCAGTAACAGCGAATTAGTGGCAAAGGCGGTTTGGTGATTTCTCAATTAAGCTCACCATTCGCCCTGGTCAGATCAAAATTAATCGGATCAATATTCACAAATATTGATCTGCCTCCCTCTCCTCACTTACATTTTTGTGACGGAAAGAGACAGATCAGTATTAGTGATATAAAATAACATTTTATAAAATTGGCAGGTTTTATGAAAGTCTTTCACTGTGTATTAACCCCTTCCCTGCCATTCATCACTGTGTAAGCAGTAATCTTGCACTGCAACAGTATGTTTTGCTGTCTGCACTGTTTTATGGATTAATTTCTTTGTACTGTAATGTATTACAGTACTAGATAGGCTCTATTAAGAGCTATTAACCCCTTCTTTGCTCGAGATCAATGCTTACGCACTGATTCTGAGGCCGCGGACTCAGGGTTCGATTTTGACCCTATTCAGCTTTCTGATACATCATCTAGCGATGTATCGGTGGCTGCTGAGCCCTTGCCACAAGTAGTGATGGGGGTCTACCGATAAAAAAATATATGCTTTGGTGGGGGTAAATTTCATTGGCTGGCTTCAAAGATATATCCCATAAAGGACACAGACGCAGGTTGACTACATGTCAAAATTCCAAGTTGGAAATGCACCCCCCCTAAACGTGGCCTTTTAGCCCCCAAATAATCTAACTAACCTACACATGGGTGGTATCCCTGTACTCAGGAGATGTTGCTGAACACATATTAAGGTGTTGTTTGGCACTGACACATAATAGGATCTGTGAATTCATGCCCGATGTACAATGAATGTGAAAAACAAATTACTATCCATAACATTGACATAGGCTGGTGGTAGAATTAGTGCATGGAAAGTGTTAAAATAATACCATTTGAAATACCCTAGGGTGTCTAGTTTTCAAAAATATATCGTTTTGTGGGATAGAATACACTTTTTGGCTTCAAAAATGTCCCAAATGGGACATGGGCGCAGGTTTTCTGCATGTCAGAATTCCAAGTTGGAAAACCAAAAAGCGCACCTCTCAAATGTGGCCTTTTAACCCCCAAATAACCTAACCAACCTATACATGGGGGGTATCCCTGTACTCAGGAGATGTTGCTGAACACATATTGAGGTGTTGTTTGGCACTGACATATAACAGGATCTGTGAATTCATGCCCAAATACAATGTATGTGAAAAAAAATTACTACCCAAAACATTGACATAGGCTGGTAGTATAATTAGTGCATGGAAAGTGTTAAAATACTACCATTTGAAATACCCTAGGGTGTCTAGTTTAAAAAAATATATGGTTTTGTGGGGTAGAATACACTTTCTGGCTTCAAAAATGTCCCAAATGAGACATGGGCACAAGTTTTCTGCATGTCAGAATTCCAAGTTGGAAAACCAAAATGCGCACCCCCTAAATGTGGCCTTTTAGCCCCAAAACAAACCAACAAACCTATGCATGGGTGGTATCCCTGTACTCAGGAGATGTTGCTGAACACATATTGAGGTGTTATTTGGAAATACCCCTTCACATTTTAAGGTAATGTTTACCTAAATTGCAATATATGTGAAAAATTTAAAAAAAAGATTTTTTGCTGCAAACTTTGGCATAGATTGGTGGTAAAATGGCTACATGAAATGTGTCAAAATACCCCAAGTTAAATGCCCTGAGTTGTCTAGTTTTCAAAAATATGTACATGTTGGGGGTCATTCATGGATTTAGTACAGAAATCAGTGTTACAATGTCACTATCGCTAATTTTGAAAGAAAGGATTTTAAAATAGCTTTGCACCACTTATAGTTCTGGCCCTGTAACATGAATAAAAAAGCACAAAAACATAAAAACATGGGCTATTTCTGAACTCAGGACATATATTAGAAACTTTTTAGCAGTGTTTTTTTGTTGTCTCTTGTACATGAGTATACGATTTTTCAAATAAAAGTCATAAAAAAATTATTTTTTAAATTTTTTTGCCATATTTTATTATTTTTTTTACATTAAATTATATGCTATTATCAAAATAATGGTATCAAAAGAAAGCCCTTCTTATAACGATAAAAACGATATATAGTTTGTGCGGGTACACTAAATGAGACAGAAATAAATTACAGCAAAACACAAACACCTCAGAAATGTTAAAACAGCCCATGTCACCAAGCGTCGGACAAGCCAAAAAAGTCATGTCACTAAGGGGTTAAGAACATTTTCCAATAATTGGCTTGAACTGCTCTATAGTGTTACCTAGATTTCAAATTCATGACTAAGAATAAAGAATTTCCTGATTACCACTCTATTGAAAGCTGACAAGCTCTTTGGCACCCTCTTGCTGCCAATATATGTATAGGTGTGTGTTTGATTTTCTAAGAGCTTTATTCATAACAGACAGAATTGGGAATTCACTCTGCCTAAGTAGCAGAGTTGTAAGAAATTACCAATTCAGTTAATAATTTAAACTCTGCCTCAATTTTGTAATACTCGTGTTAAAATCCTGCAGGTCCCTCTTTCATGAATAAAGCCATAAATGTACAATATAATATGATGACATAAAATACGGTGATAAATGGTGCTCTTCGAATTGTGGATGGATTTAGGACACATCAATGGCACATCGGGACCCGCGTATATCAAACTACCCAGGTAGCCCTATGAGCTTATTTTGGGGCCATTTCGGGCGGACCTCGGCTATTACAAATAAAGCCCAAGTCCTCCTATAGCCAAAATGGTAAAAGTCCTCGAGCACTTTTATATAAAATTTTTATTTTATTACACTTTGGCCCATTTATAGATCTATAAATGGGCCAAAGTGTAATAAAATAAAAAAATTTAAAAACAACAAAATAACATTATACATTAATTAAACACATACAAAATAAAGTAAATTAATATAAAATATTGGTAACTACATAGAAATCACCAAATATATATACAAAAGAAATACTACATACCAAGAAGTATATTAAAATTAAAAGTATATACAAAATACAAACATACATATAAATACATAGAGACCAAATACCAAAAATAAATGTACTAAAATACATAGCAAATGTCTTGACTGGAATGCAACAGTTATTGGGACTAATAGTAGATGCAGACAATAGTGAATAAAAGCAAAATAGAGACAGTACGCACCTTCTTCCCTGCTGAAAAAGGCAAATATAATTTGCCTAGTATCCTTTCCCTAGTACTTACCATCTGTGCGAGAGACAGCGTTCTTCCATGCTTCTCTCGTGTTCCCTGTGTACTGATCTGATTGAGCACTCTGGTTCTCTGACGTAAGATCAGTGAGTGGGTACGTGAGAGAGGCTTCATGGAAGCATGTCTGCGCATTGCAGCCAGTGTCTCTCTCTGCATGCTTGCTTTTTTTCCTAATTTTTTTCCAGGCCCGTGACAGGTGTATTGCCCGTCACCCCCTGATGGCGGCCCTGCGTAAGAAGGGGCGCTAATAGGAAGGATGTGCTGTCATATACCGACACCCTTCCTAGTAGCTTTGAACCTTTGAGCCAAAGGGAAGTAAGCAGGGTATGCAACATCGTATCCTGTCCCCAGACGGCTCATGCGAATGCGCAGGCCCAAATCCTGCTATCCCTCCCAGCGATACCTCGGTCATGAATATCTAGACAGTAGAGCTCGGCAGGACAGTAAGACAGCCTCCAAAAATCGTGACTGTCTTGTGGGAGCCATGAGTTTGTCTGTAGAAAGCTTATTGGAGCTGTAGTTAACAGCAGATACTGTATATTGACAGATAGTTTAATAGTAAACTATGGTACCCATGACTTCCAAACAGAAAAAATATTTCCTATGTTGCTGGCTAAGCTTGTTAAGAAGTGTAGTCCACAACATATGTATTAACTTTAGGGGGCATGTGGTAAAACAATAATTTAAAAAAACTCTACTGAATAGAAAAAACACAGCAAAGTAATTATGTGTTTGAATGACTGTGCTATTTTAATATTACATCTAACAATTTTTTTTTACATTTATTTCAACATTCTAGACTATCTCCCTATATTTTTTGTGCTATGATTATTATACATTTATTTTAAAATTATAACCTGTCCAGAAGTATCTTTAATATTAATCCTGTGTTCTAGGTGATTCTCGCGAGATTCGGCATGTGCACTGCAGGGACTATTTTAACACAAACCTGAAAAAAAATAAGCTACATAATTAAAACCCACGAAAAATTGCAGGAAAAGCCTGTGACCTTTTATTTCGTTTAAAAACATGTTTCAATATGAAAACTTTAATAATTTTAATGACTGTATACAGTGTAAACACATTTCCGGTCTTTAAATCCCCCAGAGAATTAACCCATTTTGATAGTTTGGCAAAGAACAAAAGAGGAATTATTTGTTTTTACCGCACTTTGTGCCCCTATATTCCAGAAACTCACCAAGCTCTATATAGAAAAGCATGCAATATGAAAAGTATATTGACATCCAGGGCTCTGAGAGAGATTGGAACTAAGACATCAAAAGCCCAAGGAGATATAAAGAGTTTTAGAAAGTGTGGACACTGTAAGGCATGTCAATTTAATCCCTTCAAAACTAGTGATTTTAGAAGCTCAATTACAGGAGAACCATTCCAGATTAAATCAAATATAACAGGCAGCACTACACCTGTGATATATTTAATCCAGGGCCCTTGTGATTTTGACATTCTTCTTGAGAACTTCAGGACCATTACGTAAAAAGATTTTAGAACATTGAGGTAATACCAGATAACTGGAATATAAATTGGTAAAATCAGAAAATGGATCAATCATTCTGTCCCCATAGACAATAAAAATAGCTATTTTAAGATTTTCAGTGGAATAGGAGAAATCCCTATAATGGAGGAGGTGATAGGATCCGGACCCTCTCACAGTGAGAGGGATGTTTGATCCACCATCTCTGCATGATGCAACCTGAAGGCATGAGTTTAGATTTTGATCTGGCTTGTTTCCTATAATATATGGTACTAGCATTAAATAGATCTCTATAATAAATGATTATGTTCAGATACATATGAATTTAAGTGAGAAAGACTTAATTATTAATAAAAAGGTTTTTAAAAATAGGTTGATTAATCATGACATAAAAATGAAATTTTTCATGTGATTAAAAAGTAAATACGTAAACATAAATCAATGATTCATCTAAACTGAGTTAGGGTGTAATTATTTAGGGGTATATATAGGGTTAAATCAGCTAAGTCATTTGTAAAGACATTGGACTAATCATTTATAATATGCTGGATTTAGGCTTGTTTATATTAGCAGCTGTAATTGCCCCGATGAATTGGCCATAAAGAAAGTCCCACTCTGCACCTCGATTGCTCTCACAGGTCTTGCTGCACATAGATTGCACCTACAGATCTTGCCATAGCACCGAACTTGCACCCTAAGGGCTATTCCAGAGAATCTAGCTTGCACTCACGGGTCTTGCCAGAGCACCCAGATTGTACCCACAGGTATTCCCAGAGCACCCAGATTGCATCCACAGTTCTTGCCAGAGCACCAAGATTGCACACAGAGGACTTGCCAAGTAACACTCACAAGTCTTTCCAGAGCACCCAGCTTGCCCCCACAATTCTTGCCAGAGCACCCCCATGTTTTGCACAGCACTCTGCTTGCAATCACGGGAATTGCTCATCACCCAGATTGTACCCACAGGACTTGCTCAGTATCTAGATTGCACCCACCGGACTTGCCCAATACACATACTGCAGTCACAGGACTTTTACCATCACCTTTACCATAACTTTGTTGTGTGTGCATCTCAAACAGCTACAAGCCTCACGAAGAAATCCAGTTACCAACCTCATGCTTACGAGTTCCCATAAAGGACAAACAGCTGTCCATGAGTGCTAATCTGGTTCTGCAGCTCTGTCCCATGCTATGTTTAAAGGCTGTCTAGTACAGTGGACATTTTCTCCAAGGGGTTCACGTATAAAGTGGAAATAGGGGCAAAAAAGGTGCACCTTATTTTCTAATACCAACCCAGAATCCCTTGCAGTGATGGTAGCACTGCAAATTTTGACTTGTCTAGTGTGTAGATTTGTGTTAATTAATGTCTCTGAGAAGACATAGCTGAGACACTTCTAAGCTCTGCACCTCTGTTTAAAAACCACTGGTCAAGAGAGTATAAGTGTAAGAAAAGTGTTGGAAGATGGACCAAAGCTAGATTCAAAGAAAACAGAAAATCTGACATTCATTAATGTTTTATTGTTGATGAAGTGGGTAGTAGCTTGGCAATGGACATATAGACATAAAGAAGTGTTAGCTGAAGAAAGCCTGGGTGCATATTAGATTTTCTTTAGAAGTATTGAGCAGATTTAGTGCCGGAGAAAAGGAAGCACATGGTGGAGATTAGAGGTTCCTGGGACTCATGTATCATTACTGTTGAAAAGCACAGCAGCAGTAATATGTGGAGGAAAAGATAGAATTACTTGAGCTGACAAGTGTCCAGTCCAGAATAATAAGTGTAATATAATATGTTGGAACTTAGAGATGTGACATTGACAAGGCCCAAGTATGTCACAGATGAAGGTCATGAAATTAAATTAAACATGTCATATAGGCCTCATCATATAACAATAAAATCATTTTACTGAAGGCAATCATTATGTATTACTTTCTTAGGGCTTCAGGGATGCAACCAGCACTGAGGAGTTAGGCCCCAGTGAGTATAACGAACCATGCTAAGTAACAATAAGGAAAATTCACATATATTGCCACCAGCATGGTTAGGCTAAGTGTTTGTACAAAACATCATTGCCTGTGCCAAGATCTGTTTTTACCATAGAACTTTAATTAAATTGTTTGTCACAAACTCTATTAAAGGTCCGCAATGTCCAGGCCTATACCTGGATACATACCTTTCATCTTCTTCATCAGAACTGTGGGATAGTAGAGTGGGTGTAACAGCGCTACTGCACATGTTCAGACCTCTCGGATGGTTTTCATAATATGTATGCTTCAAATAAAATAATAAGTGACATATGATAATAAAAAAAAAAGTTTAGTGTTATTATTACCCTCATTAAAGCCTTAATGCCTAATGTCAACAAAAGCACCAAAAAAGGTGAAATTGTGTTCCTGGGCTTGCTCACAGAATGATCAAGAGACAGAGAGGCAGACGTAGAGAATTTCCTCTTTCTCGTTTAATATACCCACACATATTATATATTGGTTTTATTGGCATACAAAGGATTTTAGTAGGATGCAATTATTTTCATCACATAATATAATTTACTATAAAAAAATATATAAAATGTAATGAAAAAAATAAACAAAAACTTTGACGTAAAAATATTTTATACAATTCCAACCTGTAGAAAAGACCCCAGCTAATTAGTTATATTGGGATTTTTTTGTTGCAAGCTATAGGGTAATAATGGAAAGTAGCATCTAGAGTTATTTAGATCTTGGGTAAGTTGGTGGCACTGTCCTGCTGAAACGGGACAGTTTGGGCAGGGCATATGGACACCAACACTGAGGTAGGCACACAGAATGTTCTTCGCCACCCTTCTTCTTGCTTGGTCTGCCAATAGAACAGGTTGTCAAAATAACAGGAGGAACACAAAAATTCATCCACAGGTAACCACACAGAAATTTAGGTTGAAAAAATACCAGTCCACAAATTTAACCCGTTCCAAACACTTAAATGAATCCTCATGTTATGAATCCTCTTAGAGGGAAAAAGTCCTTCTTGACTACAAATGGTGATTTATCGCTGGATCAACAATCTCTAAACATTAATTTTAATTTCATCATTTGTTTTCCTTGTATGTTTTGCTTTTTCTAAAATAATATCCAGACTCATGTTTCCAATTGGCTCTAAAGCAACTGGGATATCACCACACTAATTGGAAGCTAAGTTCACCAACTGTTGAAATTAACCAGGCATCTAAACCAGAGCTCTAAATGACGGAGCTCTGTGACTTTCAAATACTTTAGAGAGAAAAGCTATTTTTGACATAAATGTCATAACGTAAATTACATAAACTGTGTATAACTGAAATTCGGGCAAATCCCTTTGGACTAATATATATAGTGTACTATATAAAAGAGAAAAAAATAATATGTTTTGTGGGACTCGACTATAAAGTAGACAGGATACAAACAGTTCATATAAGGATTTTAGGTTCAGTGATGCTCTCATTTCCTTCTCCAGACTCAGAGACAGATGCTTCTCTGCATGAGTTCAGCCAAATTTCAGATATCAGGAAAATGAGGGAAATGCAGATTCTTTCATTAAGATTTATTCAGTGATTCAAAACCAGAAATGCAGCTCACAGAGTAAAAGAAGGCCAGCAGCACTTAGCACATTCCTGATTCAGAGGGGTCTGGTCAGTAAAGTACAAATTTGGAGGTTGAGATTAGCACTAACTGACTTTGTCAACCAGATGCCTCCTATTCTCATTTGAAATCACAGACCTACTGGACTGAACTTTCATTGTGGTTTGATTTTTTTTTTTTTTTGCCAGCACAGATTTTTTTGTAATAGGTGCATTTCTTTTTTTGTGGGGGCTAGAAGATGAGGTGTTACTGATTGCTGCTGGAACCTGTTTAGAGGTAATATTTTATTTCACAGGGCAGTCTTGGTGTGCTGAGGGTGGGCAGTAACTTCACTGCTGATGTAACTGATGTTATTCAAAGGGTGTCAATTGGGTGTGAATTGTCACATCCAGGGCCAGTCTTTGGGGTGTGCGATTGCACAAGGGGGCGCCAGAGGAGGCAAACAGAGGAGGCAAACAAACAAAAAAAATCCCCCATTTTTCAATGTGAGTTGCCGATCAGCCGATCAGCACCACCACTAGAACCGTGCAGCCCCTGACTAATGGGAAGCTGCACGCTCTCTCCCTGCCCTGTGAGAAGCACCAGGTCTCCTACTGCGGTCAGTCATCACAGGACCAATCAGAGGGGGGAAGGGGATATGAGTCATCATATCCCCGCCCCCAGCCCTGATGCTGAGCACTTGAATGGAGGGAGAAGATCTCTGCAAGAGGGAAACCAACAGCTCCCACCACACAACAGCCAGCCCAGGAGAGTTCCCCACAGACCACCATGGTCTAGATAAACCTCCCCCCAGGCCAGAAAGGTAGGATCCTGGGAGGGAGGCTAATACTATAATTTTTTAAACATTTTTTAAATCTGCTACTAGCATCATGGTGGACACCTGGCTGAGCATCATGGGAATTGTAGTTCACAGCTAACTTATGCATCTTTATCTACTTTTGACTGCACTTCCCATGAGGCTCAGCCAGTATCATGGAAGCAGTATGCCTGGCTGAGCCTCATGGGAAATGTAGTTAACAGCAGGTGGTGTGCCAGGGGTTAGTTCTGGACTATAACTGGGTGCTTGTGGGGGTAGCTGCAAAAGGTGGCCTACACAGGGCACCTGAACACCTAAGGCATACAAGTTAATAATAGTGGGGGTTAGGGGGGCAGGCACTTTGGGGAGCCCCTGGGACCTGTTTTTGACAGGTGGGTGGTTATTTTTCATTATTATTGAATTTTATTTTTTAAAAATGTTTTAATATAGCTCGCCACCTGTAATGCAACGACAGGTGCTGGCACCATTTTAATTATAGAGGGGGAAGGCAGGATTACAATTTAATTTGGAATTTTTTTGACCTCCTGTTATGTGATCGAAAAAATGCTTGTTTCAATTTGCCTTCTATAGACTCTAATGGTCAAGTTTGACTTATTCTCAATGGTCAAGTCTGACCTCCTCTTGACCTTACAAATATGTTAGTGAATACCATTTTGGGAGGTCGAGATGAGGTATCCGAGAGAGGGGTAAGTCTGTTTGAGTTTGGAGGTTGAGATTAGGGCTAATCTATTAATAAGTGACACATAGGAATCAAGAAAGGAAAGTGATGGTATAAATGTAAGTTTAGCTTGGCCTCATAAAGTACCAAACTTTTTTTTCTGCTTCAAAAATAGAAGCACAAGGGATATAGCCATTGAACCTAGTATGAGTAAATACTGGCATGTACATTTTTAAAAACACAATGCTTCCCTGGGAAACATCAAATCTTAGACTGTTGATGGCACTAGTATGTGAGAGAACTTCGTGTGCACAGGCAACCATCAGAGAAGACCTTGACTAGAAGGTCTCCAATTAGAGAAAATGTCAATGTTTGCCAGCATCAGAAGAGCTTTGCCTGAGCTGAGATGCAGAGCTCAGAGCAAACTCACATGGAGCTGTATAGAAACACATAAAGTTTACTCCATGCAGCTGGAAAAAGTTGACCGTCACTTCCACTTACCACCACATGGAGGTGACAGAGACCAGATTTTTAGGTACTTATTAACTAGTACATAAGATCATAGTGAGGCTATTGAAATGGCATGTCAGTGGTCACCGTTGATTCTGATCTTAAGCATTGTGTGATACTGTAAAGGCAGCCTTTGAGAATAACACATGGGACATATTACTAACTCCCCCAAATGTTTCACCTTGCTTCAATTTTGTAAGATCAGAATATTGTGAAAATACTAATTGCGCTTACACCCACATCTCCAACTATGGCAGGGTAATGGATAGACAGACAGACAAAAATACAGACAGACAGACAGAATGATAGAGATTAACTGCCAGCTAGATGTAGAAATAAGGATATCTGGATAGCAGGACGCATAGATAAGTCTTTGTGTAAATAAAATTACAGATGCACCTGTAAATCATGTAAATTAGCTTTGGCTTTGCATATAATTATATTTGCAAATTTGTTCTCTAAATCCCCTTATGCATTTTACATAAAACACTGAGCATACACAACCATTATTTACACAACAGGCATCCGTGCGCATGAGAATAATCTGCAAATAAATCAGAGTTCACTTAGTCCCTTCATGGGACTGACTTTTAACCCATTTAACACATCATTGTCATTGAATGAAGTAACTCCTGCATGAGACGAATACTTTAACCTATTCAATAAATCATTGCTACATTGTTCCTATGTGGAACTGACTGTATACCATTGAATCAGTCACTATTTGTTCTTCATTTGCAGAAGTCGTGTATTGTAACTCTGTACTCAAAGTGGTTGTTACATTGATCATCTAATTAACCTGTCCCCTCCTTGAAAATGGGAACTTTAACATGGGAACCATTCCCAAGTCTTTTGGACCATTATTTGTGATGCAAATTAGTTCCCAGTAATTCAAATGAGGAAACAAGGATTGTGTTTATGTGATACCATCTTACACATTCAATGTTATTGGTGATCAACATTAGTAGCACTCTGACCTCTTCATTGTAGATATGTTAAAACTAAAACCTTTGTGTTCTGAAAATGATAACAGATACTGAAGAAATGGCCCATAAACAAACAGTATAAATATAACCCGGTCATGGATTCTTGTGGCAAACACCAAATACTGGCAATCGGCCTCCTATGCGGATTGGGGCAGTTCTTCACGGCCGCTTCATCATGGGACTTAGAGTGCCTGACAATTCAGCGCTGTCAGGGTCTCTGTTGAATGCTTTAGGGGACGCAAGTTAGTTTCAGGGTTCTTTTAGGGCTAGTTTTTAGGGTTAGTATTAGGGTCAGTTTTAGAGTTAGTATTAGGGGTTACTTTCAAAGTTAGGGGGTAACTTTATTGGGGGTTTAGTATTTGGCGCTGACAGTTCAGCGCCGAAACAGCTGAGCTGAACTGTCAGCGCTCTAGCTGCTGCAGTGAATTATGCTAGATGTCCTCCTGTCACAATAATTGAATGGTGAATCTTCTTTATTTTAATTTATTTAATTAGCTAGCATTTTTGATTTGTGATCCAGGGATTTGTGCAAGAGCCAAATAATGCATGACTCTTACATTTTCCTTCTTGTTATCATGGATGGAGTTATGGTTGCCCATGAATTTAACAAAATAATGGACTTCCAAAAATACAGGACACCAAAAACATCAAGGCATTCAAGTGCCCATTACCGCTTTCATTTTTTGGTCCTGGCCAGAGACCCCAACTACTGGATTGTCCATAGCATAGCATGGTGTTAGGGTTAAGTGATGAAGGAGCAGACACGCATAAATTGATCACTCTGCCCTGCTTTTCCATGTGTTACTGGGTTCATTCACTGAACACATGATGTCAGAGGAAACAGGTAAGCACGTTTTTTTGTCAGCAATTGTAGGAAAAAGTGCAAGAACCTCTAAACAGCTGGAAAGTCAAGAAAATCATTATTTTACTCTTAAGGGTAGAGTTTTAACCACTCTGAATGTGTTATTAATAAGGCATCACATTTATTTCCCAGCATGCCCCAGTAGCTGTTTACTGTTGTCCCCCACAAATGACCCCTTTGGTGTATTACAAAATGGTGTTTTACTTTTGTGTAGCATAAAAATATCACCTTAGCCAATGGCATTATAAATATGTTCACCAACCACACTGGATTTATCGAATACTGGACATTTTATGAAATGTGAAAAAAATGATAATTATCATAATAATTATTTATGTTGATATATACCGTATATGTTTTCACAATATAGCACACAAATAAAATTCACTATTTAATTCTGAAATATACTCATACCATAATATCTAATCATGTCATACTAAAACATAAGGTATTCCCTTATATTCTGAGGTGTCAGTCTCCGAATATTTAGTAGAAACGGGAAGCAATATAACAAATCTGGGAAAGCTCCAGATGGTCTGGCCTGCTGTCTCTTTTGAAATGAAAGGAAGTAATTCATCTCTATTAGATCTTGAAAATAATTCATTCATCTTAGAAGTAACTTGGCTACAATAGTGGGTATCTGGTATATTGCAACCTCTCTCCAGCAGGCGGAGTATAGTCTAACCAAATTCTGTATTTCTTTCTTTCTTTTTTTTTTTTTTTGTTTTGGGAATATTTTCAAATTTCACAGACTGGCAATATTTCGAAGGCACACCACATAATGTTCACCAGCTATTACATTTTGTTTATTGCTGTTTAGAATGTTTAGTTTGCACTGCGTAGTATGCCAGCCAAAGACACAGAGCCCATAGCTTCCTGCTCACAGGGAGGAATATTTTTGTACCGTACAATATAAAACAGGCCTGCCATCAAATGTTATTGGCTTATCCAGGCTGCTCCAGAAAATAAAATCCCTCACCGTCTTTAATACAACATAAAGGGGACTATTTACTAAATTAATAATATGTAATTTGGCTATTAATGTTATGATCATCACATCAATTTATTACATTGCTCCAGCCTCACAATGCATTGTAAACTGTCCCTCAGCAAACTCTGGATGCTTACAATTCATGATGGGACAGTCCAGTGATTGTGCACAACAAACACTGCATTAGTGAAGGTTGGAAGCTAAATATTCAAACATTTATTTTAATCAAGAAATGTGTTTGCTGCTAGGCTAGCTCAGTGCATGAAACATCAAATGGTATTTATCATAGATCTATATAAAATGCAGGTTTGCAAAATCACTATATAAACAATTCTATAACACCTTCATGTTGATGAATATAACACATTTTGTAATTGAGGATAGCAAGGAACTCGGTCACCTAAATATTGCTTATATTGTAAATGTACAACAACAGAGGAAATAATGTAGCAAAATTATTTTCTGCTATATAAGCATTACCTTCCACTGTAATGTGGTCCACTAAAGGACATCTTCGGGGCTCCATGACCAGTCATAAAGCAGAGTGATACAACTCCTCCGAAAAAGAGATTATGTCACCATCCTCGGGGGTATGATATAAATAAAACTTGATTTTATTACGACAAGTTAAAATAATCAAATAGGCATAGAGAGCCGCAGCATGCCAAACCCGGCTGTAAGATTGTTTTACCAGAATTGTAAAAACTTGCATAAACTAAGAGAATAAAAATGGCTTAAATGTGTCTTTAGTGTCTCCTGTTTATGACATCACTTTTAACCTTATATGGAAATGACATATTTCCCATTGAAAAGCAGTTAATTTGCATATAGCAAGAGACACGAAAGACACATTTAAAATACATGTTGATCTTAATTTTATGAATTTGCTTGCAAGAGAGAATTGCAGAGAGTTGACATGAGAAATTCAAACTCATTATCCAATGCATCTTTCCTAAAGTTTGAAATTTCTGTCAATTCCCTGCAACTGTCTTTTTATTTAGTAGACTTAAGGTTTATGTTTGACATTTTTTTATTCTCTGCATTCACAGTATAAACAAGTTTAATATCATTATCATAATACCGCTGAACTCAGTACCCCTTCTACCTTCAGATAGAATTATTTAACCTGTTAGCACATAAGGACGTTCTATGCTGTCCTATCACCCGTGCTCAAATGACCATGAGGACAGCTCATCGCGGCCCCCCCATTATAAGCATGGATCCCGCTGTAGTGACATGCTATAGGATCTGGCTGACAGGCTAAATGTAAATCATGCCGTGCTCAAAATTCAGTGATGTCACAAGGTATCGTAATATTTTGTGCCCCTATATTTTGAGTCTCTGGAATCCCAATCACTCTGTGATTATTGCCAGGAACACAAAACTGTCTTTTGTGGCTTTTGATCCTTAAGGGCAAAAGCACCAAAAGAAACTTTGGGCTTTAAGGGGTTAATCACAACAACATTCCTAATTTATATATATTCTCAGTTACAGATTAACCTTTGCCTGTAGTCATGTTAAGAGAATCCACAGACGGACTGATGCTCTGTCTTGCCACAGCAGTAGAATATGTCTCTGTGTTGTTGTTTTGTTTTTTTTTTTATAATTTACGACGTACAAGATCTGCTTAATTGTCTTGGCTTTCCATGCTTTTGCAGGTGCTTACGCTAAATTAGCTATCCTGATGAAGCAGGTAATCTTTGTTAAACACTGGCTAAATTATACAACCAAATCCTCCAATTCCTACAATGTTTATTCTCTTGGTGCCAATGTTAATTAGGACAGAAAGCACAATTCTGGTTTTTATATTATCGTATGTAGCCAGATCATCTTCCATTTTTGTTCTCCAATTTTTTTAATTCAACTCAGTTTTATAACTTTCCTCCTTTTATAAATTTCATTATATTTCACAATTTATCAACAATTTTATTTTCTCTTTCACTGTATAAACAATTTTAAGAACATCATTCCTATTTCCTTTGAACTGAATATCCCATCTCTGCCCAGATATAATTATTTAATCAAAACAAATTTTCCCACTTTTTCAAAGACAGATTGATATTTGCCTGTAGTCATATTAAGCAAAGATAATGCACAGATGGAGAAAAGCACGACTAATAGAAAAATTTATGTTCAATTTTAAAATGTTTATAACTGTTTGGCTAGATAACCTAGATAACCTGGTCATTTAAAACAAACACATATATAAATCATATGCCACTGGGTTTTTTTTTTAATACGATTGAATTCATTGCAAATAAATGGAAAAATAAAATTAGGTGTTTATCTCCAGCATCCATTTTGTGAATAATTCCCATGATGCAACACCATCCAAAATCTTCCAACCAGTCTTAATATACAACTGTTGCCAAAGCCTGCATAATGATGGCATAAAATACTCCCCTGCTCTCTTTCTGGATCCTGGGAGTCTTAGTGGGCAGGACTAGATGGCTTTGTACAACTTTTTTTTTTACCTTCCTTCCAACACAAAGAGAGGAGATTAACCTGATCAAACAGGATCATAACTCCGCCCCCTTGTGATGTAATAGTTACATTACTCTCCCATTCAATGCACGTCTATGATCAGAATTCTGACTTATAGACTGCATTCTGTGTCCCAAGCCCCAAAGTGCGAAATTTGTGCTGTAAAGTCACGAGGGGGTGGCACCCAAAAACACTATATTTCACAAAATGTCAGCACCAAGTCACACTTGTTTAATTACATATTTTATTAAATACAGTCACATAAGAAAAACAAAAGACATATCTGAAATCAACAACACAAAATAAAAAAAGAGTGTTAATTGTCTTTGCTTTGCATGCTTGTTCAGGTACTTCCCTTATATTAGGTACCCTGATGAGGCAGGTGATTTTCTTTAAACATTAAACAACCAAATCATCAATTTTCTGTAATGTTTATACACTAGGTGCCAAAATGCATCTTCCAAATGTTAATGTATATTAATGAGCTTGAGTAAAATATTAACCCCTTAGTGACCGAGTGCTATGTTGCATTTGACGTGCCTTGAAGACCAGAATTCCATTATTTTTGTCATACGTTTACTGAACTGTGAATTTCTTTCTTTGTGTTCAGTCCACCCACACAAATTATATATCATTTTTTAAAGGACAGATAGGGCTTTCATTTGATACTATTATTTTCATCATATGATATCATTTACTATTAAAAAAATAGAAAATATGATGAAAATATGCCATAAAAAACACTTTTTCCAACTTTGACCTGATTTTTTTTTTTACACAATTACAAATGGTAAAAAAGACCCCGTCTATATATTTCTACTATTTGTCCTGAGTTTAGTAATATCAATGTTTCCTTGTTTGTCTATGTTTTATTTCACGTAATAGGGCAATAAACAATATTAGTGTTTTTTTTTGTTTTCTAACCATTTTCTTCTACAGTGATTTTTTTAACCCGAACCCTAAATTTACCCCAACTCTAAATTTAATCTAACCCTAAATTGACCCCCACCCCTTAATCTAACCCTTGTAATCATCCGAACCCCCATTTAACCCTAATTATTACCCTATTTTGACCCTAACCCTAGATCTAGGTTCAGTAGATCAAGGGTTAGCTTTTTCCATTTATTTATTTATTTATTTTATTTATTTAATTAATTTTCTATTTTTAACTGTAATACCGCCTAACTGCCTGTAGGGGCAGTCAAGTAGCGGTTTCAGAGCGACGGAAGAGATTTTTTTTTCTCTCTTCCGTCGCTCTTCTCTGGGCATGCTGTATCGGAGGAGCATGCTCCTCCGATACAGCACACACCCGCGATCACCGGGTGATCGCGGTGCCCAGGAGGGCACAGATTGTGTTGCATGATGCCTCGATAGAGGCATCATGCAACACTTTAACACACATAGGCAGTGATGAGCTTTCACTGCCTATGTGTGTTTGCGCGCATACGATCACATTCGCTGTGATCGTATGCGCGCGGGGGGGTCGAGGGGGGCCTGAAAGACCTCTCAGAGGCTGCTTCGGATCCGAAGCAGCCTCTGAGAGTAGCTACAGACATGTAGTGTTGCGCTAATGAGCGCAACACTACATGAAAACGGAGGACGTATATATACGTCCTCATGGTCCTTAAGGACCATGCTTTTCAGGACGTATATATACGTCCACATGCATTAAGGGGTTAAAAATGTGATTTATGCAGAAGGCCTGCACCATATCACACTGGAAAAAAAAGCCTGTGCACTATACAAGCAGTAGTCTTTAATTAGGACAAAAAGGGCAATTATGTTTTTTATATTATGTAGCAAAATCATCAGTATGTTCCGCATGCTCATACCTGTTTGGTAATGATCACAACATATACATACATGTTTTTTTTTCCTATAACAATCTTAGTGCTACATCATTCTTCTTTTGTGATCCTGTTTAGACAAATTTAGGGAGTTGGCCCATTTTGTGTGATTGCAATGTTCTGTTCAGTTGTACTAATTGTTTACTTTAATTATACCTCTCCTAACAAATTAAAAACAGAAGCCCTCAATATACCGTATTTTTCGCTCCATAAGACGCACTTTTGTCCTCCTCAAAAGTGATGGGAAATGTCTGTGCGTCTTATGGAGCGAATGTAGTACTTACCTTTTTGTTGCTTGCTCTCCGGTAGCTTGCTCCGTGCAGTCTAACCTCCTGCACGGAGGAAGGAAACTCTGGTGGCTTTTTTTTTTTTAAACTTTATTGAAGAAGCGCATCTTCAATAAAGTTAAAAAAAAAAAGCGACCGGAGTTTCCTTCCTCCGTGCAGGAGGTTAGACTGCACAGAGGAAGCGACCGGAGTGCAAGCAACAAAGAGTAAGTACTGGGGAATGGGGGGAGGAGGCAAGCAAAATCCTGGCATATTGAGTGGCTAAATCCTGGCATACTGAGTGGCTAAATCCTGGCATACTGAGTGGCTAAACCCTGGCATACTGAGTGGCTAAATCCTGGCATACTGAATGGCTAAATCCTGGCATTTAGAGTGGCTAAATCCTGGCATCTTGAGTGGTTTTCTTGTTTTCCTCCTCTAAAAACTAGAGGAGCCTTATGGAGCGAAAAATACGGTACTTTTTGTGAATAATAATCTATTTAGGTGTTTGGTGAATAAGCATCATCATATTTGGGAAAATGATCTCCTGAAATCTATCTCTCGCCAATCTATACAGGTTACCAACATAAATGAATAAGAGAATTGTATTTTATTATTTAATGTAGTAAGTTAGTTTATGTTACTTTTGTAGAATTTAAGCACCAGTGAAAAACGTACAATGTGATTTAAGTCTTTTTTTCTCTCTATAGTTATCTCACCATTGGTCTTATTTATAAAGTTTATTTCTGGGACACTGTTGTAAGTGGAACAATCCACAAGAAGATTCCGAGGTGTCCATGGCCATAGCTCCACTTTGAGAACTTACTTGTATAAATATCTAAATTGCTTCCATTTCTTACTTTTATTTCTCCATTAGTTCTACATACAGACCTGTGGATCAAGTGGATTACATTTCTCATGGTGCTCAATCAACATTATTATGGCTGAACATCACAGCAATAATAATAATCCTGAGCCATCACTTCAGCTGTTATGGAGGGAAGTCTAATAGGGGGTTATTGAGTCAGTGCAGTGCACTAGAGCAGGATGAGGATATTGAGAGGAAGATGATGATTGAGGCGAAATTGTATCATTGGAAAAAGAGGCAGTTGTATATGAGTTGGATTGAGGTCTAGTGGATATGACTAGGCCTTGCGATGGGGCCTAGTCATTTTTGTCACTCACTTTCAACCCCTACACTCTTTTGCCTCTTGCCCTGTCTATTCCAGATTATTCTCTCCTCCTTTCATTCTTGAACTTTCACCTTTTTCAATTCAACCCAATTTCACAGCTTAGATCCTTATACATTTGTTATAATTCTCACTGTATTGACTTTCCTCTGGAAACAATCCAGACTCCCCTCCTCCACCTTGCGCAGGGTCTTTCCAAAATTTATAGCCTTTCCTGCACAATGGGATCTATTACTTTCACAGATAAATCACATGTACATTACCCGCAAGTCAAGCGACTGCAATAAAAATCCTTTCCTGCTTCTTACAATGTCATTTACAGGTGAAATTTCTGGACAAAAGATAAAGTTGGGATTAAATATACACACATTTTCCAAATCACTGTGCATATAGTATCAGGGCTCGAGTGAGATGCAGTTTCATATTTCAGGGTCTGATGTATTTATTTATTTTTTGGTTAACCAACAGTAAAGCTAATAGGATATGAGCAGAATTGCTTTCTTTGAAACCATGACTGCTCCAGCCTTAGGAATTCAATGCAACAATGTTTTATTTATTTGTATCACGTTCTAACTTGATGGTTGTTCTCAAATTTGAGGTCAGCAGTGCTTAAAATGAAAGTGGAATATAATTATTAAAATATGTCTTTTTTCTAGCACATAAACAACATTATAAATAATCAATAAAATGAACATACAAGTTCTTGTGAACAGTATCTAATCTGTGACGAAACTTAAAAATCTGCATTGGAAAAATGCCTTAGCAATACTTAGTTAATGGGGTAGATTCTATGGAAACTGGCAAAAAAAAAAAAGGTAATTATTCTCTATTGCCCAGATAATTTAATGTTAAAGGGACTGTCTACTGCCCAAAATGCATCTTCCAAATATTAATGCATATTAATGTGCCTTTAAAGTACTTTAAAACGCATGCCTTATATTTTGCATTGCTTAAAATATAAAATAGTTACAGCTAGAAGAAATTGTGAAATGACAGCAGTTTGCAAGAGACAAGGTCTGCACACACTAGATAAGTAAAAGTAATTTCCTTTTTTTTTTGCTGCAGGAACCAATGAGAATAATATAATTCAAATGAATGGAATATCCTGTCTCTCTAGTGATGTCATCAGACAATGTGTTGCACTTTTAAGAGATCCTACTGTGTACAACAGCAAGGTCACTCATAGGCCACTCAATAGACTCAATTAGAAGAGCACAGGAAGTGACTATATGAAACAAAACTTTATATCCTCAGTGTCTATAGAATCAGTGCTGCCGCACCTGCAGTAAACATGCAGAGTAATCACTGGGGAGGGCTTGAGTCAATGCCTATATCAAATCACATAGGTATAAAAGCCTGTGCATTATACAAGCAGCGATCGTCATCTTGAACCAAAGTGAGTTTGGGGACTAGACTGTCCCTTTAAGTGACTGGGTGTGTAATAACCACCACTATTCCCCTAGCATCCCCCCCAAATAAATCACTCCCAGGTCTACCCCTGTGGTGCTGTAGGGAGCACTGTTTATGTTCCCTATAGCACTGAAAGGGTTAAAATTTGCATATTGTGGCTACATTAAGCATAAACATAAAGCATTAAGTCATGCTTTCTTGTGTGTTAAATTGACAGGAAATTTTTTTTTTTTGCTTGTCCTTTTTTGCCAGCTGTGCGTGAATCACTAATTACCGCACAGAACTGTGTTTCAGTGCCATTTTTCTAATTGGTCCAATAATCCTCCATAGAAAGAATGGAGGTTAGTAGTGGGTGTGGTCAATTTCATAATGGGTACTGTAATGATATTACTGCACCCATTAATGACGTCTGTGGCGGGCTTTGTATCATCAATGCGCATTAATTTACTGCTAATGTCACTTTTATTACTAATGGGGGTCATAGAATTTACGCCATTCTATTTACATATTTTAGATAGTTTTCACCTTTTTCTGCCCTCTTGCGCCATTACAGGGAGAATACTTCCTGGAACAAATCAGACATTTGTATCTGACAAGTATAACATAGTAAATATGTGTCAACTATCCTGCTTTATGCTTATTCTATTGCCTTACCCTAGCCTGACCCTCACTTCCACCACTTACTCACTTCTCTGAGACACCTGAGAGACAAAACAATTCTGTGGAGGTGGAACTGTGTGCTCGTGTATGCAGTGCCGCACAAGGGCCCATATTATATACACTTTTTGTCATTTGCACTCATTCCTGTTACATCTGTGTACGGCTATATTTTTTTGTGCAGCATTCAATGTTGCTGGTAAGACCAGGGATGAATAAAAGGACAGAAATGTAACATTTGGTTTATACACTAAATAAAGTAGATTTTTTCATTGTGTACCTTTATTTTTTTACATCATAATAAAACTCGATTAACAATTCTGCTGAAGTGCATCTCCTTTTTTAGTTACGTTTTCCTTGCAGTACTTTTGTTTATGTTACGGTTATAACAGATAAAATGTATGTCTTTGTCCAAGTAGGGCCTCCTATTTTTACTCCCTTGTAATGGTGTCTACTAAATTAAACATTCACTAGTGATAAATCTATTTGGGTACAAGCATGTCCAGTTGTATGCTTCAGGCATAAAAGAAAGAACTTTATGAGGTGCATCCCACAAAAATAAAATTGAAAATGAGACCAAAGGCCTAGAAAGGCCAGACTTTCATCAGTGGTCCATAAATACCATAACGTCCAATGTAAAAAGGAAGTCCCCTACTTAACACAATATGGAAATGAGAGATTAAGATCCCCCTCCAGCCTTTATGAAAAAGGCCATCAGTATTAGTCTGACAGTATAATCAAAGCACCCTTTGTTTAACTCTCAAGAACTCTTACTGACCTCTGTGAACATGTCTTTCTTTTTTTATTAGAGCTTAAAAAAGCTGGGAATTGCTAGGACTATCCTTTTCTATTCCTTACTATACTTTCTTTTCACTTTCATTGTTGCACTCTAGTAACACTAGTTTGCATGCAGTAAATGCAGACTGGTGGGTGTTTACCTGAATTTATCATAATAAGCATCAGTTTTTGTGTATCAAGGAGACAAAATGAAGATCAATGAATAAATAGGGCAAACAATTTAAGGCATAAGCATACCAAATGTAGTTAAAACATTTTCTTGGGGGGCGGAGCTAGCCAGGCAACCGATAACATCGGTTAAGGATATACCCAACCGGTCTGGAAGGTGTACTAACATTATGGAGCGCAGAAGTGAGATGAACGGCAAACTGCAGAAACGGAAGGGGACAGATATTGGAACTTTTTTGACAAGGCCCACTAGGCTCGATACGTGATACGCCCAAACACAAGTCATCAGAGTGACACAGACGATTCCTCTTAAGACTCCGACACTGCTTTGGGGTAGCGAGGTCGATGGCGTCCCTAACCTCACACCTAAGATCACCTGGGGTTAAAGTATACTTTAGCCCCGAGACTCCAGCTGCTCGCCGGATGGCTGCTCTCCGGATGTCAGGTCATCTCCAGCAGAAGATACTGGATGGTGGTGTTCTGTCTGTGTGTGTGTGAGAAAGAGAGAGAGAGATGATGTGTGTGTAAGAGAGAAAGATGGTGTGTGTGAAAGAGAGAGAGATGGTGTGTGTGAGAAAGATAGAGAGAGACAGTGTGTGAGAAAGAGAGAGAGAGAGAAGGTGTGTGTGAGAAAGATAGAGAGAGACGGTGTGTGTGAGAAAGAGAGAGAGATGGCGTGTGTAATTTTTAATTCTGAGAGCGATTAAATCTGTATCTTCCTTACCATTAAATGTTTGATTTAATGTTGTTGGGGGCCCTAAGGAGAAATCACATGGAAGCCACCGTGTTAGCTGTCAGACAGCCCCATTCCAAAATTGTCTCCCTTATGTTAGGTACTGTTGGCCCAGGCTTATCAAATGTCGTTCCTAAGCAGCTGCCTTGAGGTCATGCTACATGTAACAAATAACTGCAGAGGAGATCACCATCCTAGAGGTGTGTCACATGCCAAATACAAATTATTTTGCAATCATGTCACAGAGCTGCAGCTTATAAGACTTCATTAGAATAACAAAAAACAAAAATATCCTTTTATTTTTTAAATTGTTACAAAGGTGTTTTAATCAGGCGGAAGTGGCATTCTGCCTGATTAGACGCTTATAGGTGGTTGAGTGCTACTAATTTTCATTAGATGAATTTCTGTTCACACACAGATTTTCTCCTGTTTATTAGTGATATTAAGTTCACATTTATGGGTTAAGTGTGCCGAATTTGAAGAAGACGTTTCTCCAAGTGGTACAAAGATTGTCATTGAGCTTCTGGAAGCTCCCAGTTTGTCCCCAGGGCAGAATGCTTAGTGAAAGGGCAGCGGCTTTTAGAAATCTTACAAGCCGTCCAGCAAGGGGAGGAATGTCTGTACAAGGACTGGTTTTGTTCTCCAAAGACTTCTGGTTTTATAAGAACGATGTTCGTACAAAAAGGGAGCATAATAATAATGACAGAAGAAAACTCTCTTGCAGTGACAAGTGCCAGCCAAGTACAAGAAGAATAGTGCATTGGTCCATTCATGCACTGCTTTTCACAGTTTTTTTTTAATCGTAGTCAGTGTCTATAGATCTTGATTCTTCAAAACAGAAATCATGTCATTTAGAAAGAGATGTGTTTTTTTTACATTTTTTTATTATTATGTGTGATTTAAACATACATGTTTCTAGGGATATGAAAGATCCTGTGCCTGGAGACACATAATATATAAATCCAGTACTGAGCCAAAGTTTCCTTAATATTCAGCCATTGTAAGACTGGCTGAGGTCCAAGGGAACATTCCTATAGAAATTCTGGTGGCTAGAAAAGAAAGTTCAGTGCACTTCTCAATTATTTCCTTGGTGTCTTCGTCTTAGAGTTTCACATGCCAAATCCTTATGGACACAGAACTGCTAGCTAAAAATGAAAAGATCTCCTGGGACCAAGTAAATATATATATTTATATAGAACCTAAAACAGTACTTAAAAAGGTTATTACAAACTTAGCTGGACATAGACAAATAATGGTTGTGAGGCTGTGATGGGTGTAATTTAGAGCATAAGTGGGACATGTCTTTGTGTAATGTATATGGTATGTAGAGAAGGTATGATTTGATTTGGATGAATTTAAAGGATCAGCCCAGTCAGAAAACATTATTGCATTAATGAAAGCCTTTTTTTGTTTGTTTTTTCAATACATATCTATACATGTTTGAGCATTCAAAATATAGGGGATGCAACATGCTCATCCGTACACACAAACCTTTAGTTGCAGTATACCCTTACATTTATTGTACAATTCTTTGAAACTATACTATTTTAATTTATGTTTTTACAATTGAGAGGAACGACCTTAGCTTAAGTTGCAGAGATGTAAGGAAGCTTAGGATTTAATAAGAGAGGTCATATGAGGGACGTAGAAATACAATAGAGAGAGCCCTACATGGGAGAGAGAATTTACTGCTATTGGTAGAAATGTATGGCAGAGAGAGTCATAACAGTATGTAATACAGCTGAGGTACAAAAAAAACAATGGAGATTTCACAAAATGTAATGAGAAAGAAAAAGTAAGAACAAAAGATATGCTTAGTGAGAGGAAAAATAAGCATGAATTACCAACAGTGCATTGCTCTGATATGATTTCCAATACTATATCCTGTACCCCAGTGCTGACAAACCTTTTAATGAAGAGGGCCACATGTAATGTTGAAACGTAGACATATTGCTTTCATGGGGTGATACTAAAGAACCTATAACCTTTTCAGACAAGATTCGGGTCTGCCAAAGACCATTAAATAGGGAATTAACCCCAAAATCGTTTTTTTTTTTTTAAATTTAGGAAAAGCTATGCCTCATTGTTTTATATCATTTCAATGGTGCTACTGCAACATCCCATTCACAAGATATACCATGGCCTGTGCCCAGACTTGAGAGAAATTAATTTGTGAAGCTGCTGCTTCACTGAGACGTCAATTATAGAGTTGAGCGGACACCTGGATGTTTGGGTTCGACAGGTTCGGCCGAACTTCGAAAAAATGTCCGGGTCCGTGCTCGAACTTGACCCCGAACCCCATTGAAGTCAATGGGGACACGAACTTTTGGCCACTAAAATGCCTCTAAAAAAATCCTGGAAAGGGCTAGAGGGCTGCAAAATGAAGTAAAATGTGGGTAAGAGTGTCCCCATTCATACGAATAGGTCAATTGACCTATTCGTATGAATGGGGACTCTATTTCGATTTATAGAAAGCCAATACCCATGTAATGCTATTGGCTTTCTATAAACCGAAACAGAGTCCCCATTCATACGAATAGGTCAATTGCAGTGGCGAATGCTCCATATGTGCTAGGTGTGCGCCGCACACCTGACAAGGAGCACCCGCGCTGTATATTTCTGGGGGTTTGTGTGCTCTGAGCAGAGAGCACACAAACCCCAGAAATAAATCCGAAAGACAACGCTGCGTTGAATTCGGCAACAGAGTCACTCACTCTGTTGCCAATTCAACAAGCACGAAAAGTATACGAATTTTCGTATACTTTTCGTGCATGTTGAATTGGCAACAGAGTGAGTGACTCTGTTGCCAAATTCAACGCAGCGTCGTCTTTCGGATGTAACGACGTCTCGGGTATTTCCGGTGGTTTGTGTGCTGGCTATCAGCACACAAACCTCCGGAAATACCCGAGAGACGTCGTGCCTCCGAGTGACAGGCGTGCTACGGGCTGGCAGCACGCCTGTCACTCGGGCACGATCCGCCCCTGGTCAATTGACCTATTCTTATGAATGGGGACTCTATTTCGGTTTATAGAATAGCAATAGCATTATATGTATTCCATAAACCGAAAGTCTATAAACCGAATGTCTTTCGGTTTATAGACTCTCGGTTTATGGAATACATGTAATGCTAGAGGTGGACGTGATGACGTGATCACGTGAGGGGGCGTGTGGCTCGCAAGGAGGAGGTTGCAGCGGTGATGCTACCCGGGTAAATGGCGGGCGCGAGGTACAGCCGGACAAACGCTAATCTATCTGGGGGACACTGAATACTGGAAGAATTGGGCTTATTGCGGAGAGAGCAGGGCTTGTGAGGACGGGGGAAGGTGAATGCAGGAGTTCAGCAGCGTGGTTGGAGCCGGGATACCTACTTGCTCTTATTATACCAACTAAGTGAAAGCTGTTGCAGCACATCCAGGGACAGAACGGCATACGGAGATGAGATAAGTAAAACCTATATATACAAATATATTCTATCTACTAGGCCTAAAAAAAAAAAGGCTACATTCCACCTTTAACCTTAAACTGAATGGAGGATCCACTGTATGAGACTCTGCAAATATAAGACTTGCAAAACGGAATTGAGGTGATCTGAAATTGACACAAAATAAACCTGAGCACATGTATGAACTGTAGGGAATAAATGCTCTGAAATCGATGCAAACAACCTACGCAGGAAAATACCCTGAATGGTGAGCGTAAAAACATAATATGAAGTAAACGATACTTACTACTCACTACTCACTGAATAACATCAATGTACATTGAACCCTTGTGAAATAATTTGCAAGCCGTACTCTCTCTGAGCAGGGTGTGTGAAACTGCTTGTGGCATGCTTAGAAGCGTATATGAAGTAAACGCTACTGTTTGATTACCATCAATATACACTGAACTCCTATGAAACAGCC
This sequence comes from Pelodytes ibericus, assembly GCA_036172795.1. Taxonomy (NCBI): domain Eukaryota; kingdom Metazoa; phylum Chordata; class Amphibia; order Anura; family Pelodytidae; genus Pelodytes; species Pelodytes ibericus. The sequence continues at coordinate 152,332,554 of CM069862.1, read as the reverse complement.
TGCAAGCCGTACTCCCTCTGACCAGTGTGTGTCAAACTGCATACGGTGTATATAAAAGAGTGTATGAAGTAAACACTATTGACTGAATAACTTTTATGAAATAGTCTGCAAGCCGTGCTCTCTCTGATTAGTGTGTGCCAAAGTGCATATGGTGTACCTAAAAGCGTATATGAAGTAAACGCTACTGACTGAATAACATCAATACATTTTTGAACCCTCATGAAACAGTCTGTAAGCTGCACTCCCCTTGATTAGTGTGTGCTAAAACTGCATATGGTGTATGTAAAAGCGTATAGGAAGTAAACGCACTGACTGAATAACACCAAGATATACTGAACTCTTATGAAATAGTCTGCAAGCCGTGCTCTCTCTGATTGGTCTGTGCTAAAGCGCATATGGTGTACTTAAAAGCGTATATGAAGTAAACGCTACTGACTGTATAACATCAATATACACGGAACTCTTATGAAATAGTCTGCAAGCCATGCTCCCTCTGATTAGTGTGTGCTAAAGCGCATATGGTGTACTTAAAAGCGTATATGAAGTAAACGCTACTGACTGAACAACTGCAATATATACTGAACCTTTATGAAACAATCTGCAAGCCGTGTTCGCTCTGAATTGTGTGCTAAAGTGTTTATGGTGTACTTAAAAGCGTATATGAAGTAAACGCTACTGACTGAATAACATCAATATATACTGAACCTTTATGAAACAGCCTGCAAGACGTGTTCTCTCTGATGAGTGTATGCCAAACTGCATATGATTTTATCTTTACATTACATCAAGAAAAAGGATAAAACAGCATTTAAAACTGGATAAATAACACCCCCTGATTAAGTGACTACTTGAATATAAATTCTACCCTGTTTAAGGAAGAAGGGAGGAAAGAGATGGCGACACGAAGAAATGTGGATACCAAAAAAAATAATAAGGATAACAGCAAAGAAGCAAAGGATTCAAAAGCGGGTAACACATTGACAAACCTTTTTTCTACCCCAGAGACAGTACAAAAAAAAAGGAATAAGAGGGACTCCCTCCCCCCAGATACACCAGAAGTAAGAGATATTAAGAAACAAAATACCACCCTAATATCACAGGTGGTAGAGGATAGGATGGAGCAAGGAGACCAGTCCTTGGAGACCAGTGGTAATCTCAGCCCAGAGGAAAGCCGAGAAACGCATTTACCTATAATAGATATGCAGACAATGCTTATGAAATTACTTGAAGAACACAGGGACAAGATCAGAGAAGACCTACAGAGGAATATAAATGAAATGACAACTGAAATAAGAAATATAAACACCAAGCTTCAGGAAAATATTGAAAAAGTTGAAAACCTAAAATTTGAAGTAGAAAGACAACAGGATATCAATAGAGAGATGCAAAAAAAAATTGAAGATCTACAAAATAAAATGGCAGATGCTGAAGATAGATCCAGGAGAAAAAATTTGAGGATCCGAGGAATCCCCGAGGAAATCACACAGGATAATCTGACCCCATACATTCACGACTTCTTTCATGAATTGACAGATGATCTAAACTCAAAAGAAATTATTATGGAAAGGATCCACAGAACATATGGTCCACGCTCAAACAAGGATGAGCAACCACCAAGAGATGTGATGGTGCGCCTTCATAACTATGTTCACAGGGAGAAGATATGGAAAGCCAAAAATAATAAGGACGCCCTATCACAGAGATTCAAGACTCTAAGAATAATGCAAGATATATCTATGCATACCAGACAACAAAGAATAAAATTAAGAAATCTCACGGACATACTCTACAGGGAGAAGATAAGATTTGCCTGGGGATTTCCTGTGAAAATACTCTTGACATATAAGGACCAAAGATATACTATAGAGACATGGGACCAGGCTGTGGCACTGTTTAAAAAATGGGACATCCATATGTGATTGATATACAGCCTCGGGGAAGAGGGAGGCTGGGGCCTAAAATTGGATGACACTATGAAGAAAGCTGTCTCTGTGGAAGAATTATTGTCTATATCTTGGCTGAAGAGTGGGGATTTAAGAGTCGACTCACATCCACCCCCACCGGACAGCTTTATATCTGACGCGGATGGGGGTCGGTGGCGGACTGACTCGAATTTTGGCCGACGTCCTCCCTCCCTCCCGCCGGCTCCGCGCCACAACCCTGTGGGGGGCGATGGGTTGGTGGGACGGTGGGAGACGTTGTGACAATTGCAGTGATTGAGGAAGAGAGGCTCTTCTGGTATCTGTATTTAATGTCTCTGGTTTATGCATATGTCTTTTTTTCTTTTTTTCTTTGTCTTTCATTTCTTTTTTTCTTTCCTCTCTTCTCTCTTTCTGCATATTATGATATACCTAGTCTGCTTCTTGATGGTTCTCTCGTCCTTACCCCTTCCCTGCATCCCCACTTGGTGGGGGTGCCGGGCGGGGGGTAATGGCGAGTGAGCATCAAGATGGATTAGCTACCTATATGGAAGAGATGACCCCATGGTCGTAGGCTGTTTGTACAATCTATATGCAGTATTATGCTAATAAAATAGCCCATAGAAGGTTTAACTATTAAACTAGAATAATTAGGAAGAACATCATAGCATCCCGGAGAGCAAAATAACTGCTCCCCTTACTGCTCTCCCTAAATCGAGCTAAAGCTCATATTGGAGCAAAGTATAAACTAGTGTGTAGAATTTCCCTTATACTGGGACAGGATGGGATCTGATCCTGATCAGGATCAGAACACTACATCTGGTATGAATGTGATGGATGAATGTAACCCCAGGACCAGTGACAAAACCTATAATCAGCCTGTCCATGGTAATTAAGTTCTGTACCATAAATGCCCAAGGAATGAACTCTCCATATAAAAGGAAAATCTTCATGGAAATGCTGAATCATGATAAAATTGATGTTGCCTTCGTACAGGAAACACATTGGGTGAAAACGGTTAAAAAAATGATTTATAGCAGGAAATATTCACATATTTATACATCTAATTATCACATTAAAAAAAAAAGTCGAGGAGTTATGACTATAATAAAAGATACACTGGCACCAGAAATAATACATAAAACTATAGATAAACACGGTAGATATATTATATTAGTTTGTAAGTTAAATAATAATCTATATACTCTTGTAAATGTTTACGCTCCGAATGAAAATGCTTTGATATTTTTGGGAAGATTATGGACACAGGTGGAAAAAGTAATACAAGGGCAAGTTATTTTCGGAGGAGACTTCAATATGATTTCTGATGTAGATTTGGATAGGAAGTTACAGTTGGGGAAAAAACCAAATCACAGACAAATAAATTCAGCAAGAAAGTTTGGAGAGTTCATTACCAAAAACAACCTAATAGAAGTATGGAGGACATTAAACCCTATGTCAAGAGATTTTACCCACTTCTCAATACCACATAATTCATACTCTCGTATTGACCTGTTCCTGGTAGGCAGAGACTCATTCGGAAGGGAAATAAAATGTGAAATTGGCGCTGCTTCCTGGTCTGATCACTCACCCGTTTCTATGATAATAGAAGAAGGACCGGATATAAAAAAAACAAAAACTTTTTGTTGGAAACTGAATGAGACTCTGCTGATGCAGGAGTGGGTCAAAAAACAGATACAAATAGATCTAAAAAAATTTCTTGCTGAAAACGAAAGCGATGAAATTTCTAGATCAACATTATGGTGCTCATTAAAAGCAGTAATACGGGGTAGCTTAATTAAAATAGGAGCTGTAGAGAAAAGGAAACAAGGTAGGACCTACCAACAGCTGCAAGCAGAACTCTACAATTTAGAAAACTTGCACAAACAAACCCTGAATGGAGACATACTAGAAAAGATACAAGAAATAAAAGAAAAAATTAAACAAAGCGCCATTAAAAGGACAAATAAAAACCTACTATTCCTAAAACAGAAGTGGTATTTGAGAGGGAATAAAGCAGATAAACTCCTCTCAAACCTCCTAAAAAAACAGAGGTCAAGGAACATAATAAATAAAATTATATATAAGGGGGAAACGTTGTTAGACCCAGAAAAAATAGGTGATGCTTTTATAGAATTTTACCAGGAACTCTACCATCTAAATAAAAATAATTCCAACATCTCAAAAGAAGAGGAAAATGGCAGAGTCTTAAAATATCTAGACAAACTAAAACTTCCAAAAATAACACTAGAAGAACAGGAAATATTGAACGCCCCATTTACGAAGATCGAAATAAGAGACATAATAGGAAATCTCAAAAGGAATAAAGCTCCAGGCCCTGATGGGTTTTCAAATCTATTCTATATAAACTTTGTGGAAGTAATCACACCCTGTCTTTTGCGACTGTTTCAGGAGATAAAAATTAATAAGGAGATGACCAGAGAACTGATTAGTGCAAACATCAGTCATATACTAAAGGAAGGGAAAAATAAAACAGAAAAAAAAAACTATAGGCCAATCTCACTCATTAATACGGATGTAAAGATCTATTCAGCAGTTCTGGCGGGCAGATTAAAAAAAATAATACATCGATTGATCCATGAAGATCAATCTGGATTTATCCCAACAAGATCAGCAAATGACAATATTAGATGTAACTTGGATGCTTTGTTCTTGGAGCGGGCTCGGGGTGGGCAAGTGCTGGCTCTGTCGTTAGATGCTGAGAAAGCCTTCGACAGGGTCAGCTGGACCAACCTCGAGCTCGCTCTGAGATCTTTTGGTTTTGGGGGTCCATTTCTAGATGCGGTTTGGGCCCTCTATAGAAACCCTTGTGCGAGGATTATGGGATCAGGTATAACCTCCTCATGGTTTGATATTTATAACGGCACCCGTCAGGGTTGCCCGTTGGCCCCCCTACTATACGTGATATCACTGGAACCACTAGCACAAAGTATAAGGGACAACCCAGATATTCTGGGAGTTAGATTTCAAGGAGAAGAATTCAAAATATCATTATTTGCAGATGATGTTATGTTGACGCTGGGAAATCCAAAAGTATCAATAGAGCACCTAATGAAGGAGATTGATCGGTTCTCAAGTATTTCCTATTATAAGCTGAATGTAGCAAAATGTCAAGCCATGATGTGTGGTTATACCAATCCTGATCTGGACGAGATAAAAAAAAAATATGGCTTTATATGGAAAGAGGATTATATAGAATATCTGGGGATTAAAATAGCATCAGACCCTCATAAATTAATTATGATCAATTATCTCCCATTACTGAAAGAAATAGCAGAAAGTCTTAACCAATGGAGGAAGTTACACACATCATGGCTTGGCAGGATTAATGTTTTAAACTATTATGCTCTCCCACGATTATACTTTTTACTCCGTTCAATCCCTATGAAGGTGGAGCATGATATTCTGAAACGGTATCAAACCAAATTTAATGAATATAATATCTAGAACACAGAACCAAGGAGGAATCAGAATGCCAAATATAATCCAAATACACGTCATAGCGATGCTCACACATCTAGCTAAGTGGACTCACACAGATATAAAAAGACATCCTTGGATGTTCATGGAACAACTTGGACCAATACTGGTAGACAATCTATTCATTACAAATAAAAACATAAAACAGATAGAGAGTCCAATAGTAAACGATCTGTGCTCCATATGGAAAAAGATAAGGAAGACATATATCTCTACATATAATATAAATAGATTCCTCTCAATAGATGAAATGGAACGCAGGATTAAGGATATTGACTTAAAAGCATGGAAGAAGGCGGGAATAAAAACAATCAATCAGATAGTCGGGGAGGGCAGAATTCAGCAGTTCTCAGATATATCCAGTAGATTTGCCTTACGCCCAGGAGAAATATATTCATATTTGAGAATAAAACATTTTTTTGAGAAGGAAATAGCGTCCCTACCGAATAAAAGCAATATTGATATGGATGACTTCTTTAAGGCATCATGGAAAAAGAAGTGGGGTAAAAGAGCACATGATGCCATAAATAATGTGGAGGATTTTTTTACCCTCCCAATAATAAAAAAATGGGAAAAAGAACTAAACATTACCTGTGAAGATAAAGAATGGTATAAAGCAATACAGACAACTAGAAGATCTACTCATTCTTTAAATCTGCTGGAAACATTCTATAAAACATTATATAGGTGGCATCTACCACCGGTAAGACTAAAGAAAATGTACTCGGATTATGATGAGAGCTGCTGGAGATGTCCTAATAAAAGGGGAACACTAGCCCACCAATGGTGGGAATGTCACTATGTTAATACTTTTTGGAAAGCAGTATCGCTACTTGCCTCAGATATTTTCGGTATTGAGATCCCATGCAAACCATCTCTAATGCTATTCCACCTAGAACTGGAAAGTTGGCAGGTAGATAGGAGAAAACTATTGGTACAAATTCTTATGGCCGCCAAAATGATTATTGCTAGATCTTGGAAAGGGACAGGAAACTTGGATATATCTAAACTAGTGGAACAACTTGATTACCAATCTGTGATGGAAAAAGGCTACTATCTAAATAATACCAATAAAATTGAAAAATATAAAAAAATCTGGTCACTCTGGCTGGACAGAAATGACGATAGTAAAATCAGCAGAAAATAAGACAGAAAGTAATAAAACCACTGGTCCTGGGGGGGGGGGGGGGGGGGGGGTGAAAGAGAATGATTGAGTGTATAAGAATATAAATGAATACTGTTTGCAAAAAAAAAAAAAAGTGTCTAAAAGGGAAATATAAATGGAGAGAGGTCTCAAAGGTGTAAAATAAGCAGTGCAACATAAATAAAAATGAAGGTAATAAGATAGGTAAAACACCTTAGAAATTGATATTTGTGACCTCATATTTGTGATATGAATTGTATATTTATCTGTGCTATCCACAAATTGATGTCAATATGAAATGATAATTTATATGTCTCTTTTTGATACCTTAATAAAAAAAAAAAAAAGAAAGCCAATAGTATTACATGTATTCCATAAACCAAAAGTCTATAAACCAAATGTCTTTCGGTTTATAGACTTTCAGTTTATGGAATACATGTAATACATGTAATAGGTCAATTGACCTATTCGTATGAATGGGGACTCTATTTCGGTTTATAGAAAGCCCATAGCATTACATACAATGTAATCGCCGAACCCCGAACTCCTACCCGAACATACAGTGAAATGTCCGTGTTCGGGTCCGGGGGCCAAAAACCTTAATGTTCAATACGAACCCGAACAGTGCGGTTCGGGTTCGCTCAACACTAGTCAATTACTCCTAGTGGCGGGTTTATGTGTTGCTAATGAGAGCTGCGAGGGAAGAATTGTATTGTGAATGTCAATGTGAATGAAAATGGAAACATGTATGAGAACATTTAGGAAGGATGAGAATTCAGTAGGAGTGAATGCGAATGTTAATGTTATTGTGAAACAACTAGGAAGCATGACAATGTATTAGGAGGGTGCAGCAGACAGTGAGACAGACACAAGATGTTGGCACTGTAGTGTAAGAAGGAGCACAGAACATGCTAAAGATTTATAAGTTGATTGATCTAGCACATTAAACCAGGATAAAAGGTAAGTATTAGGGGAACCCTTTTATATAGAGAGTAAATGACAACTGGAGGCGTGAAACGTGTGAGACTTTTTGACCAGTGGGGTATATACTGATTTTTAATTCATGTCAAAAAAATTCTAAGGATTATTCATTATCCACTGTACTTTTAATGTGGATTCTGTGCATTTCATTGGACCCTTTAATTTGACAAATTGTTATTTTTAGAGTTTCAATGTTATATTTTGGAGTTGTCCCGCTTTAAGATCCCAAACCAGCCCTTGGACAGCCATTTTAATTCTGTATTCCATTGCAACTGCCCTGCAGATAAACACCTGGCTTAATTTCCATGTTTGATTCATCAAAAATAGAATTACAGCACACTGGGATCCTTTCCAATGTTATACCGATGGCATGCAAAGGTAATGAGAAGTCCAACTGAAAAAAAATGTTCCAAAATGTACATACTGAACACATTTTATTAAAACAAAACTGCTTCACATTTTAGGATACGCACCATATTGTTTGGTATTGTTTGTTTAGAAAATGGAAGTTATAAACGGCATCATTATTTAGAATGTGGAAATGATTATCTAAATTCCACTTGATTTCTGACAAATTCCATCCATATAATAGTCTTTATAATGCGGCATCATTATTACATGAGTAATATTAATATTAAGTTACAATTCCACAAATGTAACATTCTTGCATAAAATATATTAAACGTTCTATAAAAGTCTATACACCACTGACCAAGATGGCCTCTTCAATTACTATACACCACTGACCAACATTGCCTCTTCAATTATGGTGCACGGAAAGACTATGTAGTTAGTTCCTGGAAGGGCCATCAAAACTTTATTCTTCTGATGTAGATTAAATGAGAACCACTAAACTGGGTAATAGTAACATCTATATTATGTACTCGTAAACCAGATTATAACTGAATCCACTATTCCCGGTTAAAGCATTGCTGTTTATTATTACCTTTAAACTAATTGGGATAGTCAGACGATATGGTGGAAGACAGTACGTTAATTCTGTTATAGCAGGAATGATATATATCACCGTGTAAGGCCTCTACCTCATGGAGGCCAAACCGCCTCCTCTGTGTCCCTCCGGGAATCTGTGGCTCCATTCTCTGCGCCCTCGTGATGGGGCGGAGCAATGGATCTTGATGAGATGATATGTCTTGTGGAGGGGCATGGCTTATGGACGAGTATGCCTTCCTCTGACATCTCCGGCCAATGGAGGATATGGAGGGCTAACCTTGACCCACAGCACTATAAAAACTTAAGACTTCCTCAACATGGTGCTCAGTTATTGTTTCCTGTCCCTCCGTGTGCAGTGAGTCCTAGAGCTCTGTTCCTTATTGTGATTCCCTATTGTTCCTGTCTGTTTATTGCCCTTTTTCCCTTCTGTTGCCCTTTGACCTTGGATTGTTTAGTGGACATACCCTTTGCCTGTCACCTTCCCTTTGACCTTGGATTGTTTACTGGACTCACCTGGGTTCCTGATTTACTATGATACATTATGTTTACTAGAATGTGTGTTGTTATTGTCTTGCACTTTGTGTTAGTTTATAGGGTTTACATTTGAGAGTATCCAACAGCCATCTGAGCCAACCATTTTGACAAGACTATATATTATTTTAATATGGGCTGTCAAAAATGTAATTATAGTCTTTTGTTTTTCTTTATTGCTATTTCCTTCGATCACTGTTGTTGTGAGAGTATTTTTTGTGGTGGGTCAATTTGAATTCTTGTCGTATAATGTCATGCCAAAGTTACAGTACAAGCTAATATTTCAGTGCAGGAAGTAATGGTAGCTTTGCGTGTGTTTTCAGTGTACATGGATAGCTGGCCTCATATAGTGTTAAGAGCTACTAGTTAATTTTTTAAAACTTATTTAATAGGAACAAATATTATCATTAAACCAATCTTTATAAAGTGAAATGGTGGCCTCAGCACAGTTTGTGATAATGGAATGGAACTTTCCAGCCTATGATTAAGTGTATAAGCATGAAACGCGTTAGGAATTTATTGTCCTGATGAACTGTCCAATATTAAAATGCACTTTATTTTGTGAGCTTGCCAGTAGGATCTATTTTTTTGCTGTGTCTTTAATATTTTTGATATTTAGCATTTTTCCATTGGTACCTGTAGACTCCATTGTTTGTTTTGGAATAAAACATCATCCTAAAGGGATTAAAAACCATTATATTGTAAAAGTAGTCTTATGCTTGCTACTAAATTTGTGGAAGCACAAATTATTTTTTCTCCTCCTGCTAGGGATTAAGTCTGGTCCTTTTTCTGCCCTTTCCCAGAGAACAAAAAAATACAAATGGGGTCAGAAGATTTGAAGGTTTAAAAAAAATGGGATGGCTCTTTAAACTTTTAAAAATGGCTCTTGGCACCATGTCTCTTCATATATACAGGAGCCTACATTGAGGACAGCAGGCTCCACACCTCTCTGTGATACCAGTTTGGAGGTTAGAAGGGCACAGCTTTATTAAACATAATAAAACAAGCCAGACAAATGCAACTAATAAAATCTGGCAAAAAGATACATAGATGTGTCCAGAGTCTCGACATGTCCTTAGAGCACTAAATATACTGCAGCTATGATGTTGTCTATCATTACCTACTTTAAATAATGAATTTAAACAATTTGTTGACATCCTTCATTTCTGAATCAGCAGAGCTTGGCTGCCTGCTAGCATGCTCTTTAATCTTCCTGTATATGTGAGAGACCAAATTTAATTCCTAGGGTCTCTTGCTATTTTTCAACCTAGGGGTCCTTGGGATTTTAATCCGACCCTAACACCATCTCATTAATGCCTGTCTATCTGTATATGTATATAAAATGTGAAGTACATTGATCAGAATGGTGAATGCTGCAAAGAAAGTTACAAAAAATATCTAGAGAAACAAAAAGTGTAGAACTTGACAGGTAGTAAGTATTTTAAAGTGTACTGGATCTTCATTAAGGGTTCCAATGAATGTTATTACCAGGTTGCAGCTTAGTAGTTCCAGCATTGTTTAGTAAATAAACCCCTTTCCATCTATTCAGCATTTTCAACAATCGTAGAAGAAGCTCCTCTCCAACAAGCACAAAGTTGGAGGAACACAAAGTGTATTATTCAAAATCTCTTGGGAAATTGCAATCAGCCATTAACTCACACACATACACACACAAAAACAACTTGCAATTAGCCCTGTTAGATTAGTTAAGGGAATTGGAAACATATTGCAGCGTTGGACTTGTGACAAAAAGCAGTTTTTCTGACAAGCTGTATGAGTCTCAACACACAAGATCAGCATATTGCATTGTCTTACTTTCCTGCTCCTACATATCTCTATTCACAGAGTCATTGCACCCTGACTGTCATGGGGTCACTCTACAATGACATCATATGGGGTCACCCATCTTATCTTTCTGCACTGAGTTAAAATGAAGCTATTGTTTCCCTCTGGGGAATAAATCTGCATCGGAGTTCATAGATAGGGCAGTGGCGTGTGATACAAACCTCTGTCATTTTGTGACATTTTAGCGTGTGACAATGACTCGGTACAATTGTTAGGAGCATTAGTGTCCAGCACGCGGGTCTTGTACAATTTACTCATAGTATTTGACCTTTCAGATTGCAAGCTCTTGAAATCACTAATTCGCCAATCATCTAAGCTAGATGTGTTGAACACTTGTTTTGTAACCACACAACCCACACTTTCTCTGATGTTCAAGTTTATGTATCAAAAAGTTCATAATGTGAATCTGAAAACAAAACTCACTTATTGTTATCAATACGTGCGTGTGGTGTGTCAGCTTTTGAAGATATTGTCCTGATGGGGAAATGTCCTGTATACAGTGTGTTAATCTGGGATGAAGGATGCAAGCATACTATCTTTACCCAGTCTGAGTGTTTCTATATGGGTATTCTATTATGTTTACCACAGGGCGATTAACATAAACATCTCTCTGATACACAGGTGTGTTTGGCTAATCTCTCATATGGATCAGTAGTATACTATTAACACAACTTTTGTTGCCATCACCCCTCCCACTCCTAATATCTGGTGACATCTCCCAATTTGCTCCAGACCATGCGTGGCCCATACCTCAACCACCAAATGCAATACTGATAACCTGATCTTTATCCCTTTCAATAACACAATATTTTCAGCTGTGCCCTGTTGAACACATGCTGTGCATGCAACAAGCTCACAGCCATACATGATTCATTCATCTCTCATTCCGTTACCCTCTTGCTCTCACAGAACCTAATCTGACACAGGCTCTCCTGCTGCTGCAGCCACACCCCAAGACCTGGGGTCAAAAAGGGTGATGCAGGCATCGCCCCTTCCATAATTGATCCTTCCAACTCTTTCCCTCATCACCTTCCCTCTCATTCTTATCATTTGAAGTCCACACTGTTGGTCTTTTCTCCCCTCTCTGCCTCCATGTTGCAGTTGTTTACAGACCCCCAAGGTCCACCTAACTTTTTTTTACTCCTTCTTTGCAAGGCCCCTACATTTTTTCCTTTGAGATACCCTGTCTCATTATGGGAGACTTCAACATTACCCATTGACCTAAGCACTTCTGACAACAACCTCCTACCACAGCCTACTACTACACATAGTCCCCCCAACTTATTTGCAGACTACTATCAAACGCCACCCTCCTACTTACAACTACACTAGAATACTCTCCTGATTGAACTACCTCTGGCTCATTTTTCTTCCCTGCAATCTATTCAGTATGTAGCTGCCAAGCTCATCTTTCTCACTTCGACTCTTCACTGGCTGCTCTGCAGAGATTGTAATCTTACAAGTAGGGCTGTCTACCTAGTGTATCAGTCTGTCCCTGTTATTCCAATTAGTGGCATCCCCCCGCACCACATCGCACTGCTTAATTTTTTTTTTTTTTGTGGCAACCGCATCCGCTGGAAGAAAAAAAAATCACCGTGACCAGATGTGACGTTACGTCACATCCGGTGACTGTGTTTCCCTCCTCCGTGCAGGAGGGAACACTGCACGGAGACGTGCAGCTGGGGACACGGAGCAGCAGCCAGGCGGGAAGTACTGGGAAAGGGGGGAGGAGGGAAGAATAACGAGCATAGGAACTTTAAATTATAAATAGAAAATCATAATACTGGCGTCCTAATGGGCAAATTGGCTGGGGCATCTGAATGGCACAATAATACAGGCATTTGAATGGCACAATAATACAGGCATCTGAATGGCACAATATTACTGGTATCTGAATGGCACAATATTACTGGGCTCTGAATGGCACAATATTACTGGTATTTGAATGGCACAATATTACTGGTATCTGAATGGCACAATATTACTGGCATCTGAATGGCACAATATTACTGGTATCTGAATGGCACATTATTACTGGGCTCTGAATGGCACAATATTACTGGAATCTGAATGGCATAATATTACTGGGCTCTGAATGGCACAATATTACTGGGCTCTGAATGGCACAATATTACTGGAATCTGAATGGCATAATATTACTGGGCTCTGAATGGCACAATATTGCTGGTATCTGAATGGCACAATATTACTGGGCTCTGAATGGCATAATTTTACTGGCATCTGAATGGCACAATATTACTGGGCTCTGAATGGCACAATATTTCTGGAATTGGAATGGCACAATATTACTGGGCTCTGAATGGCACAATATTACTGGCATCTGAATGGCATAATATTACTGGCATCTGAATGGCATAATAGTACTGGGCTCTGAATGGCACAATATTACTGGTATCTGAATGGCACAATATTACTGGGCTCTGAATGGCATAATTTTAGTGGCATCTGAATGGCACAATATTACTGGGCTCTGAATGGCACAATATTACTGGGCTCTGAAGGGCACAATATTTCTGGGCTCTGAATGGCACAATATTACTGGGCTCTGAATAGCACAATATTTCTGGGCTCTGAATGGCACAATATTACTGGCATCTGAATGGCATAATATAACTGGTATCTGAATGGCATAATATTACTGGGCTCTGAATGGCACAATATTACTGGGCTCTGAATGGCACAATATTACTGGCATCTGAATGGCGCAATATTCCTGGTATCTGAATGGCACAATATTACTGGTATTCGAATTGCACAATATTACTGGCATCTGAATGGCACAATATTACTGGGCTCTGAATAGCACAATATTACTGGCATCTGAATGGCACAATAATTATGGCATCTGAATGGCACAATATTACTGGTATTTGAATGGTATAATATTACTGGTATCTGAATGACACAATATTCCTGGCATCTGAATGGCACAGTATTAATGGTATTTGAATGACACAATATTCCTGGTATATGAATGGCTCAATATTCCTGGTATCAGAATGGCACAATATTACTGGTATTTGAATGGCACAATATTACTGGGCTCTGAATGGCACAATATTACTGGGCTCTGAAGGGCACAATATTTCTGGGCTCTGAATGGCACAATATTACTGGGCTCTGAATGGCACAATATTACTGGGCTCTGAATGGCACAATATTACTGGCATCTGAATGGCGCAATATTCCTGGTATCTGAATGGCACAATATTACTGGTATTCGAATTGCACAATATTACTGGCATCTGAATGGCACAATATTACTGGGCTCTGAATAGCACAATATTACTGGCATCTGAATGGCACAATAATTATGGCATCTGAATGGCACAATATTACTGGTATTTGAATGGTACAATATTCCTGGTATCTGAATGGCACAATATTACTGGTATCTGAATGACACAATATTCCTGGCATCAGAATGGCACAATATTACTGGTATTTGAATGGCACAATATTACTGGTATCTGAATCGCACAATATTACTGGCATATGAATGGCAAAATAATACTGGCATCTTAATGGCACAATGGTATTGGCATCTGATTGGCACAATAACATAGAAACATAGAAACATAGAATGTGTCGGCAGATAAGAACCATTCGGTCCATCTAGTCTGCCCAATTTTTTTATTTTTTTTTGAGTACTTTTATTAGTCCCCCGTTCCCGGTCTTATAGCTAGGATAGCCTTGTGTCTATCCCATGCATGCTTAAAATCCTTGACTGTGTTTACCTCTACCACTTCTGCTGGCAGGCTATTCCATACATCCACTACCCTCTCAGTAAAGTAATACTTCCTGATATTACTTTTAAATCGTTGCCCCTCTAATTTAAGACTATGTCCTCTAGTTGTGGTAGTTTTTCTTCTTTTAAATATACTCTCTTCCTTTACTGTGTTGATTCCCTTTATGTATTTAAATGTTTCTATCATATCCCCCCTGTTACGTCTTTCCTCCAAGCTATACATGTTAAGATGCTTTAACCTTTCCTGGTAAGTTTTATCCTTCAACCCATGAACCAGTTTAGTAGCCCTTCTCTGAACTCTCTCCAAAGTATCAATATCCTTCTGGAGATACGGTCTCCAGTACTGCGTACAATACTCCTTGGAGTATTGTATAATAATACTGGCATTTTAATGGTCAAATTGGCTATGGCTTATTAATGACAAAATGATTGTTATAGAGAGATGTCTGTATGTATAGATATGTATTGTTTTAGAATTGTACAATTGTCACCTCGTGGGGTTCATGTGTGTTGCATAATTAATGGCGGTCCCATGTGTGCATAATTATGGGGCGCTTGTGTGTGGCATATTTATTGGGCCCCATGTGTGGCATAATTAAGGGACTCTTTTGTGTGGCATAATTATGGGGCCCCTGTGTGTGGCATAATTAATTGGGCAGATTTGAGGCATAAATAGTGGGGCTCTGGTGTGGCATAATTTATGGTGCTCTGGTGTGGAATAATTTATGGGGCTCTGGTGTGGAATAATTTATGGGGCTCTGGTGTGACATAATTTATGGGGCTCCTGTGAGTGTAATAGTTATGGGGCTCCTGTGTGTGGCATAGTTAATAGGCCATCTAACTGTCATTACTAAGGACTTTGGCATTGTATTGGAGGAAATCCAGGGGGGTGACACCATGAGTTTCCGCACTGGGTGACACCAACCCTAGTGATGCCTCTGATTCCAACCTAATATGTAGTCCCCCTCTTTGCTCTGTATCAAGGACTACGAAAATTGCTGGCACTATATAAATAAATGTAATGCCACCTTTTCTATAAAAAATAGATACCGGCCTCTATAGACTTAACCTTGGCTTCAATAGCCTGTCAGCCTGCTGGCTCTTGTTGACCATATCACACTGTCCTATCATGTGGACAATGTCTATTTGTGGCAACACTGGACACGGTCACCTTGGTAGGTAGACTTACCACAGCAATTCAAAAGTTGAGTGTATATGGTGAGAGGTTACCGAAATAATTAAATGCAGAGGGCTGGACTAAATGTGTATTTCCTGCCTCTCTCTGCATGTAATCATTATACCAAATAGGCCAACACTCCCTAGGTATAATACGAGTTAAAAACAAAACGCCATAAATTACACTAAGTGCAAATCACAGCCGGTTTCTCTGCTATCCATCACTACTGAATATTCAGCTCAGTGGGTGGAAATTATTCCCTGTACAAAAGAGGATAACATTTTTTATGTTTTTTTTTTTTTAATGGTTCAGCTTGGATTAATTTACAAGGCTTTGGCAGAAATGAAATATTCTTTTTTGTACTTCACCTGAATTTAACCCCACATTTTTGCGCATTTAATAATATTCCAGCTTTTCCCAAATGTACAACTGTCAAAAATTATTTTAAGTATTAACTAATAATCTGATAAGAGCAAGAGATAGGGGGATAACTCATTGGGTCTCAATGTTTCTAATTTAGACGCTGTACTATTGTAGAAGCCGTGTCTATGGTACAGCGTGGAATTTAAGAACAAAATGAACACACGAACATTTAATTCGCTGTGCATGCCCCAGTGTATTAACCTGGATAATTTCCATCTAAGAGGTATGTGTCGGAACAGATTGTAGACACATTTTGTTCAAAAAAATTATAATGCATTCGGTGCACAGACTGCAATGGAATGAATAGATTGATTTGGGGAATTGAACAAAAACTTTTATGGGGTGCCCATGGCTTTTTTTCCACTAACTGTATAAAGGACATGACACTTATACTGAGATATATACAGGTATATTTTTTTTTTTATAGCACTACTCATTTAAGAGAGAATTGCAGGGATCTGAGATGAGAATCTCACACATAAGGCAAAAGTAGCCGAGCTGGAAAAATTCTCCAGTTCAGCTGCTTTGGAGATATTTTTCTAACTCGACTAGTACAGTTTTAAATTCTTATCTCAATTGCCTGCAATTCTCTCTTTATTGAGTAGAACCAACTGTAATCGAATATCAGCTTGATTGCACATTACTATTAATTGTTGGAAAATATAACTTCAGGGCTATTTCTTTATTTTAAAGTTTTTGTTCCATCTCAATAGATCATTAACTGAGTTCTAGGACTTGTGTCATCCACAAATGTGTCTACAATTAGGCAGACCCCATTTTATTTCTGCCATTCAGGTACACAGTAAGTAGTGGTTGAGATTACTCACACAGGCGTATAATAATATATATAATATACAAATTTTGGATTTGACTTAAGGGTTTACTCAATAAAGAATGAATTGCAGGGAATTGAAGTGTGAATTACAAACTTTAGGCCAATGTAGCCATGTTATAAAAATTCTCCAATGCACCTGAAATGGAAAAATTTTCCAATTCTACTGTGGGCTTAAGTTTGAAATTTCGGTCTCACCCAAGTTTGATTTAGAAAAAAAAATCTCTATCCTCTCTGGCAGCGATGTGCGGCATGCTCAAGGAAGGAGTTTTGTGCCTCTCCCCCATCTTCACCCCTAGAAGTCCTGCCCGGCTCCTCCCTCTCCTGGCAGAATTGGCTGGTGTGGGGGACAGAATTGGCAAATCTGTGGGGCAGATTTTCAAGCTGGGGGGGGCAGAATTGGCAAGCTGGGAAGTTGGAATTCACAAGCCGGGGTGGGGGCAGAATTGGACAGACTGGGGGGCAGAATTGGAAAGTCTTGGAATGCATTGGTAAATCTGAAGAGCAGAATGGAAAGTCTGAGGTGCAAATTGGCAAGTCTGGAGGCTAATTGGTAAACCTAGGGTCAGGAATGGCAAGTCTGAGGTCAGAATTGGCAAGTCTGAGGTCAGAATTGTAAGTCTGAGGGTCAGAACTAGCAAGTCTGAGGGTCAGAACTAGCAAGTCTGAGGGTCAGAATTAGCAAGTCTGGGGGGTAGAATTGAAAAGTCTGGAGGGCAGAATTGGCAAGTCTGGGGGGCAGAATGGGCAAGTCTGGGGGGCAGAATTGTAAGTCTGAGGGTCTGAATTGGCAAGTCTGGGGATCAAAATTGGTAAGTCTCTGGGGCAGAAATGGCAATTATGGAAGGCAGAATTGGCAAGACTGCAAATGCATTGGCAATGCTTAGGGGCAGAATTCCAAATCTGGGAGGCAAAATGGCAAGTCTGGGGGGAAAATTGGTAAGTTTGATGGGTCAAACGATCAAAGCATGGGGACTAATGTAATTCCTCTAGCCAATAAAGCTGGCAGTTGAATGTACTTTATTTGGCCGAATATAAAGTAACACTGATTATAAGACAACACCCCCCCCCCCCCCCAAAAAAAAAAAAAAAAACTTTGGATCTTAATGAGTGAAGGTGACCCTTTAGGAACAAAAGTTTTACAAATAAATATTGCTTAATGTGAACCTATTTGGCTTGTGTGGGGGACAGAATTGGAAAATCTGTGGGGAAGATTGGCAAGCGGGGCAGAATTGGCAATCTGGGGGCTTGGAATTCTCAATCCGGGGTGGGGGCAGAATTGGCAAATCTGAGATGGGCTGAATTGGCAATTCTGGGGGTCAGAATTGGCAATTCTGGGGGTCAGAATTGGACAGTCTGGGGGTCAGAATTGGAAAGTCTTGGAATGCATTGATAAGTCTGAGTGGCAGAATTGGCGAGTCTGGGAATGTACTGGTAAATCTGAAGAGCAGAATGGAAAGTCTGAGGTGCAAATTGGCAAGTCTGTGGAACAAATTGGCAAGTCTGGAGGCAAATTGGTAAACCTAGGGTCAGAATTGGCAAATCTGAGGGTCAGAACTAGCAAGTCTGAGGGTCAGAACTAGAAAGTCTGAGGGTCAGAAATAGCAAGTCTGGGGGAAGAATCGGCAAGTCTGGGGGGCAGAATTGCCAAGTCTGGGGGGCAAACTGGCAAGTCTGGGGGGAAAAATTGTAAGTCTGAGGGGCAGAATTTGCAAGTCTAGGGGGCAGAATGGGCAAGTCTGAGGAGCAAACTGGCAAGTCTGGGAGAGTCAGAATTGGCAAGTCTGGGCAGCAAATTGGCAAGTCTAAGGGTCAAAATTGGCAAGTCTGGGGATCAAAATTGGTAAGTCTGTGGGGCAGAAATGGCAAATCTGGAAGGCAGAATTGGCAAGACTGCGAATGCATTGGCAATGCTGAGGGGCAGAATGGCAAGTCTGGGAGACAGAATGGTAAATCTGGGGGACAAATTGGTAAGTCTGATGGGTCAAACGATCAAACCGTGCCAACTAATGTAATTCCTCTAGCCAATAAAGCTGGCAGCATGGGCGTCCGCAGGGGGGGGGCGCTTACCCCCCCCTGGATTTTTGCAATTCCCCTTTAATTTTTTAAAAATTATTATTATTTTTACTCAATGTGTAGCCTCTAGTTGTCCCTAGGGGACTGCACACCAGTTGCTGGGGTAGGAGGTGGCACCCAAAGCTATTGCTCTCTGCAACTATGCTTGCTGTAATACTAGTCTCCCATCCACATTGGTGCAGGTCTCTGCAGCTGTCAGTCATGCTGCATGGAGAGCCAATGACAGGGGTGCCCGGGGATTAGAGTTGCCACCTTTTCCTCAAAAAAATACCAGCCTAGGTACTGTCTCCATAGACTTAACATTGGCCTGATGCCAATTTTTTTTCCGGCCTGCCGGTAAAATACCGGCCAGGTGGCAACTCTACCAGGGATATGAAGTTATAGCCCGCCCCTCAGCCCTCCATGTGGCAGCATGACTGACAGAAGAGAGCCTGCAGTGCAACATCATGGAGGAAACAGGGGAAGATACTCAGAGACCATATCTGAGCCTCTGTAACTGGTAGGAAGAGCTTATAATAGCTTTAAAAAACAAAACAGCCAAGGTACATGGTAGAGTGGGGTAAATCCAAGGAGGTCCCTCCCATTTCCCTGAGGTCTCCATTTGTCCAGTCTGAGCAGCTCCTCTGGCCAGGCTCTGCTGACATCAACATGGTGACAAGTGGATGGGGCAGAAAAGATAATGGAGGATAAAATGATGTGATAGATGGAAGCAGATTGCAAACAAAATGGGATGACATGGGGCAGAAAAGATAATAGAGGATGAAAAGAGGTGATTGATTGGAGCAGAATACAGACAAAATTGTGACATGGGGCAGAAAAGATAAAATGTAGGTGAAAAGAGGTCACTGACATGGAGGAATAAAACACATAAAATGATGGGGAAAGAGATGGCAAACATGGAGGAATAAAACATATAAAAAAGGGGGAAAGAGATAAAGAAATGTCATGGATTTAGGAATTTGGGTGTTTAGGGAATCTGTTGCTTTGTGTTTATATTGTGTGCTATAGTGTTGTATCTGGTGCTGTGGAGTTATATTGTGTGCTATAGTGTTGTATCTGGTGCTGAGAGGTTATATTGTGTGCTATAGTGTTTAGTCTGGTGCTGTTGGGTTATATTGTGTGCTATAGTTTATCTGGTGCTGTGAGGTTATATTGTGTGCTATAGTGTTTTATCTGGTGCTGAGAGGTTATATTGTGTGCTATAGTGTTTAGTCTGGTGCTGTTGGGTTATATTGTGTGCTATAGTTTATCTGGTGCTGTGAGGTTATATTGTGTGCTATAATGTTTTATCTGGTGCTGTGGGGTTATATTGTGTGCTATAGTGTTGTATCTGGTGCTGTGGGGTTATATTGTGTGCTATAGTGTTGTATGTGGTGCTGTGGGGTTATATTGTGTGCTATAGTGTTGTATCTGGTGCTGTGGGGTTATATTGTGTGCTATAGTGTTGTATCTGGTGCTGAGGGGTTATATTGTGTACTATAGTGTTGTCTCTGGTGCTGTGGGGTTATATTGTGTGCTATAGTGTTGTATCTGGTGTTGAGAGGTTATATTGTGTGCTATAGTGTTGTATCTGGTGCTAAGAGGTTATATTGTGTACTATAGTGTTGTATCTGGTGCTGAGGGGTTATATTGTGTGCTATAGTGTTGTATCTGGTGCTGAGAGGTTATATTGTGTGCTATACTGTTGTATCTGGTGCTGAGGGGTTATATTGTGTTCTATAGTGTTGTGTCTGGTGCTGTGAGATTATATTGTGTGCTGTAGTGTTGTATCTGGTGCTGAGGGGTTATATTGTGTGCTATAGTGTTGTATCTGGTGCTGAGAGGTTATATTGTGTGCTATAGTGTTGTATCTGGCGCTGTTGGGTTATATTGTGTGCTATAGTGTTGTATCTGGTGCTATGGGGTTATATGTTTGCTATGTTGTTCTATCTGTTGCTGTGGAGTTTCAGCGAGAGCTCTGGATATTTATCTGGTGCTGTGGTTTATATCTTGTGTCATGGATTTTTAGCTGGTACCGTGGGTTAATATCTGGTGTTGTGGGTCTATATCTGGCACAGTGGATCTATATTTGGTGCAGTGAGGCTATATCTAGTGTGGTTGGTTTATATCTGGTGGATCTGTATCTGGTGCAGGGTTTATCAACCCTTTGCATGCCTTCACTGATAATGACAAAGCTCCTCCACTTCATGATAACTTGTCAAAAAGAGGCGCGGCGCAGAAAGGATGACGGTAAAATTATGCCCCCCCCCAAAAAAGATTTCTGCGGATGCCCATGGCTGGCAGTCTAATGTACTTTATTTGGCCAATTATAAAGTAACACTGATTATAAGACAACGTCCCCCCCCCCCCCCCAAACATTAGTTCTTAGTGAGTGAAGGTGACCCCATAGGAATAAAAGTTTTACAAGTTAATATAATAAGTGCTCTGCGGTTGAGAGTATTTAACACATACAGTTAATAACTTTGGATCTCATTAGTAACAACTTACACAATGTGAAAATGATAAAAGGAGTATGCAAGTATGTACTTAGCTGTGTTGAAGATCCACTAAGGATACGTTTCAGAAATGATCATCCATCAATAAATTTGTCCCTTTCTGTGTGAAGGAGAGAGTTGATGATCACCAAAAGAATGTTAAAGTCTCCAAAACTAATAAAACATATTACTTTATTAAGTCAATTAAAAATCCATAGAACGGTGTTGCACCACCCAATCGTTTTCGAGTATGTGACGCCATTATCAAGGTGAGTAATTAATAGTAAATCACTTGACTCTTTTAAAACAGATACATTGCCCATACAGTAGAGATCATAGAACTACAAAACAGCTTATATATTAAAAACATTATAACAGCACTGACCAATTAGATTCGCGATTGAGACCTGCCGTATGGAGAGCATTTCATTCCAATATCAAATATCCTTCTCGTTTTAGTAAGTGTGCTTTCCCATCTCCTCACCACATCAATGGTGAAATTGCTTATAAGCCTACAAATCTCAGAAAAGTCACAGACTGCTAGTCCGCCTCCTTGAAAGGTACCAGCACAGCATTTAATGTCTCATGATCTGTGCCTATTATTGAGTCCAACCTACAGGGAGTGCAGAATTATTAGGCAAATTAGTATTTTGACGACATCATCCTCTTTATGCATGTTGTCTTACTCCAAGCTGTATAGGCTCGAAAGCCTACTACCAATTAAGCATATTAGGTGATGTGCATCTCTGTAATGAGAAGGGGTGTGGTCTAATGACATCAACACCCTATATCAGGTGTGCATAATTATTAGGCAACTTCCTTTCCTTTGGCAAAATGGGTCAAAAGAAGGACTTGACAGGCTCAGAAAAGTCAAAAATAGTGAGATATCTTGCAGAGGGATGCAGCACTCTTAAAATTGCAAAGCTTCTGAAGCGTGATCATCGAACAATCAAGCGTTTAATTCAAAATAGTCAACAGGGTCGCAAGAAGCGTGTGGAAAAACCAAGGCGCAAAATAACTGCCCATGAACTGAGAAAAGTCAAGCGTGCAGCTGCCACGATGCCACTTGCCACCAGTTTGGCCATATTTCAGAGCTGCAACATCACTGGAGTGCCCAAAAGCACAAGGTGTGCAATACTCAGAGACATGGCCAAGGTAAGAAAGGCTGAAAGACGACCACCACTGAACAAGACACACAAGCTGAAACGTCAAGACTGGGCCAAGAAATATCGCAAGACTGATTTTTCTAAGGTTTTATGGACTGATGAAATGAGAGTGAGTCTTGATGGGCCAGATGGATGGGCCCGTGGCTGGATTGGTAAAGGGCAGAGAGCTCCAGTCCGACTCAGACGCCAGCAAGGTGGAGGTGGAGTACTGGTTTGGGCTGGTATCATCAAAGATGAGCTTGTGGGGCCTTTTCGGGTTGAGGATGGAGTCAAGCTCAACTCCCAGTCCTACTGCCAGTTCCTGGAAGACACCTTCTTCAAGCAGTGGTACAGGAAGAAGTCTGCATCCTTCAAGAAAAACATGATTTTCATGCAGGACAATGCTCCATCACACACGTCCAAGTACTCCACAGCGTGGCTGGCAAGAAAGGGTATAAAATAAGAAAATCTAATGACATGGCCTCCTTGTTTACCTGATCTGAACCCCATTGAGAACCTGTGGTCCATCATCAAATGTGAGATTTACAAGGAGGGAAAACAGTACACCTCTCTGAACAGTGTCTGGGAGGCTGTGGTTGCTGCTGCACGCAATGTTGATGGTGAACAGATCAAAACACTGACAGAATCCATGGTTGGCAGGCTTTTGAGTGTCCTTGCAAAGAAAGGTGGCTATATTGGTCACTGATTTGTTTTTGTTTTGTTTTTGAATGTCAGAAATGTATATTTGTGAATGTTGAGATGTTATATTGGTTTCACTGGTAAAAATAAATAATTGAAATGGGTATATATTTGTTTTTAGTTAAGTTGCCTAATAATTATGCACAGTAATAGTCACCTGCACACACAGATATCCCCCTAAAATAGCTAAAACTAAAAACTACTTCCAAAAATATTCAGCTTTGATATTAATGAGTTTTTTGGGTTCATTGAGAACATGGTTGTTCAATAATAAAATTAATCCTCAAAAATACAACTTGCCTAATAATTCTGCACTCCCTGTATATAACATTTTATACAAGGACAAGTCAGAATATAAATTGCATAACCTGTTACACATGTGATGTTGATTGTAGATTTTCTTTCACTATTTGGGTGGTTAATACATTTCAAATTTTTAAATTTTTTATTATTCTGGACACAGTGACCACATTTAAAAGCTTTTCGTAGGGGACTCTTGTTTTTTATAGGATACTTGCTATGCACCAGTATGTGTGTTATGTTTCAAAGATGTCTGTCGCGAACCACCATGACTCTGGGAGCCGACCGGCAAAAGTATGTTAAACTTTGAATGTAATGGCCAGTGTGTCCATGTTTCTCCTGTTTTAATACCTCCCCAAAAGGGCAGATCACTGTGTTTTCCCTTTCCCCTGGTGCCAGACCCTCCAGACCAAGGGAAAAAGGTAGGTGCCCATTTCATTGGCCAGGAGTTTAAAGGTCCCCAAAGTTAAAAGGATTAAAGGGACCTAACTCTGGCCTCAGCCTGATTGGTTGCTACTTTTCCAAGTGTACTCTCATTGGTTTCCTCCCCAGACTGGCATCAGGTTTAATTGGATTATGCTTTGTTTAAAAGTTAATCTGTTTAAGTGTATTGTTCAATCTCCCCTGTTCTCAAGATCTTTTACTGTATAAATGTGCTGTCTTTCCACAATAAATTGTTCTTGCTGTGTAACCCTTGGTAGCCGTGTCTACTTCTGAAAAATTGCTACGAATGACTTATTACTAAGGGGTGCTGATGAGGGAGCTGATAATCGATTGCGAAAAGACAAAATACATAAATAGCATATCATAATACCCAATATGCGTCATTATTACCACTGAATACTTTAGATGACATAACCAGCCTTTCAGAAGGAGTTAAAGTATGTGGTTCCTTCCGCTCCCAACAAAATATACATTGCATATTTCAAAAATAGTCTTTTAAAAAGAGATAACTATACACTACAATACGTAGACCCAAGATATCTTCCGGTCCCTCGGGGAGAGGGTAAAGATCCGGGGAGCTACCACTCTCTCATCCATGCCCGGGGGGGAAGTCACATTCATTCACCTACTCTGATCCCTTTTGAGTAGATCAGAGAGATCTAGATCTATCCTTGACCCTAGTAAATCTTCTAATCAATTCAGCTTTAAGTCTCCATAGCCTTCCCACTGGTTCACAGGACCACCAGATATGGATCATATCCCCAATTGGTGCATTACATCTCCAACATTCCCAAGAGTGGTCCGGATAAAACCTCTTAAGTCTCTCAGGGACTAGGTACCACCAGTTACATAGTTTAAATTGGAGTTCAATTAAGTTTAGACATCTAACATTTTTATATACAAATGCAAATGACCATTTCCACTCGGTAGAGTTTATACTCTCACCAAATTAACTATGCATTATAAAGCAAATTGGCATTTTTCCAACTAGCTACTTTGGCCTAAAGTATGAAATTCCCTTATCAATTGCCTGAAATTCTCTCTTTCATGAATAAAGAACTTGGTGAGTTCCTCCTACTACAACTGAATATTTAACAATGCATGGCAAGTCAGGACCAACTTTGTTCTCCGTGCAGTAAAAACTCACCAGTTTTGCCCCAATGCACAAACATAAAGTATAGTAATGTTGGTGAGGTGTAATGTTCATCTCAACCCACCTACACCTCAGTTTTTCACTTCTCACTCACTCTGAGTCTATGGTAACTATATGATAACTCAGCTTCTTACTCTGGGTTGAGTGCAGCAGCACTGACTTCAAGTTTTCAGGTGACCACATGGTTGTAGAAGTCCGGAAGCTTGTAATAAATGCATACTCCAGGACTGTAATCATTCAACTGTACACTCAATGGCAGTGTTTATCGAACCCACTGTAGACCTGGAGTATGCATTTACCATAAGTATCTCTTAATAAAAATGACAATGTAGTCACCACAGGTTCCTATTGTTTTCAATCATGGGTTCAGGGACTCAGCTGGAGAGAAATTCGCCAAATCTTAAAACAAGTCCAGATGTCAAATTGTTTAAAGAGGGAGTTCCTCTGAGCTTATTTTCTGTATGTTTTATATGTGACACGATACAGCTTTCCTATAGCATTACACAGAAAATAATTTTACTGGGATCTTGAATTTCAGTGACATCCAGTAAGAAGGGCCTGGAGAGATGGGCAGAACCATGGGAAGGGGGACAGGGCTAAATGCGGTGGGCTTGCCCCAATTTTCACTTCTAAATTCCCAAAGCTGATGCCCCATGTGCCCCTTGCCCGCAACAATTTATTTTATGATCGGCCCGAATGTTGGATGCAGGAGCATCTAACATGCGGCCCGCCAACATGGAGGTGCGGCCTGCATGATATTGGCAGTGGTTACCACACCTCCTACTTAACTGCCGACAGATGCTCTCTACTGGAACTTGTCAGAGCCCCGATGTCTTGTGACATCCAGGCGCTTTGAACATGGGTGACTGCTGCAGGAGGTGAGTGCATATATCACGCTGGGATGGCTATGCTGGACCCACCCCCTTCCTGCCATGCAAGGTAAAGAAGCAGGGAGGGGGACATAAAGTATACTGTATTGTTTTTTTTTCTTTTAAAACAAAAATAAAATTACAGTGTGTGTGCGTGACTGTGAATGAGACAGTGTGTGTGTGAATGAGACAATGTGTGTGAGAGAGACAGTGTGTGTGTGAGAGAGAGACCGTGTGTGTGTGAATGAGACAGTTTATGTGAATGAGACAGTGTGTGTGAATGAGACAGTGTGTGTGTGAGAGAGAGAGACACTTTGTGTGTGTGAATGAGACAGTGTGTGTGAGAGAGACACTGTGTGTATGCTAGAGAAACTGTGTGTGTGAGAAAGAGAATGTGTGTGTGTGTGAGAAAGACACTCTTATTGTGTGCATGAGACAGTGTATGTGAGAGA
This sequence comes from Pelodytes ibericus, assembly GCA_036172795.1. Lineage (NCBI taxonomy): Eukaryota > Metazoa > Chordata > Amphibia > Anura > Pelodytidae > Pelodytes > Pelodytes ibericus. The sequence goes on along the minus strand of CM069862.1, from coordinate 152,305,869 downwards.
CACTATGTGTGTGTGAGAGAGACTAAGTGTGTGTGTATGAGACACTGGTAGTGTGTGACACATATACACTGCACAATACTGTGAGTTTTAGAGCTGTGAAGCCTGTGATACACACAAACTGCATGTTATGGTGAATGTGTGTATACATATATACACGCACATACATACACACACACACATAATTACTTGCATACATACACTCTGCAAAATGAATGCGGCACGTGCACACATACATTTTTGATGAAGTGGGCTAAAGCAGAAAAAAACTTGAACACCTATGCCCTACTGTATAATATTTGCCCCCTGTAATTTTAGTGTGATATATCAATACTGTAAGATAGCTATATGTTAATTGTTGCTTACCATATGTAAGTGCTGTCTATTATCCACATATATATTTTTGTAATATAGGCACTGAGTACTTTTATTGTAGTGCGTACTAAGAAGGTATACATTTGCAGCCAAATATACATTCTATACACTGCAATGATACATTTATTTTAGACAGTTTATACAAATAAAATTACTCTTTGCCAATATTGCAAAAGTATACCTGGATATTAAAGTTTACTTACATATTGTAGGCACCAATTGTGAGTGTTTTTGTGGGGTTGGGGTGGAGGGCATGCCAGCGAGTGGAGGGGGCCAGGGTCAAGAGGGCCCAAGCAAATGATTGCCCAGGGTCCAATCAATATTAAAGATGGCCCTGCTGATGAAGCTGCACCATGAGCCATTAAATTGGGTTCGTCCCCCTGGGTCAAAAGATTCTGCTGCTAATGCGAGGAATCGATTACACTTTAGTTTGCGCTTTTTAAGGAGTTACTAATTGTTGAGGAACGAAATAATAGAACAGATCTGTCTTTTTTTACTTTATAAGGTACAGTACTTATGTAAGAAAAAGCAGGGGCATTGCTAGGTCTCCTAATTTTAGACATGTGCAAAACTAACATTTTCGTTTTGTTTTCGTCCATTCGGACGAAAATGTTATTTATTTAGTCTAAAACGAATTTCGTTCATTACTGCATTAGTTTCAGACGAAATTCGTTCATTATTTTCATTTTATACGTTCGTACGAATCAATTGACCTACACATTCCATAAACCGAAAGTCTATAAACCGAAAGACATATATATATCGGTTTATAGAAAGCCAATAGGATTACATGCATTCCATAAACCGAAAGTCTATAAGCTGAATGTCTTTCGGTTTATGGAATACATGTAATCAGGGGCGGGCTGGGCCGGGGGGCAGGGTGGCAATTGCCCCCCAGGCCGCCCTAAGCTATTTAAAACACGGCCGCTGGGCCTGTGTTTAAAAAAAAAAAAAAAAAAAACGCGCTTGCAGGCAGAGACTGAGAAGGGATCGGAAGATCCCCTCTCACCTCCGCTCTGCCTGCAAGGCTGCACGGGGAGCCGAACAGGCAGCACAGAGAAACCTCCGTGCTGCCTGTTCGGCTCCCTGTGCAGTCTGACACGGAAGTGCCGACAGTCACGTGATCGGCGCTCTGACGTCAGACGCGCGCCGATCACGTGACCTGTCGGCACAACCGCCGGGAGGCCGAACAGGCAGCATGGAGGGACCATGCTGCCTGCCACCAGGGAAGTCCTCCTGCCACTAGCCACCAGGGAAGTCCTGCCACTAGCCACCAGGGAAGTCCTGCCACTAGCCACCAGGGAAAAAGGTAAGGGGGGGGGGGGGGGGCTTTTAAACACTGGCATATTATTGGACAAATTGGCTGGCAAATAAGACTGGCATATTATTGGGCAAATTGGCTGGGGAATATTAAATGGCAGAATAACACTGGCATATTATTGGGCAAATTGGCTGGGGCATATTACATGGCAAATAAGACTGGCATATTATTGGGCAAATTGGCTGGGGAATATTACATGGCAAATAAGACTGGCATATTATTGGGCAAATTGGCTGGGGCATATAACATGGCAAATAAGACTGGCATATTATTGGGCAAATTGGCTGGGGCATATTACATGGCAAATAAGACTGGCATATTATTGGGCAAATTGGCTGGGGAATATTACATGGCAAATAAGACTGGCATATTATTGGGCAAATTGGCTGGGGAATATTACATGGCAAATAACACTGGCATATTATTGGGCAAATTGGCTGGGGAATATTACATGGCAAATAAGACTGGCATATTATTGGGAAAATTGGCTGGGGCATATTACATGGCAAATAAGACTGGCATATTATTGGGCAAATTGGCTGGGTCATATTACATGGCAAATAAGACTGGCATATTATTGGGCAAATTGGCTGGGGAATATTACATGGCAAATAAGACTGGCATATTATTGGGCAAATTGGCTGGGGAATATTACATGGCAAATAAGACTGGCATATTATTGGGCAAATTGGCTGGGGAATATTAAATGGCAGAATAATACTGGCATATTATTGGACAAATTGGATGGGGAATATTACATGGCAAATAAGACTGGCATATTATTGGGCAAATTGGCTGGGGAATATTAAATGGCAGAATAACACTGGCATATTATTGGGCAAATTGGCTGGGGCACATTACATGGCAAATAAGACTGGCATATTATTGGGCAAATTGGCTGGGGAATATTACATGGCAAATAAGACTGGCATATTATTGGGCAAATTGGCTGGGGCATATTACATGGCAAATAAGACTGGCATATTATTGGGCAAATTGGCTGGGGAATATTACATGGCAAATAAGACTGGCATATTATTGGGCAAATTGGCTGGGGAATATTACATGGCAAATAACACTGGCATATTATTGGGCAAATTGGCTGGGGAATATTACATGGCAAATAAGACTGGCATATTATTGGGAAAATTGGCTGGGGCATATTACATGGCAAATAAGACTGGCATATTATTGGGCAAATTGGCTGGGTCATATTACATGGCAAATAAGACTGGCATATTATTGGGCAAATTGGCTGGGGAATATTACATGGCAAATAAGACTGGCATATTATTGGGCAAATTGGCTGGGGAATATTACATGGCAAATAAGACTGGCATATTATTGGGCAAATTGGCTGGGGAATATTAAATGGCAGAATAATACTGGCATATTATTGGACAAATTGGATGGGGAATATTACATGGCAAATAAGACTGGCATATTATTGGGCAAATTGGCTGGGGAATATTAAATGGCAGAATAACACTGGCATATTATTGGGCAAATTGGCTGGGGAATATTAAATGGCAGAATAACACTGGCATATTATTGGACAAATTGGCTGGGGCATATTACATGGCAAATAAGACTGGCATATTATTGGGCAAATTGGCTGGGGAATATTAAATGGCAGAATAACACTGGCATATTATTGGACAAATTGGATGGGGAATATTACATGGCAAATAAGACTGGAATATTATTGGGCAAATTGGCTGGGGAATATTACATGGCAAATAACACTGGCATATTATTGGGCAAATTGGCTAGGGAATATTACATGGCAAATAAGACTGGCATATTATTGGGAAAATTGGCTGGGGCATATTACATGGCAAATAAGACTGGCATATTATTGGGCAAATTGGCTGGGGAATATTACATGGCAAATAAGACTGGCATATTATTGGGCAAATTGGCTGGGGAATATTAAATGGCAGAATAACACTGGCATATTATTGGACAAATTGGATGGGGAATATTACATGGCAAATAAGACTGGCATATTATTGGGCAAATTGGCTGGGGAATATTAAATGGCAGAATAACACTGGCATATTATTGGGCAAATTGGCTGGGGAATATTAAATGGCAGAATAACACTGGCATATTATTGGACAAATTGGCTGGGGCATATTACATGGCAAATAAGACTGGCATATTATTGGGCAAATTGGCTGGGGAATATTAAATGGCAGAATAACACTGGCATATTATTGGACAAATTGGATGGGGAATATTACATGGCAAATAAGACTGGCATATTATTGGGCAAATTGGCTGGGGCATATTACATGGCAAATAAGACTGGCATATTATTGGGCAAATTGGCTGGGGAATATTACATGGCAAATAAGACTGGCATATTATTGGGCAAATTGGCTGGGGCATATTACATGGCAAATAACACTGGCATATTATTGGGCAAATTGGCTGGGGAATATTACATGGCAATTAACACTGGCATATTGGGCAAATTAGCAGGGGCATATTAAATTGCAGATAACCTTGGAATATTATTGGGCAAATTTACTTAGTCATATTAAATTGCATAATAACATTTTCATATTATGGGACAAATTGGCTGGGGAATATTAATGGCAAATAATATTGGAAATGTGTATGTAATGGGGTGATGGAGGCATGTAAATGTGGTGATGGGGCATGTCCTGGTGTGCAACGTGGGTTATGGGTCATGTCGTAGGTGTGCAACGTGGGTAGGGGGGGGGGGTGCCCAAATTTTGGGATATTGGGTGTCTAAATCCTGGCATATTGAGGGGCATAATCCTGGCATATTGAGGGGGAAATCCTGGCATATTGAGGGGGCATCATCTTGGCATATTGAGGGGAAAATCCTGGCATATTGGGTGTCTAAATCCTGGCATATTGAGGGGCATAATCCTGGCATATTGAGGGGCATAATCCTGGCATATTTAGGGGAAAATCCTGGCATATTGAGGGGGCATCATCTTGGCATATTGAGGAGAAAATCCTGGCATTTTGAGGGGCATAATCCTGGCATATTGAGGGGCATAATCCTGGCATATTGAGGGGCATAATCCTGGCATACTGAGGGGCATAATCCTGGCATTTTGTAAGGGAAAATTCTAGCATATTAAATGGCAAATCCTGGTATATTGTGGGGGAAAATCCTGGCAATATTCGTTATAAAACAAGGAAAAGATGGCCGTGGATGGGGAGGCGATTCGATGATGCAATGGGCCACTTGACTGGATTTGCCCCCCAGGCCTAAGGCTGCCAGCCCTCCCCTGCATGTAATGCTATTGGTATTCTATAAACCGAAATAGAGTCCCCATTCATAAGAATTTCTTATGAATGGGGACTCTATTTCGGTTTATAGAAAGCCAATAGAATTACATGTATTCCATAAGCCGAAAGTCTATAAACCGAACGACATTCGGTTTATAGACTTTCGGTTTATAGAATAGCAATAGCATTACATGTATTATATAAACCGAAAGTCTATAAACCGAATGTCTTTCAGTTTATAAATTTTATGTTTATGGAATACATATAATGCTATTGCTATTCTATAAACCGAAATAGAGTCCCCATTCATACGAATAGGTCAATTGACCTATTCGTATGAATGGGGACTCTATTTCAGTTTATAGAATAGCAATAGCATTACATGCATTCCATAAACCGAAAGTCGTTCATTATGTCGGTTTATGGAATGTATGTAATGCTATTGGTATTCTATAAACCGACTCTATTTCGGTTTATAGAATGCCAATAGCACGAATGGACGAATGATTTTCGTTTATTAACCATTCGTTCATTCGGCTTTTGTTAGTTTAGCATTTTCGTTATTCGAAAACGAATGCACATGTCTACTCCTAATGATCTGGGGCTGGAGCCCAGATGAGCTCTGTCACACACACACACACACTCTCTCATACATACTCCATCTCTCTCTCACACACTCTTTCTCAAACATACGCACACACACACTGCGTTTCTCACACACTCCATCTCTCTCACACAGTCCATGTCTCTCTCTCTCTCTCACACAACTCTGTGTCTCTCGCTCTCACACACCATGTGTCTCTCTCTCATAAACTCTGTCTCTCTCTCTCATACACTCCATGTCTCTCTCTCTCCCACAAACTGTCTCTCACACACACACACTCTGTCTCTCCCTCTCACACACACTCTGTCTCTCTTTCTCTCACACACACACTGATAAGTTACCTTTATTTGCAAGGAGGAGGACGTTTTCGATGGTGTCTGCAGCTGCAGAACACTGCCATCCAGCATCTTCTGCCGGATGTCACCTGACATCCCGCGAGCAGCCAATCTCACAACACAATGTGGGTCTAGCTTGCACCCATCGCGCTGTGTCAGTATGGCCAGTAGGTGCGGTTACTGCAGGCACTCGCCTTCAGGCCACATCTTCAGGAGTGCTAGGGAGAGAGCTCCCTATAACAGCACCTCTCCTCCAGCTCACAATTGATGTAGATTAATTTAGAAATAAACAAAAATGTTTAAAAGTCTATCTGTTCCTGTCCAAATCTGAGATGAATAAATTGCGTATACGCAGAAGTAAGTTCACACTGACACATGCAGTTCAGGTTAAAATAACTTCGAGGACATTTATTAGCATCTGGCAAAATTCAGGCTTACAAGCCCTTATAAAGGCAGAATGACATCATCATTGAATATCAGATAATAACAAATAAACATCATTAATTTGGTTAAATGTTAAGTGGCTGTGTCAATGTCCACCCATCAATATGATTAATTGGCCCAAAAACTAAGTGGTTAGCTTAGTGTCCTCCCACCGAGAAGTGGTATTGTTCTGGACACGGGTGTGGACGGATGGCTCAAGCACCATCTTTCCCAGCACGATGCTTACTCGGGGGAAGGGGGGGCTCGGGCATCATTTTGCGTAGTTAGTGATATCAGTCTCGTGGTCGGGTGCAAGGTTCTTTTATGAATAGAACATTTCATTTGGCCGGTGTTCTCATGGCCTTCAGATTATACTATGTTGCAAATGACAGGAGATTCAGTAATTCCGGGGCTAGTTATATCCTTAGAGAGAAAATACAGTCTCTATTCATTATACTAAATACTGTCAGGAAATTCTGTCATGTAATGTGAACAAAATGGAGGGTCTGTCATAATATGAGGTTAAAATGGAGTTAGTACAATAATTCAATACAGGTTTCAATAAAGATTTTTAATAATTCTACATCAGTCCCCCCTATGAAATGTTAGATTCTAAAAGATAATCTTTATTTGTTAATATCAGAAGACGTGTTAGCCCAAAGGCACAGAAACCCCGTGGCCGCTAGCTTGGTGTTATTGCAAAGTGCAATCCTGTCCCTTCATCTGTCCCTAGTTGGCTAACTCATCCGTCTGCTGGGCACTCGAACGCTTCACTCCATGGGTATCCCGCAGTGGCTAGCCCACCACATCTCCACACGGTAGTCTTTCCCAAACAGACAGATGCTGTCCCTAAGCTGGTCCCTACCTAGAATTCTTGCACTTTATCAATAAAAAGGATAGTTTGTAGCGGTATACAGGGCGAGTTGATATCTTGGAAATCTTGGTCATCAACTGTGAGATGTGTGAAAGTGGGTGCCGCTTGGTCTACAGTCTTCAAAAGAAGTTTTCTCAGACAAGGGAGGACACAACAAACAAGAAGAGCAAAAATAAAAAGAAAAATTAGTATTGCTATACCAATATGCATTAAAGCCTTTTGCCATCCTGTCATCCAACCAAACCATCTCTCCCAGGGATCCTTTATCCCAGAATTCCTTTTTAACTCTTCAGAGAGCTCATTCAACTTCTCTATGGCTAAGGTAACTTTACCATTAGGGCCTGTGTTTTCTGGAATGTAAGTACAACATGTCATGGTGTCGGGCAAAATTTTACATACCCCTCCTTTTTCGGCTAGAATCATGTCTAAAGCCATTCTATTCTGGAAGGACATTTGGGACGTAGCCTGCAGCTGTTCGGCTAAGCCCTGGAGGGCATCCCTGGTGTAATTAACAAAACCTTGTTGGTTGTAATAAATGTAATTTATCCAATTTAAATTCTTGTTTGCAGTGACTATGGTAAAAAGTGATTCAAACCCTGCAGCAACTTCATCTCTTGCTTTAAACTCATTGGGCACCCCCCTAGGCACCCCAATGGCATCGATATAAACATGAGGGTCAAAACTGCCTTTAACTGGGGCTTCACGCTTTACTTTGGTTGGTGTGTGTTTGGACTCATGGGTGTCGGGGTGTGTGTCAGAGATAATGTGTATAGGCATGATGGCTTTGGCCAGAGTACCCTCCCCCCACCATTCTTTGTCCATTCTGGATCTTAGCTGTAAATCCCCACACAACCAGTAAATATCCCCTAAAGATCTGGTATGGAATTGTAGAAGGTTCATGGAGACAGTTCTGTAGGTGGCACAATACCCTTTAGAGAAGTTACCCACAAATTTACCAATCCCATCATAATTAGCATAACAGGTGTAATTACCTTTATAAACTGTAACACCATCTGGGGGTTTGCAATCCTTGGCTAGAAGGGGATATTCTACTGTCCATGCTTTACATATGGACCTGTTGAATTCGTAATGATAGGCAAAAAGACTCAAAACACATTCTTCTACATCTACTGGCAAGGTTAAAGGCACGGTGCCCAGGTGAGGCCGGGCACCACCACACACATAGCATGCGGTTCTGTTATGCTTATTGGCATTATATTTCATCCATTCTAACCATAGATTAACATCGTTATAACCTGTTTCAGCGGCCATGGTATCTTCAAATGTGGGGTTTGCAATGGCCATCATGTCTTTAAAGGACTGGATGTGTGGTTTCAATGGATTTGAGACCATGTGGGTGGTCCCTTGCCACTCAGAAGAGTGGCACATATCTTTAAGGTAGAAATGCCCTAATTTGTTATAGGAACCCTTTTTCCAATACATTCCCATTACATACTGGTCTGCATCTGTTGGGCTGGGATGCTCAATATTCAGGATTAATTTCATTGGTATACCTCCTCCAGGTTTTCTTAGGGTCATTCTTTGGAGAAGGGATCTACCATGATCATCTACTTTAGATAAAGCACTTTTTGGTTTGTCACCCCAGGCAGGCCCGGCATTCCATCCTGCCGCCCCCCAATGGTTACAATTGTGCCCCCATTGTTTGTCAACTACACAAACATAGGGGTCCTTTGAATGAGGGATATCTCTATAGATATTCTGAATCTGTGACGTGGGGAATGGGCATTCTACGATGTCACAGTAATCAAAAGTATAAGTAGCCACACGGGTACATGATGAATTATACCAGAAGGTGTACCCACTGGCATCTTTGGTGATGGCTACTTGTTGGGCTTTAATTAAGCTGATTAAGGAGATAATATACCAGAGGTACATGGTTGTGTGGTACCGGCTTCCTCTGGGGCAGGAACTTTCTTACAATGGGAAGCGTGGATCCAATGTGGCCTGCCGGCCAATTTGACGGAGGTTGCGGTGATCAGGAGAACCTGGAATGGTCCGTCAAATCTTGGTTCCAGGGTGTGTTTCCGCACAAATTTCTTGACTAGAACCCAATCTCCGGGAAGCAGGTTGTGAGTACCTGTATCCAAATCGGGATCTGGAATTGAAGAGAAAACTTGGGCATGTATTTTGTTCAAGGCACTTGCGAGTTCAGTTACATAGTCTACTAAAACATCAGATTGAAGCTGCAACTGTTGCGGATAATAACAACCTAGTCTGGGTGCAGTCCCAAATAGAATCTCATATGGGGATAGTGAGTGCTTCCCTCTAGGTGTGTGCCTAACACTGAATAAAACTATTGGCAGACTTTCTGGCCAGGGCATCTTTGTTTCTTGTGACATTTTTAACATTCTGGCTTTTAGGGTGCCGTTCATGCGTTCCACTTTACCACTACTTTGTGGGTGGTAAGGGGTGTGAAAGGCTAGGGTCACTCCCAGAGCAGTCCAAATTTCTTTAGTCACTGTTGCCGTAAAGGCTGGGCCCTGGTCGCTTTCAATGACTTCTGGAAGTCCAAATCTACATACAATATCTGTAAGTAGACGTTTTGCTGTTGTCTTGGCAGTGATATTGGCCACTGGGTAGGCTTCTGGCCAGCCTGAGAACATGTCCACTATTACTAGTGCATACTCATGAGGCCCACTCTTGGGCATTTGTATGTGATCAATTTGTATTCTCTGGAATGGATACATGGGCTTAGCCAGGTGTTTCAAAGGCACTTTGGTCGGCTTTCCTGAATTGCATTTTGCGCAAATAACACAGGCCTTACAGAAGTTACTGATCAATGTTGTGATTCCGGGTGCTTCATAATACTTCTGTATGAGGGCAGCCATCAAGTCTTTTGACAGGTGTGCAGGTCCATGTGCCCATTGGACAACTGCTGGATATAAATTTTTAGGAAGGCAGAATTTAAAATTGTTGTAGTATATTCCGTCCTTTAGGACAGCCCCTCTCTTCTTCCATTTCTGGATTTCTTCGGGGGTAATTGCGGCTTGCTGTTCCCGCAAAATTCTTAGATCAGTAGGAAGGGTCTGTAGGGTAAAAATAGGAACTTCTTCTTGACCGGACACTTCTTCATCCACTTCCTGCAAATTTCTTGCTGCTTGCTTAGCAGCCTGATCAGCCAAATGGTTGCCCTTTGCTTCATCTGTATCCAACTTCCCATGTGCCTTGACTTTCAAGACGGCCACTTCTTGAGGGAGTAGGAGGGCATCCATTAGTTCCTTGATTGCAGAGCTGTGTTTGACTGGTGTACCGGCAGTGGTAAGAAATCCTCTCGTCTTCCAAATGAGGCCGAAGTCATGTGCCACACCCAGGGCATATCTTGAATCTGTATAGATGTTGGCACGTTTTCCTTTGGAGATTTTGCATGCTGAAGACAGGGCTTGTAATTCAGCTTCTTGTGCAGACATTGCTGGCGGTAGAGATGATGATTTGATAACTTCATCTGTTGTGGTCACGGCATATCCTGTGTGGTATTTTCCTTCTTCATCAGCATACCAGCATGAACAATCCACAAACAGAGTGAAGTCAGGATTTGTTAATGGATTCTAATGTACAGTTGGCAGATGTATTGTTTCCATTTTCATTTGTTCAAAACAGTCATGAGGTGTCTCTGGGTCATAGTTATTCACTATGACCAGGTCTTGGAATTCATTTTCCAGGAAATGGCGTGGCCATGCTTCAAGAAGGTCAGTTGTTGGATACTTGACAATGCCATTTTCCTGTAGCTTTGATTCATCCATGGTGGCCCATAATTTTGCCATGGGCCCAAGATCATTCCATGATTTTGTTTTCAACTTGGTAACAGGGACATGTGGAATAGCAGTATCCCAATGACGGTACAAGTAATTGAGTTCTGGGGGTAGTTGGATCAGGACCATGCTATTGCCTTCAGAATCACAATAGAAGTCTTGGGCAGTGAGTTTCACCTCCACCCAGTGGTAGAGTTCATCTTCATAGCAAGGTTCAGGAGTGATGTTTGGCTTGTACCATGTGGTACAGAAGGCATATCCTGGACCCTCACAGAGAGGTGTTTGTTCTTTATAAAAGGTTAAATCAGGATGCATTCTCTTGATGGTCCCAGTGAGAAGAAAAACATAGGTTTCATCCATGATAAACCCTTAGTGGATACCCCCCTCAGGGAGTGGAAGAAGAGTGGATGGATTAAGAACTTGACATCTGTGTATGGTAATGTTGTCAGGCAGCAGGAGATGACACGGTAAACGTAGGTGTCTAGCGGGAGACACATGCTTGAGCTGAACTTGGTTGATGATGGCAGAGATGTCATGAGGGGCCAATACAACCAAGGGGTGGCCAAGGACCAGGTCTGCAGTTCTTTCAATAAGTTCCCTTGCAGCAAAAACAGCTCTAAGACATGAAGGGGTCCCTCTGGCCACGATATCCAGCTGGCAGGAGAAAAATCCAATAGGCCTCTGGCGGCCTCTTAAATCATTTGTTTGGGTAAGTACTCCTGTAGCATGGCCTTGTCTTTCAGAGACAAATAATTTGAAAGGCTTGGTATAGTCTGGCAGGCCCAGAGCAGGAGCAGATGCAATGGCACGTTTTAGAGTATGAAAATTGTCCAGTGCTTTATTGGTCAGGCAAAATGGGTCTGACTTGAGTCCATCATAGAGTGGTTGCATAAGCAGAGAGGCTTCTGGGATCCATGCTCTGCAATAGGAAATGAGGCCTAAGAAGGCATGTAGAGATTTTGAGGTCTTTGGAGGTGGAATATCCAGTACGGCTCTTACTCGGTCCCGCCTGAGATGTCTGGTACCTTGAGATAGGCAATGACCAAGGAAGAGTACTGTGGATTGACAGAATTGCAGCTTGAGACGTGAAGCTTTGCATCCTTGTTCTGCCAGATAGCAGAGGAGACTAATTGAACAGTCTTCAGTTGTAGGTATGTCATCTCCACAGAGTAATAAATCATCCACATACTGGAGGAGTACAACCTCTGGATGGTCTGTTTGCCATGGGTCAAGGATGGAGCACATGGCTTTTGCAAATTGACTTGGAGAGTTTTGTGCCCCTTGAGGCATGACAGTCCATGTATACTGTTGCATTTCATTAGTGAAGGCAAACAGATATTGGCAAATAGGATCCAGTGGAACACTGAAGAAGGCATTAGCCAGGTCAATGACTGTGAAGTATTTTGCAGATGGTGGGACGCCAGAGAGCAGAGTGTGAGGGTTTGGCACAATAGGGGTGTCCAGGACAGTTGCTTCATTGACAGCACGGAGATCCTGAACCATTCTGTACTTCTCTGGTTCACCTTTTGGAGTTTTCTTCTTCACAGGAAATAATGGAGTGTTGCACTTTGATACACATTTTACAAGAGCACCCTTCTCCAAGAGTGCTTTGATTTGAATTGAAATAGCTGCAGCTTGAGCTGGTTTTAAAGGATATTGTGGTTTCCTTGGTAATTTTGCTCCTGGAATGAGCTTTACCACCACAGGCGGGAATTCTTAGGTGACCTATGTCCTCTGGGCCTGAGGACCATAATTTGGCAGGTACCTTTGTTTTTAGTATATCAGGAAAATTGGACCTCTGTTCCTTTGCTTCCCCACGGGGTTCTTCTAAATGCAGCATTAGAGGTAGGGAGCACAAGGCTGAGGTGTCTGATTCGGATAGAGGAGTAGACAATTCCACTTGTCCATCTGGGGTGAAGGTGATAGATGCATGCAGGTGTGAGAGGACATCAGCGCCTAACAGGTTAATTGGGCATGTGGAAGATCTCCTAGGAGTCTGGGCAGATTCCAGACCTCTAGCAACTAAGAGTAAGGTATCTAGAGAGACTATCTTATATTCAGGGCGTGCAGCAATGATTCCCTTGCGTATAGAGTCTTTTACACCTTGGACAAATGTACCTGACAGCATTTGTGAATGAATCTTGTCAGTAAGGTCAAAACCCAAATCTGTAAACATTTGAAACAGTCTTGCATGAAACCTTTCCACTGATTCTCCTTTTTCTTGTATAATATCAGTAAGGCCAGCAGCCTGATCTGCAAATTTGTCTAAGGTTAAGGGAGGAAGTGGCGGCCATGTTGGATGTGGGCACATCCGGGGCAGACTGGGCCGGACTGGGCATGGCCGGGGTCTGAGGAGTGGCTTGGAAAAAGGGGTAGGGGTAATTTGAATAGGGCAAGGACATGGGGTATGGTAAGGGGTATGGCCAGGCCAACTGGGTGGGGGCTAGGGCGGAAACAGGGGAGGGCAGGACAGCTGGATAAGGATTAGGGGAGGAGGTGGGAACCTGGACTGTGGGAGGGGTGAGTAACGGAGAAGACAGAGAAGGATTAGTAGATATGGGTGTAGGAGGAGTAGCCGGAGCGGGTGTAGTAGGATTGGCAATAGCAAGGGAGGAGGGGTTAGTAACGGAGAAGACAGAGAAGGATTAGTAAATATGGGTGTAGCTGGAGCGGGTGTAGTAGGATTGGCAATAGCAAGGGAGGAGGGGTTAGTAAACTGGGTGGATGCAGATGGGATGGTAGAATTATCAACAGAGAGAGAGCGTAGAGAAGGAATGGTGGATGTAACATTTAGATTAGACACAGAAGGTAGTGCAGGGATGGATGAGGATGATGGGAATGTTAGGGATGATGAAGGGGAGAATAAAGAGCCATCAGAATTCAGGACCGGGCAAACAGGGGAAGTGACGGGATAGGTATTGGGAGGGTCGGGAGTGGGGAACATGGTCAGCTGGCTATCGCTTGTTGCTGACTGAACCTTGAGAATGGACATCCCTTGGGCATCATCTTGGGGCGTTGGCTGAGGGGATGCCCCAGTAACACAATTCTTGTGATATACATACAGTTTTACACCTCTATGATTTATCTCTTCTTCAACCCAACCTTCCTGCTGAATAGCCTTCGCTACTCTGTACCATGCTTCAGCAGTACGCAATAAATCATTATCTGTAAGCTTGCCTTTCTTCTCTGTCAGTAATCTACGCCAGCTTTCCGGTTGTAATCTACCACATGAAGGCACAGCAATTTTACACACTTTAGCAATCTCTTCACCCTCTCTATCTTCAACTAAGTCACACGCGAGCCAGCCCCTACTGGGCTTACTCGCTTCCTGTCCCATATCCCCCTATACAAAGCGTCCCAAGTATAGGTAAAGGAAAATGAAACAGAACGTCTACAGTGCTCGACTGCCACTAGGAAGGGTGGGTCCCTCCTAAGTGCGTCTTCCCAAAACGTAGACCAGTCACTGAATCCGTGTACCCTAGGTGGTAGCCACGGATTGGAGCGGGGTGAGAAGTGTGTGACCAATCACTTCTCTCACAAAGAGAAATAGAAATAAATAATACAGAAAATAGAATAAAGATAAAAAGTGAAAGTAGAGACAGACCCAGGAGTTTGAATGACTCCCAATTAAGACAACATTTAAGACAACATTTCAGTTGAAATACAGTGCATGCAACACAGTTCAAATAAATTCAACAGTAATCCCTTTCCTTTACTCTTGTGGCCAAAGCCACCTCCCTCAACCTCGTAGTGTCCCCGCTCGGAGAACGATTTTCGTAAATCTCACTACCAGCGGCCGCGGAAAACAACTAACACCGGCCCGAGATCCGCCAGCCTCCCTCTTTACAGCAGTCCACTAAGTGTGGCCACCTCTATCCTCACTCCCGTAGTGCCCCTATGGACCCACCCATAAGTCTCACTACCCGTGGTGCAGGAAGACAGCAATGCCTGCTCGAATCCACCACCACAAAAATAAAATTCGGGAATGCCACCAGCTTCAGCGCTTCGAAACTGGAGGGTACCACCCTCTGCAAGCAGAGCAAGGTGCACAATGAAGCGGCTAGCTAGGCTATCAAAGTGACACCACGGGGGAATCCCCAGGAAGCAATGAGTCTACACCCCTCCACAGATTCCCCACCCTCTCTTTTTCCTTACTACTGTTAGCTAGACAGCACCTAAAAGAGAGAAAACAGGCAACGAGGACCCCCCAGGACAACTTCCACAGGTCCACCCCCCTTTTTCCATACAGTCTGGGCCACGTGACTCCTAAAAGGGGTAAAACAGGCAACAGAAGACCCCCAGGCAACCTCCCACGGGTCCACCCCCCTTTTTCCAAAAAGAGGGAAAGAACAAAACTAACTAAACATAAACCACTAACATACCCAGGCAACAGATAGACTAAATGCAGGTAAACAAATGAGTAACAAGACACCGGGCAAGATATTACCTGTCTTTGATGCCCTCCCGGGAAGCAGTCACAGACACGTGGACGGGTCAATCAAAGGGGCTGGAACATACCGGTGGCTCCTGCAGAAGTCTCTACCGTGTAATCAGAGGTGATCAGTCTCCCTTCCTTCCCCCCCGATTCCTCCGTCCAACAGCATCTTCCTTAGGACGGCTTACCGGCCAGAGGCCATAGCCCGGTGCCCCACGTTGGGCGCCAAATTGATGTAGATTAATTTAGAAATAAACAAAAATGTTTAAAAGTCTATCTGTTCCTGTCCAAATCTGAGATGAATAAATTGCGTATACGCAGAAGTAAGTTCACACTGACACATGCAGTTCAGGTTAAAATAACTTCGAGGAAATGTATTAGCATCTGGCAAAATTCAGGCTTACAAGCCCTTATAAAGGCAGAATGACATCATCATTGAATATCAGATAATAACAAATAAACATCATTAATTGGGTTAAATGTTAAGTGGCTGTGTCAATGTCCACCCATCAATATGATTAATTGGCCCAAAAACTAAGTGGTTAGCTAGGTGTCCTCCCACCGAGAAGTGGTATTGTTCTGGACACGGGTGTGGACGGATGGCTCAAGCACCATCTTTCCCAGCACGATGCTTACTCGGTGGAAGGGGGGGCTCGGGCATCATTTTGCGTAGTTAGTGATATCAGTCTCGTTGTCGGGTGCAAGGTTCTTTTATGAATAGAACATTTCATTTGGCCGGTGTTCTCATGGCCTTCAGATTATACTATGTTGCAAATGACAGGAGATTCAGTAATTCCGGGGCTAGTTATATCCTTAGAGAGAAAATACAGTCTCTATTCATTATACTAAATACTGTCAGGAAATTCTGTCATGTAATGTGAACAAAATGGAGGGTCTGTCATAATATGAGGTTAAAATGGAGTTAGTACAATAATTCAATACAGGTTTCAATAAAGATTTTTAATAATTCTACATCACCTTCACCCCGCGCAAGCTTAGACCTCAGATTCTGGTACCATGTCCTGGAAGGAGGAGAGCTCAGTGGGGGAGAAAAAAAAATGATAGCCCTGGAGTCTCGGGGCTAAAGTATCCTTTAGGCCCAGAGTCTCCATTCAGGGCTATGCTCCGTGGGTTCAGTCTATAGCCCCAGTAGCTCACCCCCAGCAACGCCACTGATAGAAAGTATGTTAAAATTGGAAAATATATTTAAATTGGGAAAAATATAAATATGCAAGACTTTTTTTAGGACTTATTATATTTCTCTTCCAGGAACCAAACTGACCATTGTGGTTCCCATTTGTAGTTGGTCATAGAAGAGGTTGTGTCATTAATTCCATCCATCAGCTGTTACCAGAATCTTACATGATAAATTCCTCACCAGGCTCCTGTAGGATCAGACATCACAAACTGCTTCTGTACGATTATTTCTTAAGCATCTAATTTCCTACCATCGCAGAAGATTTGAAACCTGCTCACATCAAGTCTCTCGTATAATTTTATAGAATCTCCTGTTAAATTAACTGAACTCATAAACTTCTATATGAACCCACCTTTTCACAAACAGCAGCTGTCCCTAGACTTTTATAAGACCTTCTCTGACAGGCATCAGCTAAACAATGATACAAGGTTTTTTTTTAATCTACATTGAGTGAGATGCATAAGCAAAGACTTTACTCTCCAGAGAGAGGACGAATTAGAGAGCAGCCCTCCTTGCCAGACCGGCCCTCACCCCTCTTGAGACCACCATTCGCATCAGAAGGTTTTTGTAGGAGATGTGCAAGTAGATAAGCATGATAGAGTATAGAGGGAGAAATAGAGAGAGAGTGAATTTCACTTAGACTGTGCAACAGTTACAAAATCATGGTAGCGTCCCTTTAAGTAGTTAACATGAAATTTCTTGTATTGATTATAGTTTCTTTTTTTGTATATAATTCATTCTAGCCTTTCATAACTAAAATGTCCCATTCCCCTTATTAGTTTTGCAGCCCTACTCTGCACTGTCTCTAGTTCCAAAGTGTATTGCTTTAGACAAGGTGCTCAGAACTGAACTGCATATTCAAGGTGGGGTCTTACCATGGACCTGTAAAGAGGCAGAATAATATCTTCCTCCCGTGAGTCAATACCTCTAATACATCCCAATATCTTATTGGCCTTTGCAGCTGCCAGCTGCACCTTTGCCCAACTGCTACGTATATTGTCTATAATTACTCCCAAATCTCTTTCATTAGTAGCTTTCCCCAAGGAAACACCATTTACACTATATGTTACATTTTTATAATATATACCCAAAAGGGTTTAATACCTTTACATTGGTATAATAACTTTACATTGAATCTAATTTGCCATTTATCTTCCCTATTACCCAATGTGCCCAAATCATCTTGCAGTGAACATACATCTAGTTCAGACTATATTACCTAATTAATTTGTGTCATTAGCAAACACTGAGACATGGCTTCCTATGACCGCTAGGAGATAATTAATAAACAAATTAAAAAGAAGAGGAGCCAGGATAGATCCCTGGGATACTCCACTTATCACATCTTTAGAGTTTGAGAACTTTCCATTTACCACCACTCTTTGCATACCATCTTTCAGCCAATTGCCAATCCACACACAAACGTTTGACCCTAAGCCTATTTCAGTCAATTTGTCCAGTAACCATTTTTGTGGAACTGTCAAATGCAGCACCCATATCTATATTTTTATTCAACGCTTCATAGAATAAAATTAAGTTAGTTTGACAGGATCTGTGTTTCACAAAGCCACGTTGGCTCCTGCTACTAAAATTCCTGTCCCAGATAACATATTGAACAAATCCCCTTAGCAAACCTTCAAACAGTTTCCCCACCACAGATGACAAGCTTACAGGTCTGATATTGCCCGGTTGGGATTTTGATATATTTTTAAATGTGGGCACCACATTGGCTTTATGCCAGTCTATGGGCACCATGCCTGAAATAAAAGAATCCCTGAAAATCAAAAATAGCGGTCTGTCCAGGACCAGACTTAGCTCTTTAAGAACCTGTGGGGTATACCATCTTGCCCTGGAGCTTCATCTACCTTATTTAATTGTTTTAACACCTTTTCATGTGTCAACCAATCACATGCTTGCTCTGACTGTTCTGTAAAAGTAGCTTGCAGGTTCTTGTCCATCGGTTCTTCCTTGGTAGAAACAGAAGAAAATAAGATATTAAAATTAAAATATCTGCAATATATTTTTGGATTGTAATATGTGTATTATTGTGAATGCTTTGTGTTCCTAGGAGATGTATGGAGCTGATATACCCACACCCCGTATTCTAAGAATGTATATTGTGTGGTTGTCTTGAACATCTTCTGTGACAGAGTATCGTATCAAGGGTCAAACAAGTGGGTGTATGGAGGTGTTTAGTGTTGAGCGAACCCGAACCGCACAACCGGACCCCGAACACGGACATTTCACTGTATGTCCGTGTTGGAGTTCGGCTATAAACTGATAGTCTATAAACCGAAAGACATTCAGTTTATAGACTTTCAGTTTATAGAATAGCAATAGCATTACATGTATTCTATAAACCGAAAGTCTATAAACCGAAAGACATTCGGTTTATAGACTTTCGTTTTATAGAATACATGTAATGCTATTGCTATTCTATAAAAAGAAAGTCTATAAACCAAACGTCTTTCGGTTTATAGACTTTCGGCTTTCTATAAACCGAACTAGAGTCCCCATTCATAAGAATTTCTTATGAATGGGGACTCTAGTCGGTTTATAGAAAGCCAATAGTATTACATGTATTCTATAAGCCGAAAGACGGGTCCCCATTGACTTCAATGGGGTTCGGGTTCAGGGTCAAGTTCGACCCCGAACCCGGGCTTTTTTCCGAAGTTCCGCCGAACCTGAACATCCAGGTGTCCGCTCCACACTAGAGGTGTTATCATCTGAAGAATAAAGAGCAAAAACTGATCAAGTGCTATTTCTGGAAAGGGAATCCCCTAAGTATTCTTTTTATATTATTTTTTATACTTTATAAATTGTCCGTGTAAAAAGCAGTGCTATTTGTTATGAAAAACTGCTGTGTGCGAATTTTAGTGATATATAAATATACAATCACATCTTAACTCTGTTTACATTACATAAAAGATAGCCTGGATTTTACTCTGACAGGAGGCCCAGAGACTGATGAATGTCTATTTAAAAGGTCTTAAAGGATATTATTCCCCATAAAAAAATAAATTCACGTGAAAACTGGCGCTTTAAAAATAATTAAATTACTGGTTTACTTTTTTTAACGCTTACATTTAAAAGGTTCATTTTCCAGGGTTTCTCCCTGATCGATTTAGTCCGTAAGGCCTTGGTTTGGTATATTCATATGTGAATAATTCCCCTAAATAGCGATGTCACATATGTAAGGAGCCATATGGAAAACACTGTTATGTTTTATTTTACATAGAAAATTAATTTTGCCATTTTTGGCAAAAAGAATATTTTTTTTTTATTTGCATATTCAATCTGTGAGCATTACTATTATTTTGGTTATTGCATGTTGATTACTATCAGGGCACCCCAGGGGGGCGCCGCCCACCAGCTAAAAAAAAAAAAAAGTTAAAAAAAAAAAAGCCGGTAGAGGCACTGGGTGGGGGAGATCAAAAGATCCCCCCTCACCTGCCCTCTGTTCGGCATGCTCTGCTGTGTCGGGGAGGGGGCGGAGCTAACCGGCTGAGCGGTGTAGCTCCGCCCCCACCCTGTGAAGCAGAGAAGCTCCTGCATCACAGGGAGCTGCAGGCAGCAAAAGAAAGTGCTGCTCGGCTCCCCATGCCTGCATTAAGCATGGGGAGCCGAGCAGCACTTTCTTTTACTGCCCACAGCTCCCCGTGAAGCAGACGCTACTCTGCTTCACAGGGTGGGGGCGGAGCTACACCGCTCAGCTGGTTAGCTCCGCCCCCTCCCTGATCAACATTTGCAGGCAAGGGGAGGGGGGGGGGAAGAGGCAGACTGAACAAGGGGAGAGAGAGACAGACAGAACAGGGGGAGGGGGAGAGAGAGACAGAACAAGGAGAGAGAGAGTCAGACAGAACAAGGGGAGGGGGAGAGAGAGACAGAACAGGGGGGGAGAGAGAAAGAGAGAGACAGAATGGGGGGAGAGAGAGACAGAATGGGGGGTGTGAGAGACAGAACAGGGGGAGAGAGAGAGACAGACAGAACAAGGGGGGAGAGAGACAGACAGAACAGGGGGAGAGAGAGACAGACAGAACAAGGGGAGAGAGAGACATACAGAACAGGGGGAGAGAGAGACAGACAGAACAGGGGGAGAGAGAGACAGAACAGGAGGAGGGGGAGAGAGGGACAGAACAGGGGGAGAGAGACAGAACGGGGGAGAGAGAGAGACAGAACACTGGTGTCTGGGGGGGAGAGAAAGAACACAGGTGTCTGGGGGGGAGAGACAACGGGGGGGGACAGAACAGAGGGAGAGAGAGAAAACAGGTATGGGGGAGTTAGAGCGAGACAGACGTGGCAAGGAAGAGGGAAGGGACACATACATAGGGGGGGAGACGGGGGCGCCACGGGGGAAGCCCGCACAGGGCGCTGGGACACTTAAGGCCGGCCCTGATTACTATACACCCAATTTGATGGGAAACTGTAGTAGTGGGATCTACACTAAATAAGAGTTAATTTCACACTGAGCTCCTTGTTACATTTTGTTTGCACAGTTTAGAAGAATCCAGAATAGCATAGTTCCCAAATTTGAAAATGAAATGGCCTCAATATTGTAAGTTGATGACTTTTGGTAATTAATTAATATTTTGCAAATGTTCCAAGGTCCACTTTCCCTGTAGTGAATAACCCAGTCAATGTGTTGGAACCAAGACTCTTTAACAAAAGCCACAAACACTTCTTCAGATATCCAACTAAAGAAGGCTAATTTTATTGGTTTAACCAGCTCAACAGTTTTCAGCTGTGCTAACATAATTGCAATTAGTCGTTTAAAATGATAAACTTGGATTAGCTAACGCAACGTGCCATTGGAACACAATTACTAATAATGGACCTCTGAACAGCTATGTATATATTCCATTAAAAATATGCGGCTTCAAACTACAATGGTCATTTACAACATTAACAATGTCTACACCGTCTTTCCAATCATTTGATGTTGTTTTAATTTAAAAAACAAGTGAGTCTAGTCACTAAAATTCAGCACCTGAGTTTGACTTAGAAAAAAAACCCAGGTTCGAATCTTGCCAATTGGAGGTAATGGTCAAAGTTTTTTTTAAAGAATAAGTCAAATTCGGCACCTGAGTTTGACTTAGTCTCAAAAATAGCCTTGATCATTTTACCTCCCATCACTTTCAATGGGGAATATTTGACCCTGGTTGTTTTTTTTTGTTTGCCGACTTTCACTTAGCCTCAAAATGAAAGTCTACCTCCAAAGTCGAATTTTAGTGAATAGGCCCAAAGGAAATTTCTAAGTGACCCCAAACTTTTGAACGGTAGTACAGATCATACTAAAGAGATCTGTGGTAATTCCATTTTCTATTGTGTATTTATATAACATAGTTAGATTGCTTTTAGTGTGAATTATTAAGCCAGGTTGCAAGGACATATATGAATGAGAGGCTTCACAAGCTTAGAGAGAGGTTATGTGTGGGTGATGAACTGTAGATATCATTTATGTCCATCTTTTAATGGAGTCGGCGGAATATTTTTTGTACTTTGAGATGAACTATACATTACACACATCGACTTGTCTGAATTTTATTCCATAAATTAATGCCGTGATCTATTTAAACCACATTTGTGGACTATTCCAAGAACAAAAGGATTTCAAATTGACGGACAATAAGTGTAAGTTAAGAATCGGTCATACACTTTTTTTAAACAAACCAATTCTTTCTCCTCAGTCTTTTTAATTTTTATTTTTAGCTGAATATAAAAAAAATATATATAATAATCCCTCATTGCAGTTTCATTGATTAAAGAGACTCTTTGTGTGTGGAGTCATGTTCAGTGTATGGGGTAAATCTTATATTGACCATGAAACACAAAAGGACTCCTTGAATGGTTAGAAGACACTAAGCAGCGGACCCCAAGCAATAGAAATAGTTATAGGATGGAATTTACAAATTTGTACGTCTGTTGCCAAGTGACCTTTGAACAAGACATAGAAGGAGTCTTGATCTCTCATTTCCTATACAGATCAGGCCCCTTTAATAAGCCTAGTTTTTCTACATACCTTATGCTGCCCGAGTGAAATGCCTGATGCATCTGTGACCTTTGCCCTGGATAGTCACAATTCATTTCCTCTAAAATCCTGTTTATTCTTCAAGCATCCTACCCCCTCCTCAGTGTTTTATTTCGGTTGAACTATAGTTGTTAAAATCTAAGTTTGAGGATAAAATGATAATTGCTGTAGTAGGAGGAGTGGCATAATTTATAATGTTTGCTGTATGGGTGAATTGCCTGATTTTTTTTCAGCAGAACCCTCCAGTAAACAGGTTCTCGAATATTACTGGGTCCTGGTTCTTAGCACCTACTGCATGAGAGGTGCTTTTGGAAGGACTTGCATGGAGAACAGCAATGGAGTAAAGCATGGAGTTATCGGGAGAGGTTATATGGTGTAATATGAGGAGTTATAGGGAGACGTTATATAGAGTAAAGCATGGAGTTATAGGGAGAGGTTATTTGGAGTAATAGGAGGAGTTATAGGGAGAGGTTATATGGAGTAATAGGAGGAGTTATAGGGAGAAGTTATATGGAGTAATAGGAGGAGTTATAGGGAGAGGTCATATGGAGTAATAGGAGGAGTTATAGGGAGAGGTCATATGGAGTAATAGAAGGAGTTATAGGGAGAGGTTATATGGAGTAATAGGAGGAGTTATAGGGAGAGGTTATATGGAGTGATAAGAGGAGTTAGAGGGAGAAGTTATATGGAGTAATAGGAGGAGTTATAGGGAGAGGTTATATGGAGTAATCGGAGGAGTTATATGGAGAGGTTTTATGGAGTAATAGGAGGAGTTATAGGGAAAGGTTAAATGGAGTGATAAGAGGAGTTAGAGGGAGAGGTTATATGGTGTAATAGGAGGAGTTTTAGGGAGAGGTTATATGGAGTAATCGGAGGAGTTATATGGAGAGGTTATATGGAGTAATAGGAGGAGTTATAGGGAGAGGTTATATGGAGTAATAGGAGGAGTTATAGGGAGAGGTCATATGGAGTAATAGGAGAAGTTATAAGGACAGGTTATATGGAGTAATAGGAGAAGTTATAGGGAGAGGTCATATGGAGTAATAGAAGGAGTTATAGGGAGAGGATATATGGAGTAATAGGAGGAGTTATAGGGAGAGGTTATTTGGAATAATAGGAGGTGTTATAAGGACAGGTTATATGGAGTAATAAGAGGAGTTATAGGGAGAGGTTAAATTGAGTAATAGGAAGAGTTATACTACCCTCTAACTACCCTCTGTTTTGTAATACCTCAGAATGTTTGGTATACATATTAGAGCTATATCACACTACGGAACATTACCTTTTGTTGACTGCAATTCCCAGCAAACCACATTGTTAATTAGCTAACTGTTGATGGGGCTGTGGAAGAGGTGGGGGCTGGGCTACACTAAAGCCTTTATTCATTATAGTGGGAATTTACAAAACAATTTTAAACTTAAAGGGACTGTCTAGTGCCCAAAATGCATCTTCCAAATATTAATGCATATTTCTGTGCTTTCAAAGTACTTTAAAATGCATGTTTGACATTTTGCATTGCTTAAAATATAAAAAAAAATTACAGCTAGATGAAATTGTGAAATAACAGCAAGTTACAACAAGTTTGCAAGAAACCAGGATTGCCTGAGTAAAGACTAGCTGGGTAAAAGTAATTTCCTTTTTTTTTTTTGCTGCAGGAACCAGCAAGAATAATTTTATTCAAATGGAATTTCAGGTCTTTCTAGTGATGTCATCAGACAATGTGTTGCACTGTTAAGAGTTCCTACTGTGTACAAGAGTAAGGTCACTTCGAGTCCACAAAATGTATTCAATTCGAGGAGCACAGAAGGTGACTAAATGAACCAAAACTTTATATCCTTGGTGTCTATATACCGGATTTGCTCAATTATAAGATGACCCTGATTATAAGACGACCCCCCAAACTTTGGATATTCCTTTAGGAAAAAAACTAAAAGCCTGAATATAAGACTACCCTATAGGAAAAAAGTTAAATTTGTATATATTCACATGTAAATTGCTTTTTTAATAAAAAAAAATTATATCAAAAAATGCATTTCTTGTTTTTATTTCCTTTTTATGTGCCAATGCTGCCTCTCTCTTTCCTTTGCCCCCAGCTGTGTCTCTCTCCCCCTCCCTTTGACTCCCCCCCTTGTTTCTCTCTGCCCCCTCCCCTTGTTGCTCTGTCTCTCCCCCTCTTGTTGCTCTGTCTCTTCCCCCCTCTTGTTGTTCTGCCCCCCATCCCTCCCCCTGTCTCTCTGCCCCCCATGCCTCCCCCTGTCTCTCTGCCCCCCATCCCTCCCCCTGTCTCCCTGCCCCCTCCCTCCCCCTGTCTACCTGCCCCCTCCCTCCCCCTAACATGTAAAAAGATCCCTGGTGGCTAGTGGGGGCAGCCGGGGGATGTCTGCACGATACGTGCAGACATCCTCCATGCTGCCCGACACCTCCGTCTATTATGACGGACAGCTGTCCGTCATAATAGACGGAGGTGTCGGGCAGCATGGAGGATGTCTGCACGTATCGTGCAGACATCCCCCGGCTGCCCGATTTACCCTGGTGGCTAGTGGGGCAGCAGAGGAAGTCTGCGCGATGAGCGCAGACTCCCCTGCTGCCGCCCGGCACGCTCGCCGGGACTTCTGTGACGAAAGCGGAAGTACCCGGCTTCATCACAGAAGCCCCGGCGGTCGTGCCGGGCGGAAGCAGGGGAGTCTGCGCTCATCGCGCAGACATCCCCTGCTGCTAGAGAGGGGGATCCAGGTCCCCTGCAGCTCTGCTGGGGACCTGGATCCATGTCTTATAATCGAGCAAATACGGTAATCAGTGCTGCCGCAGCTGCAGTAAACATGCTGAGTGATCACTGAGGAGGGCTTGAATAATATTAAAAATGTGATTTATGCAGAATTCCTGCATAAAATCACACTGTAAAAAAAGCCTGTGCTCTATACAAGCAGTAATCTTCATCTTGCACCAAAGTGAGTTTGGGGACTAGACTGCCCCTTTGACGCGAGTTGGAGAATTTGGCCTTAAAGATCTCTTTCACTTATTTTTCACTTGTGATTCTTATATAGATAGAATTAATGAACCAAAAGGTAAAAAGAAAAGTGCTGCTTTAAGTTTGAACTTCCCTTCAACTCCATGCACTTCCCTCTTTCATGAATAACGCTATAGTACAAACACTTTTTTTGATTGCATCTACAATAATATTCAGCCAGCCACATTGCAAGCTTCAAGAGAATTGTAGTTGTAGATTTGGATTGTGGTGGCTTACAGTAACATTTTTGTTGTTGTCCACACCCTGTGTCGTTTAGAGTGCAAGATCACGAGGATGGCTTCCATAGTCATGCAACTCATGTACGGTGCTTTATATAAAGTTGGTATACATTATAGATTGTATGCTCATCGCCACGGTGCTCATTACTTTTTGTATCAGTATGCAGGGCTGCCATCAGAAATTTCAGGGCCTCTTATTGAAAACAATTCTACCCTCCCAAAGTAATTTTATCCAGGTCTTTGATTATCATGGCAATGATTTAAATACACCCAGGACATGCACCATCACCTGTATTGCATATCCAAGATTTTCTGCTGCCCCATTACCCGCATTGCACATCCAAGACTTAATATGCCACAGCCTGTGTTTGTTTGACCATTAATATGCCACGGATAATTTGTCTATTAATATGCCACTTATAATTTGTCTATTAATATGCCACTTATAATTTGTCTATTAATATGCCACTGATAATTTGTCCATTAATACACCACTGATAATTTGTCCGTTAATATAACACTGATAATTAGACCACTAATTTGCCACTGATAATTTGCTCATTAATAGCCATTGATAATTTGCTCATTAATATGGCACTGATAATTTAACCATTAATATGTCAATGATAATTTGACCATTAATAGCCACTGATAATTTGACCATTATTAGCCACTGATGTGTTTTACTTTCTGTATTGTCTTTGCACTATTGTAGGGGTCTCTGTAATTTATATAATTTATGATAATAATACATGATAAGAACAATTAACATAATAGTAAATAAAATATCTAATTATGTGTTTCAGGATTGCTGCTCCTACAGTTAAGTGTTAAGGTTCATTTGTCAATGATCTACATGTGAAATAAAGACTTGTCATTTCTGGAGTTTAAGACGGGAGTGCTATGGCAGCGATATTGTAGCGGAAGTAATACACTAATCATACAGCATTGGACGCAACACAGGAATGAAGAAGCAGAAAAAGCTGCTATACAAGAGAAGAGGGATGGGGAGCCTTGGAACTGCTGAATTCAAAAGGAGAGCAATTTAATGCTGACTCCAGAGCAAACACTTAAGATCCTGCATGGGGAATAAATCTTTTGTCATCATATAAAGAGACATCTGGGTTTCCAGAGCAACGAGAACGTCAGAGACCATTCCACTCTATCTGGAAACCGGCTTTACTTATACATTGTATGTGCGCGTACAAACATACTCACACATACAGAGTATACACTGCACACAAATAAATACATAGAAATAAAACTACTTTGCTGTCTTTGATGTACAGTTATGAGGACATTATTTTCTATGCTTTACCTGTATGAACTTGTCTATAAAACCTTTATACTTTATTGTATTACATGTGTACTTTGAATCAATTAAACCCTAAACGTTCAAAACTTACTTTTAATCAGGCAGAAGGCTACTTCTGTCTGATAAAGAAGCCTTCTGACTTAAGACTATATTTATGGGCAAATTGACTGTGGCATATTAATGGCAAAATAATTCTTGCATAATATTGGTCAAATTGGCTGTGGCATATTAATTGGCAAATTGGCTGTGGCATATTAATGGCAAAAGTAATACTAGCATATTAATAGGCACATTGGCTGTGGCATATTAATGGGCACATTGGCTTGGGCATATTAATTTCAAAATAATACTGGCATATAATGGGCAAATTGGCTGTGGCATATTAATGGCAAAATTATACTGGCATATAATGGGCAAATTGGCTGTGGCATATTAATGGCAAAATAATACTTGCATATTAATGGAAAAATAATACTGGTATATTAATGGACAAATTGGCTGTGGCATATTAATGAGCAAATTGGCTGTAGCACATTAATGGCAAATTAATACTGGCATATTAAAGGCAAAATAATACTGGCACATTAATGGGCAAATTAGCTGTGGCATATCAGTGGGCAAATTGGCTGTGGCATATTAATGACAAAGTAATACTGGCATATTAATGGGCAAATTGGTTGTGGCATATTAATGGCAAAATAATACTGGCATATTAATGGCAACAAATTTGTGGCATATTAATGGGCAAACTGTGGAATATTTAATGATCAAACGGTGGCATATTTTAATAGGCAAACTAGTTGTTGCATATGTTAATGACAAAGTGACTGTTGTCACAACCTGGGATAACAGACCAGGGAGGACCCTTGTTGCAGGGCAGGGTGTGGGGTCTATATGTACCCAAAAATGCATACCTATGAACTGGATGGAATTTTCTGACAGGACTGGTAGTGGAGACTGGCAGCTGAGACAGGACAGGCAACTGAGAACAGGATGCAGAGACTGGATTCGCAGGACACGGGCCTATAATAACTGTAAGGATCTGATATGAAGTTGGAACCAGGGCCGGACTGGCCCACCGGGATACCGGGAAAAATCCCGGTGGGCCGCCTGCCCCGGGGCCGCCTTGGCCACTTAAAGTGAAGCGGCGGCAGCCGCCACTTTAAGAGTTCGGCTGCTGCAGCATCCGGCGGCAGCAGACGAATTTCTTAAAGCGGCGACGGCCGCCGAATTGCTTAAAGCGGCGGTGGGCCACTTTAAGCAATTCGGCGGCCGTCGCCGCTTTAAGAAATTCGCCTGCTGCTGCCGGATGCTGCAGCAGCAGTTCCGGCGGCGGGATGGGGAGCAGAGAACGCAAGGTGAGTGAGACATGAAGGGCAGGGGGTGAAAGACACTACAGGGGAGGAAGGGGGGGTGAAAGACACTACAGGGGGAGGGGGAAGGGTGGGGTGAAAGACACTACAGGGGGAGGGGGAAGGGTGGGGTGAAAGACTGTACAGGGGGAGTGGGAATGGTGGGGTGAAAGACACTACAGGGGGAGGGGGAAGGGTGGGGTGAAAGACACTACAGGGGGGGAAGGGGGGGTGAAAGACACTACAGGGGGAGGGGGAAGGGTGGGGTGAAAGACACTACAGGGGGGGAAGGGGGGGTGAAAGACACTACAGGGGGAGGTGGAAGGGGGGGATGAAAGACACTACAGGGGGAGGTGGAAGGGGGGGGTGAAAGACACTACAGGGGGAGGTGGAAGGGGGGGGTGAAAGACACTACAGGGGGAGGTGGAAGGGTGGGGTGAAAGACACTACAGGGGGGAAGGGGGGGTGAAAGACACTACAGGGGGAGGGGGAAGGGTGGGGTGAAGGACACTACAGGGGGGGAAGGGGGGGTGAAAGACACTACAGGGGGAGGTGGAAGGGGGGGTGAAAGACACTACAGGGGGAGGTGGAAGGGGGGGGTGAAAGACACTACAAGGGGGGGTGAAAGACACTACAGGGGGAGGTGGAAGGGGGGGTGAAAGACTGTACAGGGGAAGAGGAGGGTGTGAAAGACTACAGGGGGAAAGGGGTGAAAGACACTAAGGGGAAAGGTGGGAAGAGAGACGCCACAGAAAGGACAGAGAGAGATGCCACAGAAAGGACACACAGAGAGCGAGACGCCACAGAGAGCGAGACGCCACAGAGAGCGAGATACCCAACAGAGAGAGAGACGCCACAGAGAGAGAGAGAGAGAGAGATGCCACAGAGAGAGAGAGAGAGATGCCACAGAGAGAGAGAGAGAGAAAGAGACGCCACAGAGAGGGAGAGAGACGCCACAGAAAGGACACAGAGAGAGAGAGAGACGCCACAGAAAGGACAGAGAGAGAGAGAAAGGACACAGAGAGAGAGACGCCACAGAAAAGACAGAGAGAGAGAGACGCCACAGAAAAGACAGAGAGAGAGACGCCACAGGAAAGACAGAGAGAGAGACGCCACAGAAAAGACAGAGAGAGAGACCCCACAGAAAGGACAGAGACAGAGAGAGAGACGCCACAGAAAGGACAGAGAGAGAGACGCCACAAAAAAAAAAGACAGAGAGAGAGACGCCACAGAAAAGACAGAGAGAGAGACGCCACAAAAAAAAAAGACAGAGAGAGAGACGCCACAGAAAAGACAGAGAGAGAGACGCCACAGAAAAGACAGAGAGAGAGACGCCACAAAAAAAAAAGACAGAGAGAGAGACGCCACAGAAAAGACAGAGAGAGAGACGCCACAGAAAGGACAGAGAGAGAGACGCCACAGAAAAGACAGAGAGAGAGACGCCACAGAAAGGACAGAGAGAGAGAGACGCCACAGAAAGGACAGAGAGAGACAGGCTACAGATATGCGAGAGACAGGATATGTCTCACACACTGCCCTGATATATACCTCTGCACAGGGCAATTCATATAACTCTGTGTACATACTGGAGGTATATATATTGCCCTAGACAGGCTTATATATCAGTCTTATCTATAAATAATACACTGTTCAGATGTGCTTTTTAAAATGCATGATTTTCCCTTCTATGAATAAAAAAATTATATTATGCTATGGGCTGGTTTAAAAATCTTATGCGATGGGGCTGGTATATAAATTTTTTCCAGGGCTGGTTTTTGTTCCCAGTCCGGCCCTGGTTGGAACCGCTGTTCAGAAATAGGTATAGTTTATTGCAATGGACCCAAGTAAAATAATTATTCTGCCTGAAGGAAATCCACCCTATGGTTGAGCAGCAGGCTTCTTTCCCCCAGGACTTTTGCACTCTGTTAATACAAGGATACTGAGACATAACCAAACCAACAGGAGACAGGACCGGAGGTGAAGGATCAAGGCAAAGGTACCGAGGGATTAGGCAGGAGAATTGTCAGACAGGCAAGGATTGAGGCTGGCAGCAAACAAAACATAGTGAAGGCAGGCAAACAGGTCAGGACGGCAGTGGTGTATCTTGATTTTGTGCTGCCCTAGGCAGACAAAATCCGGGCACCCCCCTACCCAAGCTGCACACCCACCTTACACACCTAAGACATGCCCCATCATTCAGACTCACATCAAGCTCATACTCCCATCACACACACACTCCCATCACACTCAGTCACACACTCCTACTCCCATCACACTCAGTCACACACTCCTACTCCCATCACACACACTCTGACTCCCATCACACTCAGTCACACACTCAGTCACACACACACACACACACACACTCTGACTCCCATCAAACTCAGTCACACACACTGTCTCCCATCACACACACACTCTGACTCCCATCACACTCAGTCACACACTCTGACTCCCATCACACTCAGTCACACACACTGTCTCCCATCACACACACTCTGACTCCCATCACACTCAGTCACACACACTGACTCCCATCACACACACTTAGTCACACACACTGTCTCCCATCACACACACTCTGACTCCCATCACACTCAGTCACACACACTGTCTCCCATCACACCCACTCTGACTCCCATCACACTCAGTCACACACACTGTCTCCCATCACACACACACTGACTCCCATCACACTCAGTCACACACTCTGACTCCCATCACACTCAGTCACACACACTGTCTCCCATCACACACACTCTGACTCCCATCACACTCAGTCACGCACACTGTCTCCCATCACACACACACACTGACTCCCATCACACTCAGTCACACACTCTGACTCCCATCACACTCAGTCACACACTGTCTCCCATCACACACACTCTGACTCCCATCACACTCAGTCACACACACTCTGACTCCCATCACACTCAGTCACACACACTCTGACTCCCATCACACTCAGTCACACACACTGTCTCCCATCACACACACTATGACTCCCATCACACTCAGTCACACACACTGTCTCCCATCACACACACTCTGACTCCCATCACACTCAGTCACACACACTGTCTCCCATCACACACACTCTGACTCCCATCACACTCAGTCACACACACTGTCTCCCATCACACACACTCTGACTCCCATCACACTCAGTCACACACACTGTCTCCCATCACACACACTCTGACTCCCATCACACTCAGTCACACACACTGTCTCCCATCACACACACTCTGACTCCCATCACACTCAGTCACACACACCGTCTCCAATCACACACACTCTGACTCCCATCACACTCAGTCACACACACTGTCTCCCATCACACACACTCTGACTCCCATCACACTCAGTCACACACACTCTGACTCCCATCACACTCAGTCACACACACTGTCTCCCATCACGCACACTCTGACTCCCATCACACTCAGTCACACACACACACACACAGTCTCCCATCAGCACTTACCTTTCCCTGGTGGCAGGCAGCATGGTCCCTCCATGCTGCCTGTTCGGCTTCCCGGCGATTGTCCCGACAGGTCACGTGACTGAGGTTTCTCTGTGCTGCCTGTTCGGCTCCCCGTGCAGCCTGGCAGGCAGAGCGTTGGTGAGGGGGGATCTTCCGATCCCCTCTCACCTCCGTCTCTGCCTGCAAGCGCGGTCTATTTTTTTTTTTTTTAAAGGGCCGCGTTTTTTAAAAAAAAATTATTATTTTTTTTACATTTTTTTTTTTTCAGTGCTGGGGGGCGCTGCCGCCCCCCAAAATTTGCCGCCCTAGGCATCCGCCTAGGATGCCTCGCGGTAAATACAGCACTGCAGGACGGGCAGCAAACAGACGTGGTCAGAACTTAGCATGGAAGGACTGAAAAGCTGACAACAGGAAGAGAATGGGCACACTAGAATAGCGGCCACTAGATGCTGAAGAGGAGACAGCCACAAACCCAGTGACCGTGACAACTGTGGCATGTTAATTGGTACCTGACTAGCTTATTTTGGCAACGTAATGCTGTTTCATGTTCTGTGGATCAAAATAACATGTATTATGGGAGAAAGTGACACTGTGGCTTGTTCTGCATTGACAGTTCTGTGGGACAAAGTGACATTGTGGCATGCCAAATTGTGTGGGTGCAATATGGGTGTAAGCCAAGTGCTATGGGTGCAATATAGGTGCATGGCAAGTGCTGTGGGAACTGTATGGCGCTGTGTTAAGTCCTTTAGGTGCAAAGTGAGTGCAGAGGATGGGAATAAAACAAGAAATGCAATTTTTCAATAACATTTTTATTACATATGAAAATAGTTGAATATAATATAAAAAAGTTCATAAAAATATGAATGTGACTAGTGAGCTAGAGAGAGACATGTGTATAGATATTTATTGTTTTAGATACATTTTACAATTGTCGCCTCGTGAGGCTCTTGTGTGTGTGGCATAATTATGGGGCTCTTGTTTGTGGGCATACCTATGGGGCTCTCGTGTGTGGCATAATTAAGGGGCTCCTGTATGTGGCATAATTAATGGGACTCCTGAGTGAGGCATAAATAATGGGGCTGCAGTGTGGGGCATTTTTAATGGGGCTCCTGTGTATGGCATAATTTGTGGGGCCATTATGTGGCATATTTTGTGGGGCTCCTAAATATTGCATAATTTTTGAAGTGCCTGTATTTAATGGGCCATCTGACTGGTATTGCTAAGGAATCTGTTTAGCATGGTATTGGAGAAAACCCAAGGGGGTGACATCCTGAGTTACCGCACCAGGGTTACACCAACCCTAGTGACGCCTCTGAAGGGCACCTTTACATATGTGAGCACATTATGCAGTTCC
The DNA here is from genome assembly GCA_036172795.1 of Pelodytes ibericus. Classification (NCBI taxonomy): domain Eukaryota; kingdom Metazoa; phylum Chordata; class Amphibia; order Anura; family Pelodytidae; genus Pelodytes; species Pelodytes ibericus. The sequence goes on along the minus strand of CM069862.1, from coordinate 152,272,479 downwards.
ATGAATATAAACCACCGTGCCACAGTGGTAAGACAGCCATGTGTACGTCTGACCACATAGCAAATCACAATGATACAATCAGTGCAATACACCCCACTATTGTCCACATGCTTTGTATATATTGTAAAAATATTTATATACATATATATGTCTCAAATTTTTATTATGATTTAATTGTTTATATGTTATAATGTTATGATACAAATGTATATTATTCTATATTGTTCTATAACATTAATATATACACCGATCAGCCATAACATTAGGATCACCTAATATTGTGTAGGTCCCATTTGGATTCCAAACAGCCTTGACCCGTCGAGGAATGGACTCCACTAGACCTCTGAAGGTGTGCTGTGGTATCTGGCACCATGACGTTATCAGATCCTTTGACCTGTAAATTGCGAGGTGGGCCTCCATGATCAGATTGGTCTGTCCAGCACATCCCACAGATGCTCGATTGGATTGAGATCTGGGGAATTTGGAGGCCAAGTCTACACCTTAAACTCATTGTTGTGTTCCTCAAACCATTCCTGAACCATATTTGCTTTGTGGCAGGGTGCATTATCCTGCTGAAAGAGGCCAATGTCACCAGAAAATGCCATTTCCCTGTACATGGTCTGCAACAATACTTAGGTAGGTGCTACATGTCAAAGCAACATACACATGAATGGCAGGACCCAAGATTTCCCAGCAGAACATTGCCCAAAGCATCACACTGCATCTGCTGGCTTGCAACCTGTTAATTTTCATTTTAATAATAATAATAATTTTTATTTTTTTTTTATTTATTTTTTATTCATGAGCATTTCAGGGGAAAATCATAAGGACTTTGGCTCTTTTAGCAATAGCTAAAGTCCTTCAAAAGACTTTATCTACAAGATTTTGGTTACTTCCACAAGAGCCAAAATCCTCCCATAGACCTTTATGGTAGTTATCAAAATTGAGAGCTAACTGAATAGACTCCATTGTGTTAGCAGAATTAGAAACAAATGCAAATAGTAAGCAAAAAAAATAAGTGGGGTCTCCTGTTTCTGACATCACCTTGTGGCATGAAAATCAAATTATACATTTAATGCTGAAAAGGAATTATTTGTACATGAAGCCATAACAGATGTGTTAAACAGGACACACAGAAGACATAGTGAAAACACATTTTTCTTATTTACAAATTTGCCTGCAATTCTACTAACACAATATTTAGATCGTTTTGGATAATATTTATCCTCTGACTAAAATATAAACAAGGTTTAGGTGACAGAGTCCTTTTAAATACATAAGTCATTGGCCTGGAATGCTACTTCTTACTACAAATAACTAATTCTGGCGGATTTGGTTATATGAGGAAAGCTAGTCTCCTGCACTCAGAAAAGAACATATAAAACATACCACATTTCACAGACCAATACATGGCTCCCCTGTTATGCCACGCCCCCTCACATTCTGTAGGTAAGATCACTCTGCTGGATGTTCCTCAGTGTTCTATCCTCTTTGAGCAGCGTATATTTAACCCTGCCTTGATCATTTACAATTCCCTTGTAACTAGGTGCAATTACTAACTGAGTGATGAGAATGTTTCCAGATTTAATCATCCTCAGTAATACGTAATTATGAATTCACCAATGAACCTGTAATCAGTTAAACAATGACTTAAATATTAATTAATGATGCAGGTTCAAGCAGTGCTGTATTTACCGCGAGGCATCCTAGGCGGATGTCTAGGGCGGCAAATTTTGGGGTGCGGCAGCGCCCCCCAGCACTGAAAAAAAAATAAAAAAAATGTAAAAAAAATTCAACAAAAAAAAAACCCGGCCCTTTAAAAAAAAAAAAAAAAAAGACCGCGCTTGCAGGCAGAGACGGAGGTGAGAAGGGATCGGAAGATCCCCCCTCACCATCGCTCTGCCTGCCAGGCTGCACGGGGAGCCGAACAGGCAGCACAGAGAAACCTCCTTGCTGCCTGTTCGGCTCCCCGTGCAGTGTGACACGGAAGTGCCGACAGTCACGTGACGGGCGCGCTGACGTCATACGCGCGCCCGGTCACGTGACCTGTCGGCACAATTGCCGGGAAGCCGAACAGGCAGCATGGAGGGACCATGCTGCCTGCCACTAGCCACCAGGTAAAGGTAAGTGCTGATGGGAGTCATAGTGTGTGTGATGGGAGACAGTGTGTGTGACTGAGTGTGATGGGAGTCAGAGTGTGTGTGATGGGAGACAGTGTGTGTGACTGAGTGTGATGGGAGTCAGAGTGTGTGTGATGGGAGACAGTGTGTGTGATGGGAGTCAGTGTGTGTGACTGAGTGTGATGGGAGTAGGAGTGTGTGACTGAGTGTGATGGGAGTAGGAGTGTGTGTGTGATGGGAGTATGAGCTTGATGTGAGTCTGAATGTTATGTGTGATGTGGGGTCATGAAATGGAGGTGATGGGGCATGTCTTAGGTGTGTAACGTGGGTGTGCAGCTTGGGTAGGAGGGTGCCCGGATTTTGTCTGCCTAGGGCAGCACAAAATCAAGATACACCACTGGGTTCAAGAGTCAAATCTCTAGTCTCCATATAAGGGAATCATGTAGAGGATCTCGTATATCCATTTCCTCTCAGTATCATTGATTTCAAGCTTGTATTCCAGTCCCACCCATGCGACCAATGCGCCTGTCTTGATACATGGTGTACTATGCAGCAGCCAGGATCTTGACCTGGAATTACATGTCTGCACTATTTAATCTCTCTGTAGGTGGACAAAGCTACATTCCCCTTTCAAGATAAACAATCTAGAGCACTCCTGCTTCTGCTTAATTTATTACTGTAAATGATTGTGTGGAGTTACACAGGCAGCTCACATGAGGATAGAATATTTGCTAGCATGTACAATAACTATTTTAGCAAGCTATTTTTGAAAAGTTGAAGACAGTTGATCTTTACATCATCTGATTCAATCAAGACTAGCTGAAAGTCTAAGAATAAACAAACAATACAGTATACTGCGCCAATAACTGTGATGGAGTAAGCTAGCACTTGTGCACAGCTAGTGTCTCACTCCTAGCAAACCAGTGAAAACAAATACAATAAAGTGAACATGTGCGCTAGTGACCAACACTAGAAAAAAAGAGCATTACCCTTTTCTATGAGACGAAATGCTCAGATATTATGCAAAGGGAAAAAACCAAAAACAATAATAGTGTAGTATATCAGTGCAATGGTATAATAGTGCAAAGTGCATAAATGGTACACTCACATTTACATGAGCAATACCCTGCTCAAGATAAATAGCGTGGGTGAGCTCAGATAAGAGCAGGTAGATCTTGTAAACCAGCTCCAGAGGCAGCCCAGATATCCAGATCACATGGGAAGGAGAAAGCAGGATTGCACAAGTAAGTATGTGTTCTAAATGTGATCCTCTGTTTCTCTTTTAGTACAAAATGTCATAACAGAAGTGACTAGACATGTGCATTCGTTTTCGGACGAATGCATTTTCGGACGAAAATAGCATTTTCGTCCATTCGTCCGAAAAACGAATAACGAAAATTTTAACTAACAAAATCCGAATGAACGAATGGTTAATAAACGAAAATCATTCGTTCATTCGTCCATTCGTCCATTCGTGCTATTGGCATTCTAAACCGAAATAGAGTCGGTTTACAATACCAATAGCATTGTACTACATTCCATAAACCGACATGAATGACTTTCGGTTTATGGAATGCATGTAATGCTATTAGCTTCCTATAAACCGAAATTGAGTTCCCATTCATAAGAATAGGTCAATTGACCTATTCGTATGAATGGGGACTCTTTCGGTTTATAGAAAGCCAATAGCAGCATGTATTCTATAAGCCGAAAGTCTTTAAAACAAACGACGTTCGGTTTATAGAATACATGTAATGCTATTGCTATTCTATAAACCGAACGACTTTCGGTTTATAGAATAGCCATAGGATTACATGTAGTACATAAGCCGAAAGTCTATAAACCGAAAGTCGTTCGGTTTATAGGCTGTCGGCATTTAACTATACAGAGACAGAGTCTCCATTCATAAAATTATGAATGGAGACTTTGTCTCCGTGTAGTAAAATGCCGAAAGCCTATAAACCGAACGATCGGTTTATAGACTTTCGGCTTATGTAATACATGTAATCCTATGGCTATTCTATAAACCGAAAGTTCGGTTTATAGAATAGCAATAGGAATACATGTATTCCATAAGCCGACAGCCTATAAACCGAACGTTCGGTTTATAGGCTGTGGGCATTTTACTACACGGAGACAAAGTCTCCATTCATAATTTTATGAATGGAGACTCTGTCTCCGTATAGTTAATTGCCGGCTTTTAACTATACGGAGACAAAGTCTCCATTTATAATTTTATGAATGGAGACTCTGTCTCCGTATAGTTAAATGCCCACAGCCTATAAACCGAACGTTCGGTTTATAGGCTGTGGGCATTTAACTATACGGAGACAAAGTCTCCATTCATAATTTTATGAATGGAGACTCTGTCTCCGTATAGTTAAATGCTATTGTATTCTATAAACCGACTCTATTTCGGCTTATAGAATGCAATAGTACTACGAATGGACGAATGAACGAATGATTTTCGTTTATTAACCATTCGTTCATTCGGCTTACGTTAGCTTAGCATTTTCGTTCTTCGTTTTTCGGACGAATGGACGAAAATGCTATTTTCGGACGAAAATGCATTCGTCTGAAAACGAATGCACATGTCTAGTGTTGGTCACTAGCGCACATGTTCACTTTATTGTATTTGAAAGTCTAAGAATATTGTCAACTATTTTGATAGATTGTTGATAAAACCTATCTCAAGAGACAAGAAGAATAGATTAGATCGCTATCTAAATGTGTTCCATTAAATACAGTATGTAGGTAGGAACTCATACCCGGCTTCACCTTTGTTAAATATATAGTGAGTTCATGAAGTATTGCATCCAAGCTTCAAACTAATTGGATGGAAGAGACAAGACATGCCAAATTATTTTATATTCTGATTTAAAAACTTCCTGCTAGAGCAGTGGGGATTGATGTCCCGTGGTTTTATAAATTGTTATCTTGGGTTATTTACTAAGTCATCCTGTAGTCAATCCAACCACTGGGCTAAAGTCATTGCAATCCTCATAGAACCCAAGTTCCTCACTTTCTTAGTCAACCTTGAAATTCATAAGTACTTAACATGGTTAAAAATGTAGAAAGAAAAGAAAAATCTCAATGCCCAGCAAAAAAGGATATTTGCCAAGGACTCCGAATGGGAGAACAGTGAATTGTCCCCAAATGATGTGCTAGTGTATAAATCCCTTAAATTTTTCTTCCCATGTCACTCTTTTCATTTTATTTGACTGGGTGTTCAATTCCTCTGCATACATTGGAATCCCCAGACAGGGAAGTCAGTACGATCCCTGTACTGTAAGAAAAGGGATCACTCAATCTGAAACCTAAACATATAATCAGATCTGTATCATATCAAATCCTTACTTTACATTTTCCAGCTAAAATAACAACCACACAGGAGATTGAAAGTTTGAGTTACTGGCGCATTAACCTATTAAACATGTCACTGTTATTAGATCACACTCCTCCTTAATAGGACTAACGCTTTAACCATTTATGAGACCGAAATATATACCCATTAATAGGGTCACTGTTAATGAACTGACCTTGTGTTTACATGGGACTGACAAATAGACCGGGGCATTGCTGAGACACAACTGGTTTGGAGGGTTGCGTGTGTTAACATGTGCACAGCCAAATAGAGCGGGTCCCGCGCGACTTGTCCCGCTTGTCTGATCGGTTTCTGCAGTGTGTGATTGTACTATTAAAAGTACATGCCAGTTTATCCTCATACTAGGTGCAACTTCCTGGACTTTCTGGACCTTGCCATGGACACTGGTGTCCTTGTACCATAACTCTGCATAACCCTTTGTGAGAGCCAGCCATGCTCGTCCATCCTGTATCCAGCCTCTCTCTTTTCTTTTCTGGTTGCCTCTCTGTTCTGTTCTTGCTTTTGTGTTCCTTCATTTCCTTCTGTTCCAATTCCTGTCACATGTCTGCCTTTTACTTTGCCTTCTTCTTTTCTTGCTTATTTAATATACCCTGCTCTGTTGTTCTATTTGGTTCCATTGTATTTCAGCTACAGGTATGCACCTTGTATTTTTCTCTTTTGCTTTAGTTTAGGCTTAGTTATGTTCTATGCAGGGTTAATGTTCGGACATGCCTATAGCCTTCAGATGGAACCAGATCCTCACTTTTGCCATCCATTGTAGTTTCTGCAGCAGGTCCTGTGCTTTGTCTGTGTCTTTGTCTTCATTCTTGTTTGTTCTCTTGCCTTGCCCTGTTCTACTTACCCCTTTCCTGGGTCTGGCCTTGCTTCCACAGCCTGCAGCGTCCTACCCATGTCATCTGTGATTCCCACCTCCCAAGCCTGGCTGAAGGATCATGGAGGACATGGCAAAACTCCTCCCTTCCTTTGACTAGACACCTTCTCCTGTAAATACATGGTCCTGGGATGTGGCCGCTGAAATCTGGTGGTGTAAGACCTGCATCATGGCCTTACACTGGACTTGTACCATAAAACCAGGCCACTCATGGTTCAAACTCCCTGCTTTGATCTAAAGGGAGATGATTGCTTGTACGATAGTATGGGATAAAGAGATATAAAATCATCTAACAATGACAACTGGAGTCTAAGCAGCAGCAGCATTGAATTATTTTGGATGGGTGGTTTAACCAAATAACAATCTTGGCTCTTTGATGTAATTGCAAACTTGTTCCGGCATACATTTGGAATTACTTTTATTCAGCACACCAGTTATATCTATTATACGTTCAGGTATACACAATTCATAAAATGCAACCTGAACAAGTTTGAACCTTACAGGCTTCCTCAAATGATATGGTATCAGGGCCGTCTTTAACGCAGGGCAAACGGGGCAGCTGCCCTGGGCCCATTTACTCCTGGGGGGCCCCAAGGCAGCTGTCCCGTGGGCCCCCAGCCCTGCTTGCCGCGCTCACAGCGCATTGCGCTTGTGAACGCTTTTTTCCGGCAAGCCGCATCCGATGGATGCGACGTCCGAAAAAAAAAACAAAAAAAAACTGACGCCGGATGTGACGTCGCGTCACATCCTGTTACTGTTTCCCTCCTCCGTGCAAGAGAGAAGACTGCACGGAGGAGACATCCGGCGGGGGACACGGAGCAGTGAAGTGTGAGTACTTGGGAAGGGGGGTGGGGGGCTGACTGGCACAATATTACTGGGTTCTGACTGGCACTATATTACTCGGCATCTGGCTGGCACAATATTACTGGGCATCTGGCTGGCACAATATTACTGGGCTTTGGCTGGCACAATATTCCTGGGCATCTGGCTGGCACTATATTACTGGGCTCTGACTGGCACACTATTACAGGCATCTGACTGGCATAATATTACAGGCATCTGACTGGCACAATATTACAGGCATCTGACTGGCATAATATTACAGGCATCTGACTGGAACAATATTACAGGCATCTGACTGGCATAATATTACAGGCATCTGACTGGCATAATATTACAGGCATCTGACTGGCATAATATTACAGGCATCTGACAGGCACAATATTCCTGGCATCTGACAGGCACAATATTCCTGGCATCTGACAGGCACAATATTCCTGGTATCTGACTGGCACAATATTACAGGTATCTGAATGGCACAATATTCCTGGGCTCTGACTTACACAATATTCCTGGTATCTGACTGGCACAATATTCCTGGTATCTGACTGGCACAATATTACAGGCATCTGACTGGCACAATATTACAGGCATCTGACTGGCACAATATTACTGGGGTCTGAATTTCACAATATTCCTGGGCTCTGACTGGCACAATATTCCTGGGCTCTGACTGGCACAATATTCCTGGGCTCTGACTGGCACAATATTACTGGGATCTGACTGGCACAGTATTACTGGGCTCTGACTGGCACAATTATACTGCGCTCTGAATGGGACCATATTACTGGCATCTGAAAGGCACAATATTACTGGCATCTGAATGGCACAACAATTATGGCATGTGTGTGTGTGTGTGTGTGTGTGTGGGGGGGGGGGGGTAACATTGCGATGGATGGCGGGATTGCATGCAGGGGAGGGGGCAGGGTCCAGGGGTCGGAAGCAAATGCTTGCCCAGGGTCCAATCACTATTAAAGACGGCCCTGTATGGTATATATTTTTATTTTCTGTCCTTCTCTCACTTAATCCAAAAAGCTGAAATTGTATCACATGTATCCAAGACTAAGTATAAGTTTATTATAATTTTTTAAAATTAATTAAAGTGAGTTATAAAAACATATGCACTGCTTTTAGTAGAAGAACATGAAAGATATTTGTTTGAGGATTTGCTGTCCCTATATCAATACAATCTTGTTTTTTTTACTAGATGGTTAGATCTAAGGGAAAGATGCAACTTCCACTATGCAGGAATGTCATCAAAAAGTGATATGTTAAAGAGTCGTTTCCCTAATCCATTAAATTTGTGCCATAGCCATTAAGTTCTTTTTCCTCCCATGTGGAACGTACTCCTTAAGCCAATAAACATGTAATTGTCATTAGGTCACTTTGTTCTGCTGCAGGAATGGATTTAATGAGGGGTCGGGATTTGGGATGTGGACTTGTGCTTATATTTTAATGGTTTTAAGGTGTGATCCATATTCTGAATTTATAGCCTGGTTTACAAGTGTAAAGTTTATAATCTCGGAAAGGCTCGTAGATTGAATTCCACCTGTTATAGCCATTCATTATTATAGCTACGGTTTTCATCACAGTGCATAGCCTGTGACCCTAACTTTTTCCCAAGCTCAAGTAATAAAAAAAATAGTGCCAATTTATAAATATAGGCCTCTTAAAATTATTTAGCCCATTAAACATGTCACTTTGCTCCTAAGCAAGGATGACCTCTTACCCAATACCAACCATTAGCATGTTTTTCTGCATGAGACAGATTCTTTAAACTTGAAGAGAAATATAGTCAATTCTACTTACTGTTGTTATGGTTCATCTCAAATGGGTACATGTTTCCTTAATTTGTCTCTCTCAAAATGTAAGCAGAGAATTGGGGTAGCCATATTTGTCTTATACTTTATGTTGCATTTTTTTGTAAATCAGAATACAAGATTCTATACAGATTGTGTTCCAGAATATTCCAGGAAAATCGGGCCAAACATAGTCCATGCTGACTAACTATAGCAATTGAGAGTGGACAAGAAGGAACCAGCACCCACCTTCATTTGCCTAAGCATGCCCACTTTTTACCTAAATAACTCTAAAGCATGCCCACAAATCATTAAAACATTTTATTTGAGGGGGTGCCTGAAGTTCCCAAAAGTAGAAAAACAGTGGGCCACATAATTATTGTGTACACTTTAGAAGTTCAGATGAGCTTCACCAACTTGAGAAATCCACATCTCCATAAAAAAGTTATTTTATTGCATACTAAAATAGTAAAAAATGTAGTGAATATAATCCTGGCAAGGGTGGCAATAGTTGCCAGCTGCCTCACATGTTTCACTCTTGGAGGTACTAAATCATAAATTTAGATCTCCCAGGTACCATATCCAGAGCAATGCATACCATTAAACCATCCCATTTTATGTAGGACAGTCCCAGTCCCATGCCACAGTCCCAGCTTTCTTCAATGCCTAATTCTGGGACACCTGAGGAGAACAAATTCTGTACATACACAGAATTATGGTTGTCATCTTTTCTTTAAAAAAAAAATAAAATAAAATACAGACAATGCTAATGTCTCCTTAGACTTAACATTAGCCTCAAGCCTGTTTTTCATTGACCTGACAATTAAATGATAGCAGGGTGGCAACCATAGTGGTATTGAATGACTAAATCACAGGCTCTCCCACACAGGGCCGGTGCAAGGATTTTTGCCACCCTAGGCAAAATAAAAATTGCTCCCCCCCCCACATTATCATTTGATCTGCCCCCAATATGCCAGGACTTAGCCACCCAATATGCCAGGATTATTATGCCACTCAATATGCCAGGATCTTCTCCCACAATATGCCAGGATTTCCCCCCACAATATGCCAGGACTTGCCACTTAATATAACAGGATTTTCCCCCACAATATGCCAGGATTATGCGCCTCAATATCCCAGGATTTCCCCCCACAATATCCCAGGATTTTGCCCCCTCAATATGCCAGGATTATGCCCTTCAATATGCCAGGACTTACCCACCCAATATGCCAGGATTATTATGCCACTCAATATGCCAGGTTTTTCCCAACAATATGCCAGGATTTGCCACTTAATATGCCAGGATTTCCCCCCACAATATGCCAGGATTATGCCCCTCAATATCCTAGGATTTTGCCCCTCAATATGCCAGGACTAAGCCACCCAATATGCCAGGATTATTATGCCACTCAATATGCCAGAATTTCCCCCCACAATATGCCAGGATTATGCCCCTCAATATCCCAGGATTTTGCCCCTCAATATGCCAGGATTATGCCCCTCAATATGCCAGGATTTAGCCACCCAATATGCCAGGATTATTATGCCAGGATTTTCCACCACAATATGCCAGGATTTCCCCCCACAATTTGCCAGGATTTGCCACTTAATATGCCAGGATTTCCCCCCACAATATGCCAGGATTATGCCCCTCAATATCCCAGGATTTTGCCCCTAAATATGCCAGGATTATGCCCCTCAATATGCCAGGATTTAGCCACCCAATATGCTAGGATTATTATGCCCCTCAATATGCCAGGATTTTCCCACACAATATGCCAGGATTATGCCCCTCAATATGCCAGGATTATGCCTCTCAATATGCCAGGATTTAGCCACCCAATATGCCAGGATTATTATGCCACTCAATATGCCAGGATTTTCCCCCACAATATGCCAGGATTTGCCACTTAATCTGCCAGGATTTTCCCCCACAATATGCCAGGATTATGCCCCTCAATATCCCAGGGTTTTGCCCCACAATATCCCAGGATTTTGCCCCTCAATATGCCAGGATTATTATGCCACTTAATATGCCAGGATTTCCCCCCCACAATATGCCAGGATTATGCCCCTCAATATGCCAGGATTTAGCTACCCAATATGCCAGGATTATTATGCCAGGATTTTCCCCCACAATATGCCAGGATTTCCCCCCACAATATGCCCGGATTTGCACTTAATATGCCAGGATGTTCCCCCACAATATGCCAGGATTATGCCCCTCAATATCCCAGGATTTTGCCCCTCAATATGCCAGGATTATGCCCCTCAATATGCCAGGATTTAGCCACCCAATATGCCAGGATTATTATGCCACTCAATATGCCAGGATTTTCCGACACAATATGCCAGGATTATGCCCCTCAATATGCCAGGACTATGCCTCTCAATATGCCAGGACTTAGCCACCCAATATGCCAGGATTATGCCCCCAATATGCCAGGACTTAGCCACCCAATATGCCAGGATTATTATGCCACTCAATATGCCAGGATCTTCTCCCACAATATGCCAGGATTTCCCCCCACAATATGCCAGGATTTGCCACTTAATATAACAGGATTTTCCCCCACAATATGCCAGGATTATGCGCCTCAATATCCCAGGATTTCCCCCCACAATATCCCAGGATTTTGCCCCCTCAATATGCCAGGATTATGCCCTTCAATATGCCAGGACTTACCCACCCGATATGCCAGGATTATTATGCCACTCAATATGCCAGGTTTTTCCCAACAATATGCCAGGATTTGCCACTTAATATGCCAGGATTTCCCCCCACAATATGCCAGGATTATGCCCCTCAATATCCTAGGATTTTGCCCCTCAATATACCAGGACTAAGCCACCCAATATGCCAGGATTATTATGCCACTCAATATGCCAGAATTTCCCCCCACAATATGCCAGGATTATGCCCCTCAATATCCCAGGATTTTGCCCCTCAATATGCCAGGATTATGCCCCTCAATATGCCAGGACTTAGCCACCCAATATGCCAGGATTATTATGCCAGGATTTTCCACCACAATATGCCAGGATTTCCCCCCACAATTTGCCAGGATTTGCCACTTAATATGCCAGGATTTCCCCCCACAATATGCCAGGATTATGCCCCTCAATATCCCAGGATTTTGCCCCTAAATATGCCAGGATTATGCCCCTCAATATGCCAGGATTTAGCCACCCAATATGCTAGGATTATTATGCCCCTCAATATGCCAGGATTTTCCCACACAATATGCCAGGATTATGCCCCTCAATATGCCAGGATTATGCCTCTCAATATGCCAGGATTTAGCCACCCAATATGCCAGGATTATTATGCCACTCAATATGCCAGGATTTTCCCCCACAATATGCCAGGATTTGCCACTTAATCTGCCAGGATTTTCCCCCACAATATGCCAGGATTATGCCCCTCAATATCCCAGGGTTTTGCCCCACAATATCCCAGGATTTTGCCCCTCAATATGCCAGGATTATTATGCCACTTAATATGCCAGGATTTCCCCCCCACAATATGCCAGGATTATGCCCCTCAATATGCCAGGATTTAGCTACCCAATATGCCAGGATTATTATGCCAGGATTTTCCCCCACAATATGCCAGGATTTCCCCCCACAATATGCCCGGATTTGCACTTAATATGCCAGGATGTTCCCCCACAATATGCCAGGATTATGCCCCTCAATATCCCAGGATTTTGCCCCTCAATATGCCAGGATTATGCCCCTCAATATGCCAGGATTTAGCCACCCAATATGCCAGGATTATTATGCCACTCAATATGCCAGGATTTTCCGACACAATATGCCAGGATTATGCCCCTCAATATGCCAGGATTATGCCTCTCAATATGCCAGGACTTAGCCACCCAATATGCCAGGATTATGCCCCTCAATATGCCAGGATTTAGCCACCCAATATGCCAGGATTATTATGCCACTCAAAATGCCAGGATTTTCCCCCACAATATGCCAGGATTTACCACTTAATATGCCAGCATTTTCCTCCACAATATGCCAGGATTATGCCCCTCAATATCCCCGGATTTTGCCCCTCAATATGCCAGGATTATGCCCCTCAATATGCCAGGACTTACCCACCCAATATGCCAGGATTATTATGCCACTCAATATGCCAGGATTTTCCCACACAATATGCCAGGATTTGCCACTTAATATGCCAGGATTTCCCCCCACAATATGCCAGGATTATTCCCCTCAATATCCCAGGATTTTGCCCCTCAATATGCCAGGACTTAGCCACCCAATATGCCAGGATCATTATGCCACTCAATATGCCAGGATTTCCCCCCACAATATGCCAGGATTATGCCCCTCAATATCCCAGGATTTTGCCCCTCAATATGCCAGGATTATGCCCCTCAATATGCCAGGACTTAGCCACCCAATATGCCAGGATTATTATGCCAGGATTTTCCCCCACAATATTCCAGGATTTCCCCCCACAATATGCCAGGATTATGCCCCTCAATGTCCCAGGATTTTTCCCCTTAATATGCCAGGATTATGCCCTCAATATGCCAGGACTTAGCCACTCAATATGCCAGGATTATTGTGCCACTCAATATGCCAGGATTATGCCTCTCAATATGCCAGGATTTAGCCACCCAATATGTCAGGATTATGCCCCTCAATATGCCAGGATTTAGCCACCCAATATGCCAGGATTATTATGCCACTTAATATGCCAGGATTTTCCCCCACAATATGCAGGGATTATGCCCCTCAATATACCAGGATTTCCCCCCTCAATAAGCCAGGATTATGCCCCTCAATATGCCAGGAGTTAGCCACCCAATATGCCAGGATTATTATGCCACTTCGTATGCCAGGATTTTCCCACACAATATGCCATTATTATGCCCCTCAAAATGCCAGGATTATGCCGCTCAATATGCCAGTACTTAGCCACCCAATATGCCAGGATTATGCCCCTCAATATGCCAGGATTTAGCCACCAAATATGCCAGGATTATTATGCCACTCAATATGCCAGGATTATGCCTCTCAATATGCCAGAATTATGCCGCTCAATGTGCCAGGATTTAGCCACCCTCTTCCTCCCCCCTTCCCCCTTACTTACCTCCTCGCTGCTGCTCTGTCTCCTGGTGCTGCAGGTCCGTGGCTGTGAGGGAAGTGTTGTGCGCTCCCGTCCAGCCAATGCGGCTTCAATAAAGTTTGTTTAAAAAAAAAGTTTAAACAAACTATATTGAATCTGCATCGGCTGGAGGGGAGCGCACAACACTTCCGTCACTGCCACGGACCTGCAGCACCGGGACACAGAGCAGCAGTGAGGAGGTAAGTAAAGGGGCAAGGGGGAGGATTTTTTTTTTTTTTAAACTCACGGTTCCGGCGCCCCCTGCTAAGTAAGTTGCGCCCTAGGCGGCTGCCTAGGTCACCTTACAGGTGACGCCGGCCCTGCTCCCACATTATATAATCTCTGCACACTTTGCTCACTTTCGAGCCACAGTGAATCTACTCCCATATATTGCTACAGAACTCAATGCATGAATCTTGCTTCTATTTATGCAGTCTATCTAATCGTGGTTTATGAAAAGCTTAATCATTCTCCTAAGGCAAGGAAAGATATTTCTATAGAAATTCAGTTTTTGAAGTATTGTATATTTAAGAGTGTTTGCCTTTTTTTTGTTTTATACAATGCAGGTACTTTATTATAGTCCTACATGGGTCTAAACATGTATCCCATCAAATAGGTTACTGTTGTTACATCACCTTAACAGAGGACTAAATCTTTAACCCATTAATCATGTCATTTGGACATGACCCGTGATGTTTAAAGCATTTGACCTGTCATTAGGTCACTTTGTTTATACAGGGGACTGAATATTGAGCCCATTGAACATCTCAAGACCATAAGGTCATGCCCTGACACGTGACTGGCCCTCTAATGCAGCAATGTGTTAAACATGTCGTTGTCATTAGGTCATTATGTTTCAACATGGTACTGAACCGATAGCCCATTTAAAATCTCAGTATCATAAGGTCATGCAGTTATGGCAAGCCTGACCTTTTAACCCATTAATCATGTTGCTGTTATTGGGTCACTTTGCAAGCAAACACACTATTATCACAACCATTGCCTTCCATGTGGCAGCAGTAAGGGTTAATGCATCAGGCTGTGGAGTTGAACATCTGCAAATCGGAAAGTGGTCTGTGTTAAGGCATTAAACTTTGCGCACTCCCCAAAATGTGTCCATAAATGCCGCCACAAAGATAGACATAGCAGGCAACGATACACCTTGTTCTGATTAGAGAGGTGCAGGTCACACACTGTTTGCAGTGTCTTGAGAAGTGATCAAGGGGCACAGGAAATATTACTTCATCTCCATCTTTTTTCCCTTAAGACCCTCTTTGTCTTTCTTTTATCCCTTCACACTCGCTCTCCTTCGTGCAGTTGTCTTGCCCCTGTTAATAGCATCTCTGTGTTTCAGAACATGCATATCAATCTTTCCCTTCCCCCTCCTTTGTTAGCAATTTCTCTGCTTACTTTTTTTTCATTATCCCCTCCCTCGGCAGTAATTGCCTAAACCTCAGACCTTAGGACAAAGTGCTGTTGATAGCATCATTCAGCTGTGCCTGACAGATAGAGCCCATCCATCATTTACAGAAATTCTCTCTCTTAACACCCTCTTACATCCACCTCCTCTCCTCTCAAGTGCCTGGCTATCCCTACAAATACTGTAATTCCTTTCAGCCAATCATACTGCCTTCCTTGTAACATTCATGAAAAAATCTTGCTCTCACAGTCCACACGTTGGTACCAATAAATGCTTAAATTTACTTATCCTTGCCGACCCAATCCCCGATATGAGAACGTATGCAGTTTCTCCATAGTTCAGCTAGCCCGCAAGGCTCTGTTGCTGCTTAGTCTCTTGCCTTGTAACTCCGGAGGCCAAGTAAATCGTTTTTGTTTGAAGAACGTGAAGTCATTGTTTTCCGTTGAGTGCACCTTCTATTTTCCTCAACTTGTAACCTAGGGCAATGTCCCCGAATCCAGTCCTCAAGTAATATTAAGTATTAAGCTTTAACTAGCCGATCATAAGGCTTATTAGGTTTTTGAACTTGACTTTGTTCACCCTATTTTGTAATTCCTTTGTAAGTTCATAATTTAGTAAACAGAACTCTAAAGGGTCTAAGGTTCTCCACCTGTTTAACCTCAGGTGCCCCATTTGTCCTTGGTCATTAAGTCACAACCCAAAATAATTTCATTTCCAAAACATTATAATTTATTCCACAAATCAATTTGTACAATGTTCCCTCAATATATGTTCAAAACATGAAACAAACAGGGCTTCTTCCCAAATGAATGGTACAGTAATCACAGTGCAAGTGAAAATGAAAGTGCTACTGAGCTAAAAACCCAATAAAATAAAAAGTAATTGAAACATATGAGATTAATTAGAACTAATGGGAAAGCTGCTTTTTGTTCTTTATAATTGTGGAGTGATGGTCGACAAAGCAAATCTGAGGATGAGATCAATGTCCATTCTGTTCCTATATTTTATCTTCAGATGGACCAGAGCTCAACAGTAGCTGTATTCGTCTCGAAATGAGCCTCTATCATTCCATATAAGTCTATGGGGATGATAAAGGCTATTTTCAGTTCAGTAAATTTCGGTCTGCTTTCGGGTTCGAATGCATTTGGGATGACATCAGCTATGATAGCCGAATTGTACCAGTATTCGGGGTTACCTACATTGAGGCATATTTTGTAGCATGAAATTTAGCTTCCAATATGACCCAGGTGGACACCAAATCTTTCTGAACTTTGGGCCAATTAGCTCTTGCCAATATTGTGTAGACCCTTAAGTGCTTTGACTCTTCACTTTCAATATCCAAATGATCATAGAGCCATTTCCTTATGAAAAACATTGGCTTTATAGGATGTTTTGAATCTCTTGAATTACGGAATGTATTTCAACTATAATTTACCAGTAAACCAAATGAGAGCGGGGAGCCATGTTACCTCTGAGATCACCAGACTAGCAAGTAAATAAAATATATATGTTTATGAAAAGTGCACAGTAAAGTGTTGCACTGTCATTTCTCTAAGCACTAGCTTACAGAGAATGCAGGTGAGACTTTCTATATTAATAGCAGCAATTTCTTCAGGTCAAATATGGAATTTCAGGTGATAAAAGTTTGGTGCCTTAAAGGGACATTCTAACTTGTTTAACCATGGCTTCCTTCAAGGAAGCCAGGGATAAACAATACATGTCCCGGTCTTTGAAAGTAAACCCGATGTGTATCTTAATAGATACACGCGAGTTTACTATCTGCTGTGTCTCACATGTGAGACACAGCAGTTACCGGTTGTCGCGTGCTGACAAACGTCAGCACGCGCACATCCAATCACATCGGGGGCTCACAACGCTCTGACAGCCGAATGCCAGGGTCTCTCACTGCTAGTGCAGAGAGAGATCCTCATTTTTGCATGGGATCAGCAGGGGCCGCCTAGTTCAGGTATCCCCTGCTGATCCCATGCAAAAATTGGATTGGTGTCCCTTTAATTATACAAAGGTGATTATTGTTGATTTCCATATGCCTTCCCAGAATCCCTTGCAGTGGTGGTAGCACTGTGGATGTGTGATTTTTGTGGGCCTTCTGGCTGTTTGGTGTGTGTGTAGATTTGTTTTTGATGATGCCTCTATCACCCAATGAATTTCAGTTGGAGGGGGTTTCCATCACCTTTACCCCACCATTTCTTAAATGGTTTGCTCTAAATTATCCAAATCAGACCAGCACAATAGCAGTAGTTGGCCTCATGTTTCTACTGTTAATGTTAATATAAAATAGACTGTGATACTAGTAATAACTAACTTGTCCACCTAGCTGGCATATTATTTAATGTCATATTTATTTTACTTGTTGAAATAATATACAGAGCTCCATTACTAGGTCTAACCACACACACTTTATTATGTATTTTTTCAAAGGAACTAATAATGTTCCAAAAAAGCCAAACAGTTGGTACCCAAAATGATGGAATGTGTTGAAGAAAACAGTCTCATAAAGCATGACAGATACACCAAGCATGGAGAAAACTTTCATTTTGAGACCTGAATTTGACTTAGAAAAAAAAAAATAGGTTAAAATTAGCTTTGATTATTTCAATGGGGGAGATTCAAACATGGAGTTTTTTCAGGTGCTGAATTTGATTAAGTCTCAAAATGAAAGTCTACCTCCAAAGTTGAATTTTAGTGAATAGACCCAATAGACAAAGTGGAACACTGGTCACAAGTTGAAGCTCACCAACATTGATAAACATACCTTTACAATGCAGTAGTTACATGCTCCACATGTTCAAAGCTGGAATATATATGCTACACATTAGAAAATACCTGTATCTAAAGCCAATACATAAATCTGGTCTTTTCTGAACCCCTGAAAATGGAAATAAGTGGTATGTCTAATGTGCCATTTTCACCTGCCTTCCTACATTTGGACATGGCTGCATTTGAAAAAAGCCAAAGGATTTCTTCTCTGTTAAACATGGTGGGGGATTTGTAATGATATTGCACTATTCTTATAGGAACATTAGGTACAAAGATTACTCAATAAATTCAAATGTAGTTTCATAAACATGGGATCAAGTGCCTATCATGGTATCCTCTATCTAAATGAATGGACCATTATGGAAAGTTCCATAGCACAGAATGTGATGTATATTTTCACCTTCATCATTCTTCAAAGGACCAAAGGCTTTTCTTGTTTAGTAATGGTGCAATTTTCCACTACACACAATGTTTTTTTTTAGTCCATTAAATTGTATAGCTATGCCAACTAGGACTACCACTATGACGTTTTATTATAAGATTGCTTATTATAATAAAGTAAAATTGAAAAAAGTAAGATGCTGGTCTATATTTTTTCTGTTTGCAACCCCAGAGCATGCATTTCTTATGAGAATGTCTGGATATAAGTCATCCTAACCCTAGCTTCCTTAATTGACCTCCTTCCTACCAAGTCCAGCATTTTCCACCTTTTTATCTTCACCTTCTCCTTACTTATCCAAACGATCACATTTTCTAATTATTACAGCCAGCAGTATACCCAGCTGTTGCAGTACTGTTGCTCCCTATTATTTAGACAGTCTTATTAATTGTAATTCGACACACAGCTATTTTCACCTCTCTGCAAAATTACCTTAATTGTGTTTATGGAAAATTTCCTTTTTATCCCCTTCTTTAGATAATTAGTCTAATCCAATTAAAACAAACCACAGACACATTTTGTGGGCCCGGGAAATCAAATTGCCAGTGGAATGCACTTAATCTGCGACCTTGAGGTACTTTGTAGCTTGATGTGGGGTCTTTTTACTAGTTCTCATTCCGGAAATTAAGAAATATCTTTTAGCCATGCAAGACATTAGAAACATGTTCTTAATTTGTATATACTATACTGCTGCAATGGCTGAGAATGATGCGTGATAACTTCTGTACTTTCATTTGTTTGTTTTAAAGAACCAGTGCTTCATTGGAGGATCAAGGGTTAAATAATCCCCAGGTAAACCCAACCTGTATCGTTACAGTTACACTCAGTTTTACTCTCAGTTCTGACTCAGAGCTTAGACAGAAGAGGAGGCTGGAGCGCTGGCAGTGTTAGGTAAGTAAGGTAGATCATGGCAGGAGCTATCTCTGCTCGTCTGGTTAGGGTCTGAATGGGGCGGTGGTCTCTCTCAGAGAGAGACCCTATTTTTCAAAGGGGACCTAGTTGATCCCCTTTAGAAATGAAGATCTACCCTTTGCATTAGCCAAGAAAGACAGTTGCCAACCTGACCGGGATTCTTGATTCCTATGGAAGCATGGCAGCTGCCGGTCAGAGATTAAACCGGCATGTATTATCAAAAGTACATGCCAGTTTATCTTCAAACCAGGGACACTGAATTTTTCACATGTGCTTCGAGATTAGAAGCATGAGTGAAAAAAAGATTTTAGTTGTCTTTTAAGGAATTTGTATAACGCTAAAATTGTATTGTAAGGCCTTGTGACGTTAAAACAGAATTACTAGGCTGTCAACAGCTCATGGACCATGTATTACGTAACATTTGAGGAGTACACATTACTGCTACTGGCAGCTAATTTCTGAATGGAGACTCCTACTTCTGTTAGGTGGTTACCTGTTGGTGTAGCAGCAGGTGTAGCAGCTGGCGTGGCAGCTGGAGTCACCAGTATGGAGGAGAAGGATGGTGTAGGTCATGTGTAAGTAGCTTTGGCCATGATTGAACAGGGGTTAAAAAAAATTATGTATGGAGAGGACCACCCCAGGTAACAAAACGCATAGTTATGCCACTGTGCAATATGTTTAAATGTGTACACTCACAGACACTCAAGCCCACTCACTAACAAACCACTAACATCCACTAACAAACCACTCACTGATGCACTCTCCAACTACTCCTCTGATGATCCACTATCACTGCTCGGCTCTCACACGATCCTCCAGCTCCTGAGCCCTGTGCGGTGTCTTGCAAAAGGTCCAATCACATGCAAAATGTCACTGATTTCCTGGGCCTTTATAGTGCTATTTTTCATGTGTTTATTGCTTGTTAGTGTTTCCTGATTTTGTTGACGTATATGTCTTACTGTTTAGTGATGACTAATTTAAAGGTTCCAGTTGCCATGGAATCGTTCATTGGAGCGGTATTTACCGGGGGCCACTGAATTTAGGCCAGTAACACCTGAGTTAGATGACTTTTTTAACACATTTGTTTTGAATTTACGATTTCTTTAATTATATATCTGGTATATTTCTTATCTGCATGTGAAACCATTTTTATGAACCTACCATAATATCTTTTCTGAGGCTAGGAAATCATAATGCAACTCTTTGGGGTCTTTTGAGCTTGATATCTGTGAATTATGTGCCTGGACCTATTTGGTTTTAATTCTACACTGTATTTATTAGTATGTTATATTAGTGACTTAACAATGATCTTCCACCTAGACAAAACTAAGTGCCCTAGCATGTTAAGCAAAGGAAAAAGAGTGGTCATTTTATGATTTGATCAATGATTTCTTTATTGTTTTCTCGATAGTTAGATTAAACAGACCTCCTCTATACAAACTATAAGCAATCATGTAGCGGTAAATATTAGTGTTTAGTATGATTAAAAATACTAATTTTATTGTAGACTTAATAAACATCTATATAAAAAAAATAAACAAAAGGTATATAGACGACACAATAAATATACCAATAAATAAACAAAACAAAAGACATATAGACAACACAATAAATATACTAATAAAAAAACACCTCCCCAAAGATCACATAGAACAACTTTGTGGTAGTAAGAGCATACGCCAGAGTAAGTGAGTAAGAAGAAAAGGAAAAAAAAGGAAAAAATATAAAAAAAAGAAGAAAAAAAACGAGTAAGTGAGATATCCACAATGTTTTGGTTTTAAGGCCTTTGTCAAGGAAACTAGCCCTGGTTAGGTCAAATGTCTATTTTTTTTAGTAGCATGCGACATAATATAAAACAGTAAAGAAACTAAACAAATCAGCAGTCTTACCATGTGAAATGCATCAGGTCACTAATTGTATACAAAAAACAAAAACAGTCTCCGCTTCTCATCCTAATAAAGTTGGCAACAACTGTATAAACATTATATAAATGAGAGGTTTTGATTATATGAATTGGCCAAAGCAGAATTAAGCTCACCTGCCATGTCAAGACACACTCTCAGTAGGGTGAGAACCTCTTATCTAGTGGGCACACAAGGCATATACTGCTAACAAAATAGTTTTCATCTGAAGAGGTGTAATTAAACTTTTTCTCCCAATTAACCCCTGGACAGCAAGCTGCAATCAGACAGTGAGGAGCCAACAACCTCAACAATGTGCAAGCAGGGGGAAAAAATGTTGGTGCGCTAAGCTTGACATTTAACATTTTAAATAGAAAGGTTTTATTGAAATGCTACAAATTGTCTCACCGAGTTTTCTATACAGCTCTCTCAGGGGGCAGGCATGATGTTTAGAATCTTAGGTCACTTGAAGGAAGATCTAACTGATCTGAACAAATGTGCTGATGGTACGTTATGGCGCAAATAGGGCACAATATGATACTTTACTTTTATTCTTTCATTACAGCATTTCTATATTAAACATGTAATCTTTTAATCAATCAACAAATAGAGGTGTTCCAAAACACCCCTGTAGCTTCTCAACATAACAAAAAAAATCCAAATAATTCACAGTGAGAGCACTTTAAAAAGTAACTAATACTACACCCTTTTTGGTTTCAGTGTAATGATTTAAAAAAAGTGGGAACGTAGCAGATTCTAAAATAATGTTACAGTGCTTTTTAATAAAAACGTATATGTGTTTGTGTACTTTAAATTGTATTTTTTTTTAAATAACCTTTCATTAAAAACCTTTTATTAAAAAGTGTAACATTATTTTAAAGTAGACTGAGTTCCTGCCTTTTGAATTATTCCAGTAGAACCAAAAAGGGTGTATTACAATCAACTTTTTAAAACACTCCCACAGTAAAGTATTTGAATCTTTTAATTAAACTTTTTTTCATTTACAGTTGTCCTTTAATGTTTCATATATTAAAGTTATAAATAAAATTGGTGGCAATCACTCCTAACACTTTATAATTATTATTATGGCTTGATTAATTTTGGAATTGGCTGATGTAGCCATAATACAAATAATCATACAGGAAAGAACAAATAACAAAGCTTAGCCATTGAAATGAATTGATATACTTTTATATATTTTTTAGTTTGAACTGCAGAAGTTAAAGAGTTAAGAAAATGACAGATGGTCATTGTCACTTTCTGACCGGAGTGTCTCCCCATAGGAAGATCAGACAAATAAACTCTCAAATCATAAATAGGATTTTTTTTTTATAGTGTTAGCAGATGCCCAGATTGCTATTCCAAACATAAAGGAGGTTGGTGGTTTTATGTTGCGTCCGCAAGGAAGGGACGGGCACAATAATAAGACTGGGCTTTTAGACCTTACAAATAGAAGACGGATCTCTTGTGAAAGCCAGAAGCGGCTGTTCACAAACTCAAGCCTTAATATCAGTTCTTGTCATTGGATATCCTTAATGTGATATCCTACAGAGCCGCTCATTCTCTCTGTCTCTCTCTGCGTACAATCTCTTTAATCTCTGGATAGGAAACCTGAGAGTTTCTGTAAAGGGTAGAACAAACAGACATTACCTATTCTATGTATCAAGATTTGACAAATGGATATTTATGGATTTTTATCACTAAATTGCTACAGGAAAATATTCCCTGAGCACTCCGATGTATAAACCTGGATTACTGAAATCTCTGCCGACAACACTGGAACTGATTTTAAGACTGACTTTTGACACTGTGCATCTTGTGTTTGGTAATAACAGAGAGGGCGTAGACCTCACTCAAGAGCCACTCAAGTTGTCAACCCAAATACATATTGAGAAGCTTTATTGTGCAATTAAATGTTATTGAGCTCAACGTTTTGCTAGATACATGTGTGGAATCAATGTTCATATTAGTGTTGTTACAGCAGAATGGGGTCACTGTGAGTTTAATGAAGGCCAGATCTATATCTCAATATCAGGCATAAATAGTAATGATACTAAAAAAAAAAGGATATTTTTGCCCAGGCTTGACAAGCCAAGGTTACCTCCTATGTTTAACCCCTTCCCGTCCTTATGACGAGTTAACTCGTCATAAGAGCCGCAGCGTTAGCGACCTTATGATGAGTTAACTCGTCATGCAGTCTAGCAGGCGGTGCGCTCCGTGGGCACCGCCAGCTAGTCTGCAACGGGTCCAGGACTAAGCCTCGCACCCGAGGCAAAGCTCCTGGACCCGATCGGTCAGTTTCCGGCCATGTGATCGCGGTGATTTAGTCATCACCGCGATAACATGCAAATTAGATGGCAAAGTCAGTGTGTTCACACACTGACTTTGCCTCTAATTCACTCCCTGTGCTTCACATTCTTATAGTGAAGCACAGAGAGTGACCTGTAAGTAAAAATAAATTAATTATACACACATAGGTTAAAAAAAAAAAAAAAAAAAATTAACCCTTTCATTGCTGATCACAGTTTTTAACTGTGATCAGTTTCCTTCCACTTTATGGCCCTCATTTAGTTTTTTTTTTTAACAGATTTTTTTATTTTTACAATTTATAAAGTTTTTTTGAATAAATAAAGGTAATTTTAATATATTTATTTAATAAAATTTAACCCCTGCATGCCTGTTGCATGATTTTTACTGATCTGACATCGCACTCTTCAGAGTTTTTTTCTGTCTTTTTTGTTATGGGGGGTTTGGGAACCAATATTTTTCTTTTTTATTAGTTAGTTAATTAGGGGGGATAAGTGGGTTAGTGTTGCACTAGTTATGTAGCTTATTATTGGGAAAATAATGGGGAAAAACTTTTTTTTCCTCAAAAATTTCCTCTTTTATATGTATTTTTTAATACTAAAATGTAAATCATTTTTATGTATAGGGTATCAAAAGAAAGCTCTAACTGTCCTCTAAAAAACAACATATAACTTGTATGGGTACGTTAAATGAGAGAGAGGAAATTTATGTTTCAAAAACCGCGTATTAAAAATTGAAAAACGCTCTGGTCCTTGGCCCAGGAAAATCCCTGGTCCTTAAAGGGTTAAGGTTCCCAATCAAGCAATTTTTGTTTTTCCTCTGTTGTCACCTGGGCAGAGGTGGCTGTAAGTTTGTGGAGCTAAGTGAAAAATTAGATGGTCACCTAATTTGTGGCTACTTAATGTTCTTATTTGGTAGAGAAACCCCTGTTCCTCGACCAGTTCATCTAGTAGTACTTTGGGTGATAGACTCAACAGTGCTTTTACAAATAGTCTAACCTGTCTGTGTGATGCAGGAATGAATGGATGTCTGGAATTTTTGTAATCTTTATACTTTATACTTATAATTTAGGTGGTGTAGGGATTTGTTGCCTGACATTTGGATTGCTCTGCTTTTTTAAATGGATTAAATAAATATTGACCTTTTTTAAATGAGCCATCATTGTGGTCCTTTCATTGGTGCACTCCTTTGTTTGATTTGTTAATGACATTGCATCTAGTGGAGGTCCAGGACTTGTTGCTATATACTGCTACCAGAGGAGTTCCTCTTTCCTGATTGTTTCCCGTTGAAGCTTTGATTTTGGTTTGTTGATCTTTATACTGCTATGGCAGCTTTAATGCTGAAAGGATACTTCCATATGATTATCACACTATAAACACACCATAAACATCTTCGACAGCATGTAACAGACAGACACATATACAAAACTCTCATCAGGATCTTTTTTTTTTTTTGTACCTCTAACAAACAAATACTAAGTAACTACTGTCTATTTATACACAGGTACTAAGCTGGCTATAAACTGGTCATCATAGTACCAGAAGTAGCTAAGGGGAAGTCTGATGACACAGCACAAAGCATGCTGTATTTCTAGACAGATAAAGTAGTCAGCACATTACTAGGGCTTCGTTTTCTGAGAGGGCCACATCAATATCAAAGATTTTACTTACAAAGGGGCTTGTAGTATTAGCATTTAGCCTTCCTGGTGGGTGCAACATAATACCACTAATTATGGGGCACTTCTGAGCCACAGTTCTTAAGGCCACCAAACTATCCCTTCTTAGATGGGATACAGCCAAATTGCATACACCGAATCTCGGGACACAGCAGCATAAAGCATTGTGCACGTGCACACAATGATTAACCAGCTTCATGACACATTGGGCATTAGTGAGGCACACTCCACTCAGAGGCATCCCTGTATCACCCAGGAACATCAGTTCATGTTTGGAACACCATGAAGGATGCAAAGAAAGGGCAGTCTCCAATAGTTGCTAAACTTGCATTTTATTTGCGAAGCTTTCTATATTTGAGTATGATGTATTTTATTATTTATATAATCCACTGGTCCAATTACACATTGCCAGTATAATTTTATTTTTTAAGTAGAGAGCAGCCAACCTGGTGCAAACCTGCAGTCAAAACCCATTTCCTTATTGGTCAAATAGGAATGTGTTGAATAGGACACTTCCCATAGTGCATCTGGTTTCAATATGGGGTTTGACATGATTTAGCTGATTGACATATTTAATTGCTCAATCCTTCAAATCACAAACTCCACTTACCAAACTGACATGTTTATAGAGCAACCCCTTTTCTAATCAACTATACTAATAAAAATGCCATGTTTGAGGGGTCTGTCCCTCCCAGACCCAGAGTAGATTAATAACACTGATACTTTTAGTGCTTTAGTCCCACTAAAGACAAAACCGTGCCTAATCCAGTGATATTTTTAAGGAGGTTGCTATTTTTAGGAAAGAAATATACATATAACGACTAACCTAAGGCACCTCACTGGAACGCAAAGGCTTAAAGGGACATAATAATATTATAACCACAATTTCCCAGGACCTTGGATATAAATTTATCTGAACCACGAAGGCTTGGAACAGCTTAATCTCTGCTGTCTGCTTTCATTTCAATGATGTTATTATATGACCAACAACAGGAGACAAAAAAGGCCGATCTCACTTGTTCCCTTGTCCTAACATGATCTCTGCAGTGGGTGCAGACATAAAACAACGGAATTAAACTATTTGGTTTCAGACAGCTGAGCACTCCCCAACCCACTGGCATCGAAACAGTTAACAAGAGATGCCACTTCCCCATTCTAAGAATGCAATCAGTATATAACTCACAGCAAGTAAAATCAAAGCAGCTAAATCTTTGCTTTTAACATGGTTAGATCAAGCCAAGGCAAGCAAATCACATTGTTAAATTGAGTACCAAACAATATTTTCTTTGGCCGCGAATCAACATCCGTTTTGAGTTAGTGTTTTGGTAATGGGTTAATAACGCACTCCTGCATTTCTTTTGTTCACACGTCTGCAGTTATAAAACCATATAATAAAAAATTCAGGAGCAAGTGCCGCTCTGTGCACAGCGTTGTCAATAAAACCTGCAGAATCCTGTCTCTAATGTACATTAAGAGAGAATTATACTGTAGTTTCAACTTGTCCAACGCGAAAACTATTACGTTGGAGTTACAGGCTGCTCCATTTGGCACGGACCCTGTTTATAACATTATATTATTAATGCCATTGCAGTGTTAAAACTCTGCTGATTTAGCAGGCTCTGTGCAGACGGGATATTGCTCCATGTGTGGAGTCTTGTTGCCCCAGAAGAGGTATGAACAGGAAGCTTTGTATAAGGTGATCTAGGGGTGAAGTTAATATTGAGCTACAGTAACACAAACTATTAGATGTGGCACAAGTGATGCTGTAAATCATGCTGGTGGTCACTATATAGTACACGAAGGCCAGAGACCACCTTTTAAAGTTATCTGTCCGGACCTTGTTCAGTGATATACAAATGTATTTTTATTAAATATTAAAGGGACACTCAAACCAAAAAATAAAAAGGTTTTTCTTTTTTATTTTGTATTGCTGATTTCAGATATGTATTTTGTTTTTATTATGTGACTATTTAATAAAATATTTAACTAAACAAGTGTGACGAGGTACCAGTATTTTGTGAAATAAGGAGTTTTTGGGTGCCACCCCCTAGTGACTTTACAGCACAAATTTCTCACTTTGGTGTCCCACAGAATACAGTCTATAAGTCAGAATTCTGATCATAGACTTGCATTGAATGGGAGGGTAATGTAACTATTACATCACAAGGGGGCAAGTTATGATCCTGTTTGTTCAGGTTAATCTCCTCTCTGTGTTGGAAGGCAGGTAAAAAAAAGTTGTACACATCCACCTAGTCCTTCCCACTATGATACACAGGAGCCAGTAAGAGAGCAGGGGAGTATCTTCTGACATCAACATTCAGGCTTTGGCAACAGTTGTAAAGTGAGACTGGCTGGAAGATTTTGGATGATGTTGCATCATGGGAAATATTCTCAAAATGGATGCTGGAGATTCAATGGATTATATTCAATTAATTCAATCATAAAAAATAAAACAAAACGTGGTATATATAATTTATATATGTGTTTGTTTTTAATGATGAGGTCATCAGGTTACATCTTATGTACGTGGTAGTGTCCCTTTAATGATAAAGAAATCCTATAACTCTGGAAAGCAGATGGCACTGAAGCTGTCTATCTTTTTATATTTAAGTACGTGTGTTTGGCCATAAATGAGCATAGGTTGCACAGGTCAAGAATGGAAAGATAACGTCTCCATTAACAAAAAGTAGCCCACGGACCGCAATGTGCAGCATAGGCTGGGAACGTTTGCAGAATGGAGTCTGAGGTGGAGAAGCTGCTGGCTGGGATCTGAATTGCAGCTTGGAGTTCTGGAAACATCTGCAGGGGCATCTTCCGGATTTGCTCGACCACAGCACATCCAGACGCTTTAATGTTCTACTTCAAGATGCATTTGATGGAGCAATTGCAGAGGCTGAGGGGACTTCTCAGGCCTCAGTGGACCTGATCCTGGGCCAGAAGAGGAGGTCTGCTTGTAAATCATCAGTTTCTGGCCAATTCGCATGCACTGCACTGAAGCATGCCCTGACTGCACAGAACCAGACTTCCAGGCAAGAGTCAAGGAGTTGGGGTCAAGCAACCAACTGTTCTGATCAGGCCTACCACCTATGGTTAAAGGGAGTGGAGGTGTACAGTCCCCAGCACAGTCCCAATCTTCATCAACAGGGAGGGCAGGTGAATGTCGCAGAAACCCAGGAAACAGGTGGACTCACCTGCGGGCCTCTCTTTAGAGGGTTTTTTTTTTCTGATCATTTCTATTCATCAAATGTTATCATACAAATATGTAGAATATTAGAAAATGTCATGTTGTACATTCTAAACGCTCACACAATGTTTTCCATATTCCCTCCTCACAGTGGGATTCGGTTGTGTCTTTGCGAAACCTACTGTCCATTGCCTCTTTCCCGGATGTGGTGTGTGAGAAACTGGATAACGACATTCTGCTGGTGGTTATTTCTGGACCTTTTGCTAGTAGCTCTTGTGCTTACCTCAAGAAGTTTAGTTATTTTCTTGAATGGGTTGTCAGCAAGGAGTCAAAATGGACTCAGAACAACTTCCTTTGTGTAGACCCAAGCTCTACCAGACGCTGTACACCTCTTGTGGATGCAGCTGTTTTATTTTGGGGGTAAGTGGTGTGTGCCTCCAGTCCAACTTTTATTGAGTTTTTTCCCCTCTCTGTGGGTATAGGCCATGAGAAACCAGTGAATGGTATTTTACTCTGATAATTTGGCAGTGGTGCACAATGTAAACAAGCAAGTCTGGGCTTCCCCATTCCACAATCTGTATAAGCACTTACCTGGCTACTGTGACAACCAAACCTGCATTATGAGACGTGTGCAAATTACTTATCCTATTATTGTGCATTAATCAATTACTAACAAGTAGTACTTGTTTCTGAGTTCTCCAAACCTGCATAATAAGAACTGTGCCAGGTATTTACCTTGCTTCTGTGTTCAACTAAACCTGCATGTAAAGAACTGTGCTAAACTACTTGCATTGTTTCTGCATACTCTGTAGCCAACGTGTTCTGAACTGTATAAAGTACTCACCTTGTTCCTGTATTCATCACAACCTGCTTATAATAGCCTGTGTTAGTTTTTCAGTGTTCACTGGAACTTTTTTATTCAAAACTGTGAAAAGTCCTTCATAATTAATTAATTAATTGTTCCAAATATCTATTCCTCCTATTTTCATTAGTCTTCTATTTTTTTTTTTTTTTTTACCAGTATTAAGAAACAAAGACATACTAGCATTATTTGATATGCGTGTTGTGGTTGGTATTTTCCTACTGTTTTATTTCTCTTTACAGATGGCAGATTGGGATCTTGGAGCGGATGAAGTTTAGTGTAATATCTTTGGCGGTAGCGTGCACCTGGGGAGTGTCTTTCAAGCTTCTCTTTTGATGACGGTAGCCTGGTACAGGCATAAGCCTTGAAGTATGATAGTAGCTCTTTACCTAAATTGGTGGCAAGTCATCTGGGCATGCCCATCAACTGTGTTTTGTTTTTTTCTCTGGTTGGGATTGTTGGGATGAGCAAGCTGTTATTTGTTGTGGTTCATTTTATTGGTGTTTGTCATTGTCTCTGTTATGACTTGTTTTGTTTTTATGACTCTTTGGTCTTGTGCCAAAACAATGGCTGTTTACTAAATAATTTTGACTGTGGCCTCCCCCCACCACCCAAATGTGAGCTGAGTGTTATATAACAGGTTGAATTCACAAAGTAGCATTGGCATACAAACAGGCGATATTATGCAGATTTAATCAAAGCAATCTCCTTTATTATAGTCCTTGGACCAAAGATAATATAGAACAGAGCAGTGATGCAACTCTTCAGGTTGGCTTACAGTCCAGTAAGTTGATGCTACAACTGTCATGGTGACTCTTATATATTTCACTAGGTTCCAGAAGCTAGTGTAGCATAGTTGCCAATAGTCCCAAATTTCCTGGGTCAGTCCTATTTTTTGGGTTTCTATCGCATCGGGTCTGTTCCGCATTAAATGCCTTAATGAAGGCATTTAATGTTGATGAGTGTCATCAACACTTCCCATCTCCTAGAAACTGCAAATAAAAATGTATTATTTATTTATTACATTTACAATAGCAACAGCCCTGCCCACTTCCCCAAGCCCTACTTATTGGATGTCACTGTATTTAGACACTTCAGTGATTTTTTTAAAATATAAAACTACAGAAGAACTGTAAATTAAAAATGTGTGCATTTGACAGATATTAGAAATATCAGGGCCGTCTTTAATAGTGAATGGACCCTGGGCAAGCATTTGCTTGGGCCCCCTGGACCCTGCCCCCTCCCCTTCATGCAATCCCGCCATCCATCGCAATGTTACCC
The DNA here is from genome assembly GCA_036172795.1 of Pelodytes ibericus. Classification (NCBI taxonomy): domain Eukaryota; kingdom Metazoa; phylum Chordata; class Amphibia; order Anura; family Pelodytidae; genus Pelodytes; species Pelodytes ibericus. Next base: position 152,241,574 of record CM069862.1, on the reverse strand, counting down.
CCCCCCCTCCCCCACAAAAACCATAAAAATAAGCACACACACAATTGGACTTTTCTTGCAGTGAGTATTTTTATTGCATTGTATACAATGTGTATATTGCGTGCATAATTGCAGTGTATAAACGGTATATTTAGATACAAAAAGTGTATATATGGCTGCAATATGTATACCATCTTACTATGCAACACTGCAGTACAACTACTCATTACCTAAATAACAAAAATATACACAGATATTAGAGAGCACTTACATATATTCATATATATTTCTAAATATCTATACACATCTCGCTCTCTCTCACTAGTTGCATTTATACTTATATGAACTTCTTAATATTATATTCAACTATTTTCATATGTAATAAAAATGTTATTGAAGAGTTGCATTTCTTGTTTTTATTCCCTTTTTCTGCACCCACATTGCACCTAAAGGACTTAACACAGCCCCATAGAGTAACCACAGCACTTGTCATGCACCTATATTGCACCCACAGCACTTGTCATGCACCTACAGTGGATATAAAAAGTCTACACACCCCTGTTAAAATGTCAGGTTTCTGTGCTGTAAAAAAATTAGACAAAGATAAATCATTTCAGAACTTTTTCCACCTTTAATGTGACCTATAAACTGTACAACTCAATTGAAAAACAAACTGAAATCTTTTAGATAGAGGGAAGAAAAAAATATAAAAATAAAATAATATGGTAGCATAAGTGTGCACACCCTCTTATAACTGGGGATGTAGCTGTGTTCAGAATTAAGCAATCACATTCCAAATCATGTTAAATAGGAGTCAGCATACCCCTGCCATCATTTAAAGTGCCTCTGATTAACCCCAAATAAAGTTCAGTTGCTCTAGTTGGTCTTTCCTGAAGTTTTCTTAGTCACATCCCACAGCAAAAGCCATGGTCCACAGAGAGCTTCCAAAGCATCAGAGGGATCTCATTGTTAAAAGGTATCAGTCAGGAGAAAGGTACAAAAGAATTTCCAAGGCATTAGATATACAATGAAACACAATGAAGACAGTCATCATCAAGTGGAGAAAATATGGCACAACAGTGACATTACCAAGAACTGGAGCTCCCTCCAAAATTGATGAAAAGACGAGAAGAAAACTGGTCTGGGAGGCTACCAAGAGGCCTACAGCAACATTAAAGGAGCTGCAGGAATATCTGGCAAGTACTGGCTGTGTGGTACATGTGACAACAATCTCCCGTATTCTTCATATGTCTGGGCTATGGGGTAGAGTGGCAAGACGAAAGCCTTTTCTTACGAAGAAAAACATCCAAGCCAGGCTACATTTTGCAAACACACATCTGAAGTCTCCCAAAAGCATGTGGGAAAAGGTGTTATGATCTGATGAAACGAAGGCTGAACTTTTTGGCCATAATTCCAAAAGATATGTTTGGCGCAAAAACAACACTGCACATCACCAAAAGAACACCATACCCACAGTGAAGCATGGTGGTGGCAGCATCATGCTTTGGGGCTGTTTTTCTTCAGCTGGAACTGGGGCCTTAGTTAAGATAGAGGGAATTATGAACAGTTCCAAAAACCAGTCAATATTGGCACAAAACCTTCAGGCTTCTGCTAGAAAGCTGAACATGAAGAGGAACTTCATCTTTCAGCATGACAACGACCCAAAGCATACATCCAAATCAACAAAGGAATGGCTTCACCAGAAGAAAATTAAAGTTTTGGAATGGCCCAGCCAGAGCCCAGACCTGAATACAATTGAAAATCTGTGGGGTGATCTGAAGAGCGCTGTGCACAGGAGATGCCCTCGCAATCTGACAGATTTGGAGTGTTTTTGCAAAGAAGAGTGGGCAAATTTTGCCAAGTCAAAATGTGCCATGCTGATAGACTCATACCCAAAAAGACTGAGTGCTGTAATAAAATCAAAAGGTGCTTCAACAAAGTATTCGTTTAAGGGTGTGCACACTTATGCAACCACATTATTTTATTTTTATATTTTTTCCTACCTCTACCTAAAAGATTTCAGTTTATTTTTCAATTGAGTTGTACAGTTTATAGGTCACATTAAAGGTGGAAAAAGTTCTGAAATGATTTATCTTTGTCTCATTTTTTTACAGCACAGAAACCTGACATTTTAACAGGGGTGTGTAGACTTTTTATATCCACTGTATATTGCACCCACAGCACTTGTCATTCACCTATATTGCACCCACAGCACTTTTCATGCACCTATATTGCACCCACAGCACATGGCTTGCACTCATTTTGATCCCACACAATTTTGCATGCTACAGTGTAAATTTGCCCCACAGAACATACCTCAGTTTCACTTTGTTCCACTGAACTGCCCATGCAGAAAAAAGCAACACTGTCACTTTCCCCCATAGTACATGTTATTTTTCCCCACCGAACATGTCACAGTCACTTTGTCATTGCATATGCAACATACAGTCTGCCTGTTAAAATATGACACCATTTGTCCATTAAATATGCCACAGTCAATGTGCCCATCAATATGCCAGTATTATTTTGCCATTAATATGCTGTATTATTTTGCCATTAATATGCCAGACATTTTTCCCATTAATATGCCAGTATTATTGTGCCATTCAGATACCAGTAATATTGTACAATTAAGATGCCCCATCCAATTTGCCCATTAAGATACCAGTATTATTGTACCATTAAGATGCCATAATTGTTGTGCCATTCAGATGCCAGTAATATTGTGCCTTTCAGATGCCAGTAATATTGTGCCATTCAGAGCCCAGTAATATTGTCCCATTCAGAGCCCAGTAATATTGTGCCAGTCAGATTCCTGTAATATTGTTCCATTCAGAGCCCAGTAATATTGTGCCAGTCAGAGCCCAGGAACATTGTGCCAGTCAGAGCCCAGGAATATTGTGCCAGTCAGATGCCTGCAATATTGTGCCAGTCGGAGCCCAGGAATATTGTGCCAGTCAGAGCCCAGTAATATTGTGCCATTCAGATACCAGTAATATTGTGCCAGTTAGAGCCCAGTAATATTGTGCCATTCAGATACCAGTAATATTATGCCATGCAGAGCGCAGTAATATTGTGCCAGTCAGATACCAGTAATATTGTGCCAGTCAGAGCCCAGTAATATTGTGCCAGTCAGAGCCCAGTTATATTGTGCCAGTCAGAGCCCAGTAATATTGTGCCAGTCAGATACCAGTAATATTGTGCCAGTCAGAGCCCAGTAATATTGTGCCAGTCAGATACCAGTAATATTGTGCCAGTCAGAGCCCAGTAATAGTGTGCCACTCAGAGCCCAATAATAGTGTGCCAGTCAGAGCCCAGGAATAGTGTGCCAGTCATAGCCCAGGAATAGTGTGCCAGTCAGAGCCCAGTAATAGTGTGCCACTCAGAGCCCAGTAATAGTGTGCCAGTCAGAGCCCAGTAATATTGTGCCAGTCAGAGCCCAGTTATTTTGTGCCAGTCAGAGCCCAGTAATATTGTGCCAGTCAGATACCAGTAATATTGTGCCAGTCAGATGCCTGTAATATTGTGCCAGTCAGAGCCCAGTAATATTGTGCCAGTCAGAGCCCAGGAATATTGTGCCAGTCAGAGCCCAGGAATATTGTGCCAGTCAGAGCCCAGTAATATTGTGCCAGTCAGAGCCCAGCAATAGTGTGCCAGTCAGATGCCTGTAATATTGTTTCAGTCAGATGCCTGTAATATTATGCCAGTCAGATGCCTGTAATATTGTGCCAGTCAGAGCCCAGTAATATTATGCCAGTCAGATACCTGTAAAATGGTGCTAGTCAGATGACTGTAATATTGTGCCAGTCAGATGCCTGTAATATTATGCCAGTCAGATGCCTTTAATATTGTGCCAGTCAGATGCCTGTAATATTGTGCCAGTCAGATGCCTGTAATATTGTGCCAGTCAGATGCCTGTAATATTATGCCAGTCAGATGCCTGTAATATTGTGCCAGTCAGATGCCTGTAATATTATGCCAGTCAGATCCCTGTAATATTGTGCCATTCAGATGCCTGTAATATTGTGCCATTCAGATGCCTGTAATATTGTGCCAGTCAGATGCCTGTAAAACCTCCCACCCCCCATTCCCTAGTACTTACATGAACCTGCTCCGTGTCCCCCGCCGTATGTCTCCTCCGTGCAGTCTTCCCTCCTGCACGGAGGAGGGAAACAGTCACTGGATGTGACGCAGCGTCACAGCGACCGGCGTCATTTTTTTTTTTTTTCGGTCGTCGCATCCAGCGAATGCGGCTTGCCGGAAAAAAACGTTCACAAGCGTAATGTGCTGTGAACGCGGCAAGCAGGGGCTGGGGGCCCACGTGACAGCTGCCCTGGGGCCCCCCAGGAGTGACTGGGGTATGTGTATCATACAGAAAATAAGATAGGTGGAACTGCCCCTTTAAGAAGGTGTGTTACTTTGGATACCATCCAGAATATTTTCAGAGCCGTTTTCACAGTTGCCTTAATCATGGATTTTCACAAGTGCTCGTTGTCCATGATTATGATGATTACGCGTGATTAGGATTATCTGTTGAAATGTGGAGATACAATATCTGTGTAAATGATCTTCTTTGAGCCAAATGCCTTCTCCATATTGCAAGGTGGTGCTTGATGAGCAAGATTATAATTCTATTTACAGCAGTGTAATGTTACCCTAGTTGTGTTGCAGCAAGATAGCCATCAAAGCTTGGATGATGTTGGTTTGTTAACTAGTTGTTGTGATGCTTCCAGATATATTTCTGTGTATTTTTAAGATAGCTGAATAAACAACTCCTTAAATTATCCTCTTCCCGCTTGTTAGATGTTCTATGCCGTCCTATTGTTTAGTGCCTACAGGCTAGTGGTATGGCATAGAATATCCTGAATTAAACAGCTCACCACGGCAGGGACTTGCAGCGGGCTCCTTGTCATCACTCTGACACAGAAAATGAAAGTGAGCATTTGCTACATTTTACTGGAAAAAAAACCCTCAGGACGGCATAGACCAATGGAACAGCTCATTGCAGTGGGATCCCCAGTGTCAGATAAGGCCAATTTGAGTGGCCTCAGTCTGACATAGAAATATAGCGAACGCTCAAACCAAGCCACAAAGTATCGCAGGATGTCGGCAGGAACCAACAGAGTCTATAGAGTCCCTGATCTGGTCCCTGCTTGTATGTTCCTGGCTGTTGATCACAAAGTGATCAGGGCCAGGAACACAAAGACGCCGGTCTGATGCTTTGGTCGTTAAGACCCAAAGCACAATCCGCGCAAAGGGGTTAAATGGAGTGTTATAATGGTTTGATGCAAATGTTAGACGGTCTGGCAAGAGGGGCAACTGCCCCTTGACTGCTCTATAAACTGACTCATGAGCTCAGTCTTTACTACTTTCCTCTCCTAAATGTAAACGTGTGTAGGCTTGGATGCTATCTTCCTTAGATGTGGCTCATTCGATCAATAGGTTGGGATAGAAAGTCGGGAGGTTAGGTATGCTGTGATACCCTAAGTAATGTCTTTGTGTGAGAGGACAGTATTGTGCTGTCTGTACCTTCACAGCTTTTCTCTCCCCTCTGCATTTCTGGATCTGAGGCAGCAGAGGGAAGGTAAACGGCAAATCAAAAAATGTATTCTGGGCAAAAATGCATTTAGGCCCCACCACTGCGCTATCCAATTTTCTTGTTTATCTCTGGACTCCTCAGAAAGGGCCTCCCCTCGTCCACCAATGGGAAAGAATAAGTCTTAATGTTGTTGACTGTTATATGTTGTTAGAGTAGTAACCTATGTAATACACAGGCACCTATACTAGAATAAGCACGCCTACATGGGTGAAATGCGTCAATGCATCTATGTACACTTATCACGCGCAGAGTTTAGTACAGTATTTATGCACGTAACGTTTTAACTTTGATTATAGAACTGTCATTTTTTGATATTTTCATAAAAAAATGTTGTTTATCATGCCCTATACAACATATCTTGCATGTCTATTTGTGTTTTTCTCTAACAATAACAGGCAGGTTGATAAAGTTGCACAATGGGCACTAAAGTGTTGTTGCCCTGTCTGCCAAATGTTGCAAACCCTTCGTTTTCACCAGCCCACCTGTTATCATCAGAGATAGATATAGATTGATGGGTATGACAGACATGCTGACAGAATGTGTATGGAGACAGACAAAACAATTAGATAGAAAACCCATACAGCAGGGATTGGGCCTTAATGCGTTATTGCCAAGTCTCACTGTGGCATTTTATCACCTCAGATCTATTTTTGAAAATGAGGTGAGATGAAGGCTTTGAGAGTGTATGTGTATAAGTGTATGTGTATAAGATCTGTGCGAAAGCCCAGAACATATCTGACCTCCGGGTTATATATTCTATGACACTGATCCCAGCCAGATCTCGTCTGAGGAAGATGGCTGCCTATCCTACGAACCTTTGGCTGGGTTCATTTAGAAGGGAAAAGTGGTGCAGACCTACCCTTTCATCATTGCCAGCCCTCCCTTGATTTATTCCACCACTTGTCCTCTAATGTTTTCTATTAATTTTACTCTATAACTGCTAGTATAACCTTTCCTCATAGGTGTTCTATAACCACTCCCCATTGGTCGTTTTCGCTTACTAGACCTTTTATATTTCATTATATTCAACACCTGTACCGTTGCACCTGTCTGCTTCTATAATTCTTCTTTACGCTGCTCTCATACATTCTCAATTCATTGTCTCTTCTAGCTTCTCCTTTAATAACTTCCGTCCTTTATTATAACCTGTATATTCTTATTCTCTTTTATCCACCCCAATAATATCTCCTACACTCAAGTGGGATTACTTTTCCCAAGGCATGGCTTGGTGCGCATGGAATGGTGATGATTCCCTGCATCTAGACCATAGCCTTCAATTAGCGAGTGTGTTCAAAAGTTTCTTAACAAATTAATTATACCATATGTCATATAATAAACAGCCTCCATCTTTACATTTTTGGTGCTTGTCATCATATTTTCATGTCTGGCACAAGATGGCAAGATCATCAACACTTGAGTTCAAACAAACCAACAAGAATAGCTGCAGTAACAAAACTTATAAATAGGGTTCCTGGTTGCTGTCATGATGGATGTAGTTAAATTGAAGAACACAGTATAAATCCTTTTACACTGTAATACTAAATATTTATTATTTATATAGTTAAATGATAAAAACAGACAGTTATAACACAAAAGAAATATACATAAAAAAAACTATATAGACTTTTCATCTTTGAACAAAACTCTGTTCATCACACACATGGGAGACAATGGATCCCAGACTCAATTCTTCTAATTATCCAACTTCTCCTAATAGCAGCAGTCATCTCCCACTCCCTGGCTTTCAGTCAATATTCACATTACTACAGCTAAAGGGTTGCTGAGCCCAGTATCTTCAATGTGATATGCAGGTAGAGTATAACCAGGGCCATTAATAACAGAGCTCAGTATCTGTCATAGAAACATAGAAACATAGAAAGTGTTGGCAGATAAGAACCATTCAGTCCATCTAGTCTGCACAATTTTCGAAATACTTTTATTATTCCTCAGTTCCCTATCTTATATCTTGGATAGCCTTGTACATATCCCACGCATGCTCAGTAAAGTAATATTTCCTGATATTACCATATTTGTTCAAATATAAGATGACCCTGAATATAAGATGACCCACCCAAACTTTGGATATTCCTTTAGGAAAAAAACTAAAAGCCTGAATATAAGACTACCCTATAGGAAAAAAGTTTAACTTGTATATATTCACTTTAATTGCTTTTTCATATTTTATCAAAATTTATATAAAAAATGCATTTCTTGTTTTTATTTCCTTTTATGTGCCAATGCTGCTCCTACCCCCCAGACTTGCCCAATACTCCCTCCCTCCCCCCATCGTTGTCTCTCTATTTCCTCTCTCCCTCCCTCCTCCCATCGTTGTCTCTCTATCTCCCCTCTCCCTCCCTCCCCCATATCCTTCTCCAGTACAATACTCCTAGTGAGGTCTCACCAGTGCTCTGTACAATGGCATGAGCACTTCCCTCTTTCTACTGCTCTCCCTATACAACCAAGCATTCTGCTAGCTTTTCCATCTGCTCTATTACACTGTCAGACCCAGGGCCGGCCTTTGGGGTGTGTGACCTATGCGATCACACAGGGGGCAACACCCAGAGGGCGCTGAGCCCGTATTTCCAATTAGGCAGAGGAGGTATTCTCCACTGCCTAATTGACAGTGCTATGGCGAGGCGGATGCTCTGCGCCCAGGCGGCATTGACAGCGCCCCGACCGATCAGAGCTCTGGGTCACATGACCTTCCGGTCCTCTGACCAAAAAAAGGAAGGAGCTCCCGAAGGAGTACTCCAACGAAGACACCTTGTCTTTGTTGTCCTATAACAAAATGGAAAAGTGGACTCCCCCCCCCCCCCCCCCCGAAATGAAAGGTAAAGTGGAGGGGGAAAGAAAGAAGTTTTGTGACACTTTGTGGTGTGTGTGAGACCTTGTATGTGACACTATGTGATGTGTAAGAAACTTTGTGTTGGTGACACTCTGTGATTTGTGTGTGAGACCCTGTATGTGACATTGTGTGATGTGTGTGTGAAACCCTGTACGTAACACTGTGTGATGTGTGTGAGACTCTACGTGAAACTCTAGGATGTGTGAGACACTGTGTGATGTGTGTGGTGTGTGTATGTGTGCATACACTGTGTATGTCACACTGTATGTTTGACTGTGTGACTATAAGAACTATACATCTAATAAACTGTCACACACAACACTGTGGAGCTCTGTAATACACTCACACATTGCATACTTGTCTTTAACACTGTGCAATGTGTGTGAGTATATTACAGCAGTTAAAGGCGAAATCATAATATATATGAGGCTATGGCCTCTGGCTGAGTGGCAACCCTAATGCCAATACATGGGGGAATAAAGGAGGAGTGAAGGAGGGGACAAAGGGATTTTAGGCTTGATGATGGGGAGGGGGCGCCACAGAGTTTACCCGCACGGGGCGCCTGAGCACCTAAGGCCGGCCCTGGTCAGACCAAACCTCTGAGTTGAAGAACCAGCATCAGTATAAAAATAAAATCACTAAAAAGTAACATTCCTTTACAATTTTGTATACATTCTTGTACCAGGTGAATTCTTAACAAACGTACTCTCTAAGAGATTAATAAATGTAACCAGTGCTGTATTTACCGTGAGGCATCCTAGGCGGATGCCTAGGGCGGCAAATTTTGGGGGGCGGCAGCGCCCCCCAGCACTGAGAAAAAAAAATGTAAAAAAAAAATGTAAAAAAACAATCTGGCCCTTTAAAAAAAAAAAGGCCGAGCTTGCATGCAGAGACGGAGGTGAGAGGGGTTCAGAAGATCCCCCCTCACCTTCTCTGCCTGCCTGCAGGTTGCACGGGGAGCCGAACAGGCAGCACAGAGAAACCTCCGTGCTGCCTGTTCGGCTCCCCGTGTAGTGTGACACGGAAGTGCTGACAGTCACGTGACCGGCGCGCTGACGTCTTACGCATGCCGGGTCACGTGACCTGTCGGAAAAACCGACTGTGAGCCGAATTGGCAGCATGGAGGAGACCATCCTGCTTGCCACTACCCACCAAGGTAAGTGCTGGGGAGATGGGGGGCAAATTGGCTGGGGCTTATTAAATGGCAAATAACACTGGCATATTATTGGGAAAATTAGCAGGGGCATATTCAATGGCAAATAACACTGGCATATTATTGGGCAAATTAGAAGGGGCATATTAAATGGCAAATAACACTGGCATATTATTGGGCAAATTGGCAGGGGCATATTAAATGGCAAATAACACTGGCATATTATTGGGAAAATTGGCTGCGGGATATTAAATGGCAAATAACACTGGCATGTTATTGGGCAAATTAGCAGGGGCATATTAAATGACAAAGAACACTGGCATATTGTTGGGCAAATTATCAGGGGCATATTAAATGGCAAATAACACTGGCATATTATTGAGCAAATTGGCTGGTGCTTATTAATGGCAACTAACACTGGCATATTATTGGGCAAATTGGCAGGGGCATATTAAATGGCAAATAATACTGGCTTAATATTGGGAAAATTGGCTGGGGCATATTACCGGTAAATGGCAGAATAACACTGGCATATTATTGGGCAAATTGGCTGGGGAATATTAATGGCAAATTATACTGGCACAATATTGGGCAAATTGGCAGGGGCTGATTAAATGGCAAATACTGGCATATTATTGGGGAAATTGTCTGTGACTTATTAATGGCAAATAATACTTGCATATTATTGGGCAAATTGGCTGGGGCATATTAATGGCAAATGAAACTGGCATATTATTGGCAAATTAGCTGGGGAATATTAAGGGCAAATAATATTGGCAATGTGTATGTAATGGGGTGATAGATGGCATGTCCTTGGTGTGCAACGTGGGTTATGGGTCATGTCGTGGATGTGCATCGTGGGTAGGGGGGGTGCCCAAAATTTGTCTCCCTAGGGCAGCACAAAACCAAGATGCACCACTGAATGTAACTGGTAATTAATCGAACTGAAAAAAGTTAAGCACTGACAAATCTGAACTTCATAATAATATACCTTCGTTCACTGGCACACAATTTAATCATTTATTAAGAATACACCAAGTTCAAACTAATTCTTTATAAACCTGTCTTGTTCTGCAACAATAGGGGTTTTTTGTCCACCTCAAACATGATACCAGCACTGTTTGGGTTACAAGTTTATGTTAAGTCCTATATAGCGCCTGACCAGCAAAGTTTTCAATAGTTCTCTAGTTAACACCTCATTAATTAATAGCTCAAATTGCAACTGTCAGATCTAATATAAACTTGTGGTTACCATTAAAGACTGATGTTGGATCTCCTTCCCAAGTTCATTCGTCTTTTTGAAACTTTAACAGCTCCAACAAAAAGGGTTAATGGTTTATGGTTTAACATCAGGTGTTTTCTGTAAGGAGATGCAAGGTCTTAGAAGTTTATAGGTAATTTAACTTGAGGATTTTTTGCATTGCAGGCAACCCTATAAGTCTTGTAAATTCCCTATTCACAGGCTGGTTCTAATAAACATGAAAGCCAGTTTTTAACCAGGCCCCTGCAGTCTTGTACTCTTATAGTCATTAATCCTAATTGTACCAGAATCCCCTAACAAACAACATAAAAGCACCATTTATTGTGAGCAGGAAAAAAAAAAGATTTCTTTTTGTTTAGTTATTATTATTATTTTTTTTTACAATAGGAACATCCGACACCAGAATTATCAAGTGGTCAGAAAGAAAAACATTAAAGGACAACCATCTCCAAAAACTAAAGTTATGTTTAATTGAAAGATTGTATCATGTGTAGGCATTTTAAATAGAAATACTTTAAAGAAAAGAATACTGACATCTTCAGTCAGACAAAGGAAGATATGACCCATCTAAGCCAAGATGCTATGTCTAGTCCCCCCTTAACTGATCTATAGAAGCAAAAAGGGTTAAATAAAATAGTTTATTTGTATTATTTTGTTAAAGCATTTCTATTTAAATGCCTACACTTGACACAATCTTTCAATCAAATATTAATTATTACTGACAGTTTTCCTTATAACTCAAATAATCTTTCTGAGGTAAAATAATGGCCTGTTAAAGGCTGCACAAAGTGGGACAGTTTGGAGGCATGCATTATCCACAGTGCTGATTGACCACTTGCTTCAGTGCTGCAGTGTGTAGAATAAAATGATTTCGTCCTACCCGGACATTTCAATCAAGGCTGCTTATAAACGGAACATATGGAGCGATGTGGTGGTTACAGGGAGGGGTTATTTGGAGCAAAGAGTTATATTTTAGGGATAATTATTGCAGACGACTTAAAGTAGGCAGACAATGTAATAGAGCTGCAGGAAATTCTACAGAAGTGCTCATGCCATTGTACAGAGCACTGGCGAGACCTCACTTGGAGTATTGTACACAATACTGGAGAATGTATCTTTGGAGAGGATTCAGAGTAGAGCTACTAAACAGGTTCATTAATTGTAGGATAAAACTTTCCAGGAAAAGTTAAAGGCTCTTAACATGTATAGCTTGAGGGAAAGATGAGACGGATACAAGGGCAGAAATGATAGAAATATTTAAATACATAAAGGGAATCAACACAGTAAAGGAGGAGAGTATATATAAAAGAAGAACAACTACCACAACAAGAAGGGGTAGTCTTAAATTAAAGGGAGAAATAGTTAAAAGTAAAATCGAAAAAGTATAACTTTACTGAGAGGGTAGTGGATGCATGTAGTAGCCTTCCAGCGGAAGTGACATAGGTTAACACAGTAAAGGAGTTTAAGCATGTGTGGGAGAGGCACCAGGCTATCCTAGATATAAGATAAGGCCAGGGACCTTTAATGAAAGTTTTTAGAAAATTGGTCAGACTAGATGGGCCGAACGGTTCTTATCTGCTACCATATTCTTTATGGAAATCCCATATGGAGCTATAAATATAGGGAGCAGTTGTGTGAAATTATAGACAGATGAGACACTTTTAAGGTACTTTTCAAGATGTCAATTTAAGTCGCTTAAACCTCACCCACTTTTTGTTTTGTTTCTATTGTGGGACATACACTGTGAATGTACAGCCTATGCCCCATTGACAAACTCTTTTACCACAACTTATATTGTTCCATTTGTTTAGGATTTTTTGGTGATGCTAGTAGAAGTGTTATGGAGTAATTGTAGTATGTAGGAGTACATGGGGCAATTCTGGAGGTTTTGGCAGAGTGATTATGAAACAGTGCAAATTTTAGTGGGAGATGACTTAGTTATTATTAATTAAAAGAGATGCTTCCTTATTTCCAGTCGTATTCTTCTAAAAATTGCACATCTTGGATTAAAGTAATACTTTTCAATATAAGCCAATAATCTTCAAATTACTTTGCAGGATTGAGAGTAATTACATGTAATTTTACAAGACATATAATGGGAGGTAAACAGAGTTCCTTGTGATATTAGGTTGAACTTGATACCAACCTATGTTATGAGGCACTTTGGTACCTCACTCACAAAATGCTGGTGATAAAAAAAAAAGCCTGACTGGTGATAAAAAAAAAAAGCTCTTGATAATTATAGCTCAACAGGTAGGAAATATTACTGACCTTAATTATTCTATAATGATTCAATTAAAGAAAATGTTTAGAAGATCAACTGCTTAGGTATGGTGTGTGACCGTGCATGTGTGGAGATATTTGATTTGTCGGGTAAATGTCTAGTCTCGCTTGTGCAGGTAAATAGTGTGGACAGGGGAACTGACAAGCTGTTTGAGGGTAAATATGACACAGACAAGTTATTTGGGGAAAAAGATGGCACAGGCTAGCTGTTTGGTTCAAAGTATGGCACTGATAAGCTGTTTGGGGACAAATATAGCAAAGACACGTTGATTGGGGGAAACAATGGCATTCACCATCTGTTTCGGGACAAAGATGGCACTGTTAAGCTGTTTGTGAACAAAGTTAGCACTCACAAGCTGTTTTGGGGAGAATATGGCACTGATAAACTCATTTGATGGGAAAGCCCGCACCATGGGACATGTTGCTTGGTAAAGTTGGGGTGGAGAGAGGAGCCTGGGCAATTTTACACTGGGGCCCTGTGGTTTCAAGTTACTCTTCTGGTGACAACTGGGAGTATCCTGAAAGCATGCATCGTTGCTTTAATCCAATCACATTCTTTGATACAAGCCCATAACATACATACGTATACAGGTAAATATAAAACTTGAATTGCATTATGCAATATTAAAGAGAGTTTTAAAACACACACATGGCACATAACCATCCCTTAGTTCCAGGGATTGGACAATACATAACCTGTCAATAAAAGCTCCAGATGGAATAATCTAATCACGTTCAATTTAAAGCCTTAACATACCTCGAATCAAATTTAATTCTCATTATTTGTTCATGTTACATTTCTTGTTCTTCTTGTCTCCCATTCTATTAGTCCAGTGATAATTATGCAGTCCATCTCTTGCTGCAATTTACACTGTACAGTGGGCAGAGAGTCAGAACATCGTCTGCTACAGCCCAATGTCAGTCTTGATACCTTTATTAGGACTGTGACATGTCTCAGAAAACAACAGACTTCATAATAAAAAGAGTTTTGTGGTCTCATTCCTGGTGGTCTATAGGGCAAAGGAACAGCAGAGCTTCTTTTTGCACAGGTCTGCATTTGCTTCTGTCTGGCTCACATAACCACATGTCTGCACGGGCTACGAATATGAATTCATATCACTGCTTTTCTATCCTAATGACTAGCACAAGGAAAAGGCATAGACCTGCATTTTACTTGTAATTCTCACTGTACCATCAATGATCAGGTGTATCAGGGAGATAGGGGGAATTCGGGAGAGCAGGGATATCCTGGAGATCAGGGGAATCCGGGAGATCAGGGGAATCCGGGAGAGCTTACACAGTAAGCTAGAAGCCGCCTGCGATTGGATTTTTCATTGCCTGATCGGAGCACTTCTCTGGACTCCATTGTCACAGTATCCCTCATGTGATCTGCCAGCACATACCTTGGTAGCTGCCGTGTCTGCTACAGTTGCCACAAAGGTTATAGCTTTATTACAGCATCCATGCAGGCAGGCAGACTCACACTCCCAGTTCCTTATGGACTGTCTGACTGACTACGCCCAATAAAAGTGGAAGATATGTCTATCGGGGGCTAGCGCACATGGCTCACACACACAGCAATAGTGTCAGTATTAAGTGCTTATGTATGCCTTATTTATAGATTACCCCAATGTGTTAATATTCTTTCATCTGCTAGTGGGTATTTATCATCCCATGTGATGCACTGAACATCACTGATTGTAAGCACTGCAAACAGCAGACACTTGTCACCTGTGCCAGCAGTTACAAGGACTACCCATCAAGGCCTGAAATTGATGTGCATCTGGTAGTAACGGGTTACATTTATATAGCAATAATTAAGATTATTTGGTTTGCTTTTATAAGCTTTTTCTTTTCATTTTCTTTAATATACCAGCTTGCACATGGTTTACTTATATTACATTCAAAAATAAATGTTACATTTATTATTTGAGTCTGCTGTACTTGATTTTGTACTGGATCCTGCATTGCTCCATAGGATATCAATGTTCTTCCATTATTCCTCATTTTTATCAATTATCTAGCTCTTTCCATTTCATTCCTATTCCATCCTCCATGGCACTTACTTAAACCAAGAAGTATCTCAAGCAGCTGCTTCCATCCCCAGGGACACTCATCTGGTCCCCATGCAAACAGTAATTAGTGTCATTAGAACAGGACACCATGGGGACAAGAAAGAGGTGGCGTCAGTGAACAAGACTCGTCTCTCGCGCACTGATAATTGAACACTGGGCCTGATGAATGAGAAGCCTAATAGGAAATAGGAGGTTTATTCATTTGGATTAAGGAAGAAAGCATAAGAGGCAGAAATTCAACTGTGAATAACTTATGTTTTGTCTCGAATTATTAACCCTTAACACACTCTGTGGCTAGCTATGTCCTAGCCATAGCATCCTATGACGATGGAATCTACTTGCCTGTACCGATTTCTGTTTATCCTTGTAATAAATTCCTCTGCATGAAATTATGTTCCTTTCATAAACAGATGCTTAGCACTGATTTTTAACTCACATTTGTATCTACGTCAGTCTATAGTTTTGATTACACGAGATAAATTAACTCAGGTCATTGAATGGAGGCCATTTTTTCATGCAGATTATTTTATGCCCATTCAGGATGCATAAAAATTTGGAATGAATGGGAATATTGTAACTTGTGTTTGAGGTTATTTGAGCCATTTAAGCCAATATGGGTTTTGGGGGGGAAAGGGAGGGCATTAATGGAATTGTATCACCTAAACATTGTTTTTACTGTGCGCACACAAAATTATTGAAAATGGTCTACATATTGTATTAGCAAAATTGCATGCAAATGACAAAATTAGGAGAAAAATATGTTTTAAATGTGTCTGTGGAGTCTTTGCCATTAATAAGCCACAGCCAATTTGGCCAATAATATGCCACCCTCCCCCCCTTCCCCAGTACTTACCTCCTAGCTGCTCCATGTCCCCGGTCGTCTCCTCCGTGCAGTCTTCCCGCCTGCACAGAGGAGGGAAATACAGTCACCGGATATGACGTGATGTCAAATGTGGTGGCAAGGTTTTTTTTTTTTAACTTTTTTTTTCAGCGGATGCCAAGAAAAAAAAGCTCTGCAGTTTTTTCTTTAGTGAGTAAATCCTTAAGTTCTTGAAGCAGCATTAACTATAAAAGGCATGTCAGTGTTTATTCTACACATATACAAGTTATAGTTGCTAACTTCTTGTACATTTTCGGTCTTTGGATGAAGGATTTTTTATCCAGTAGTTAATACAGATGGACATTTTTTAACATTTTTTCTAATTGATTCACAAAATTCTACAAAATTACTGATTGTTGTGAGGACAGTTTATACAGCTTGAGATTTATTCTAAGAGCACTGATTACTTAGACGCTGTGCACCATGTCTATCTACCACAGGGTGGTCATATTGGATTTAAAAAAAAATCATTTGTAATCTTATTCCAACAGTAATATTAATAATAACAATAATAATAATAATCTCTCATTTTTAGGTACATCCTATGGATGTTACCACTAACCATTGCTAACCATTGTTACCATTACCCAATTTAATGACACTCATTTTATCTGCATTGGAAGGATGAATTGAATTGAGTCAACACCACCATGAATCAAACCTACAACTCTGAGGATTGACTAGAATGGGGCATTACCATACTGGGCTATTAACAACCCAGCCAGATCCAGGATCAAGCAACCCGCCAGTCAGACATCTTTGAAATCATGTTAGACAACAGTAAGCTGGATGGTGCCAAAAGTTGCTAATGGTATACATCAAAGTGCATAATAAGACCAATATTATTATAGTATATTTATACCATTCCAACAAATTATACAGAATTATGCCTTTTACTGAAACTCCCTCCCCTCGCAATAACTAAATGCATCGGATAATTGTGATCAGTGCCAGTTACAGGTAAAGTGTTAGGATCAGCTAGTGCAGCAGTCACTAAAAGGGTTATTAATTCCCCACATTCAGCCGCTACATCTCAGAGGAGTGGTTCTGTTAAATATAGAATCCATTATCTCTGCATTAATGGGTTCATATACAAATGGGCCTCTGGCACTAAAATGGTCAAATTTAACCCTTTCATGTGCCGGCTGATAATGAGAGATTGAAAATTATTTTCCAAAGCCATATTCCTGCTGGTAGATTAAAGAGACTCTTTTACATAGATCTGTTCACCTATTATATATATTGTCATGAACAGGAGACACCACAGACCCAATTAAAACTCATGTTTGTCTTAATTTATGCATTTACTTTACATTCTGCTAACACAAGTTATAGATCATGTTTGACTACTTTTTATAACAAATAGCAAAGCTATGTTTGAGACTCAGGTGCCAAATTTGACTTGGTCTCAAAAATAGCTTTGATCATTTTGGCTCTGTTACTTTAACCCCTTCCCGACGTTAGGATGTACTATGCCGTCCTGACTTTAAGTGCCTTAAAGTCATTAGGACGGCATAGTACGTCCTGTATTAAACAGCTCATCGCGGCTCCCCGTGATGAGCTGTTTTCGGATCAGTTTGAGTGGCCTCAGTTTGACAGGGAAATGTAGCTGGTGCTCAAAGCGAGCACCGGCTACATTTCTCCAAATCGCGCCGTGCCCAAACTTCCACAAGTGACGTCCGGAGGTCTCGCGTTTTTTTTGCAGGGACCCACAGGGTCTGTTAAGACCCTGATCGGGTCTCTGCGAGAGTGTTCCTGGCTACCGATCACCTTGTGATCGGTGGCCAGGAACCAATCGTGATGTTTTGGTGCTTGCGTCATTTGGGACGCAAGTGACTTGCGTCACAAAGGGGTTAAATCGTGATGCCTATTTTTTTTCTAAGTCAAACTCGGGTGCCGAATTTGACAGTTTCAAAATGGAAGTCGAATTTTAGTGACTAGATCCAACCAAATAAAAAATATTTAGCCAACAAAGCCCCTTTAAATAAATAGAACCACTTTTTAAAAATTGCTGCATGTAGTGGGATTCTCACCCTATTATGGTCCCATGTGGTATTTTCAAAATATGCCCCATGATCCCTGTTTCCTTTCCTTTCCAAGACATCATAGAGAGTAATTATTTGGCGGGACTACATGAAACCATAGCAAAATTACCATACAGACAATATTTTGCCGGAAGGCCAATAAAATACCAGCTTGAGGCCTATGGAGGCAATAGCATGACTAGTACTTTTTTAAAGAAAAGGTGGCAACCCTATACAATAGGCGGTGTATACAAACCAAGGCATCTGTTTTATGGAGTTTTATTAATTTGAATCAATATTTTACCATTAAAATGTTTCTTTTCCACTCTGAACTACTATGGTTTACTGATTCTGGTCCTTGGAGGCCGAGTATATGAACTTGCACTTTCCACAGTGCCTGATTTGTGGCTAGTATTTCACATTCTTTTCACCCCTCCTCTCTCCACCTCCCAATTCTACATCCTCATTCTAACACAAGAGGGTTTGGTTTCTATCTGTACAGATTAATCAATACAACTGACAGCTTCCTAACTCTATTGGAGGAAAAATGAAACCAATTCTTAGCAAAACCATATATATGTACCTGAGGTTAAAAGCTTAAAGGGCCAGTCCCAAAGGAGACCCAAATGACATGTTTCCTAAAAGAATCAGTCCCGTGTAGGCCTAAATTGAAACTGATACTGTAGGCCTTCCTTGACCAAATGGCTGCATATAACTTAAAAAAAACAAAATTGCTAAGTATTAAAAGCATTTAGTCATATTACTTGAACAAGTCTTGTTTGGAATAATACCATGTGCATTTGAACACGTCCACGTACATTTTTAAAGAAAACAGAGACACAAACATTTTTATTAAATGCAGAGACCTATATTTGAAGAAATATCCATAGAAACCAAGGGAAGGTGCCACATCAGTGTTGATGTCCATTGTTGTTAGCTGTTTAAAGCTTGTTTTGTTTATAAAGTGTCTTGATCTTAATCTCATTTACTCTGCTTATAACAGTCCTTCAAACCTTACTCAACTGCATTGCTGTGTAAACAATAAAAAGTGCATAATCATTATATAAGACACTGTCTGTATGGCCAATTAAAAAAGCCATAAAATGAGATTAAGCTGTAGTTTTAATATCATAAAGTAAGTTTATGGACTTTAAACTGGTTAATTT
Source organism: Pelodytes ibericus (assembly GCA_036172795.1). NCBI lineage: Eukaryota > Metazoa > Chordata > Amphibia > Anura > Pelodytidae > Pelodytes > Pelodytes ibericus. The sequence continues at coordinate 152,222,309 of CM069862.1, read as the reverse complement.
GTTGACGTGTATTAGAGTCAACTCAATTAGAACATTTCAAAACAAGAATATATGGCTAGTGAAACACATAATGCATGTAATTCTAAGGAATATTTTAGAGTAAGGACTAAGGGAGATAATATAGATGTTATTTTATGAAAGGATAGTTTCTGGAAGTGTTGTCAGACCAAGTGAACAAGATTATAAATTTGAACTGAAATATAATACACCTTTTACTTCCAATCTAGTTATTACTGGTTTACTGTAATAATCCCCTGTGCCATCTTAAATGCTACTAAACAACCATTTATTCAGCAATGAACAAAATGGCCACCTAAGTAACTGGAAATGGAACAATGTATATAGTGGACGTATTGTCAATCAAGGTACAGTGGTCAGTTTTGTGAGTGAAACTGCTTCCTGAAATAAAGATATAAGGTCTAGTAAAAAAATTAAATGGTTTAATTATAATCGTGCAGACCAAGCAAGTTGAGAAAGCTATTAAGTACTGCTGCTGAAGCAAACTTTGATGAGCTCACAATCACAAAGATGAACTGCACCTTTGGGAAATCAGCCTGGTTGTAATAGTTACTGCAGAACACCATTAACGTAATCAATGTTTGAATCTGGCTATAAGCAGCCCTAGCTATGTGAGTAGATAGGGTGTCCTCCAAAGTGCATCCATACAGGAAATGTGCTGATTATGATTGAAAAGGGAAAGTGAACTTGATAGAAAAAAGGGAATAGTGAAAAACGCTCCATCTAGAATATTGGTTACTTACTATTAACCTTGTTTGGTTGTTCCTTGGTTTTGTTTTCCAAGATTATGTGCCTCTGTGTTACTTTGACAGCGCAACATTTTACTATGTTTAAGGCAATGTCTTCCTTTAAGGAGTCAACCTTGGCAGACATGCTGGTAAACCATATATAACATACCCACAAATAATTGAAATCCCACATCACAACACTACCTGCAAGTGTTTTCCTGTCCACACAGAATCCATTTCCTGTGCTCTGGCCAACTAGGGTGGCACACAGTTAGAATTTTACTGGCAGCCTGGTATAAAATGTGCTTGATGCCAATGTGAAGTCTACAGAGGCAAAAGCAAAGCTGGCATTTGAACAGTTGGCAAACCTGCTGCCAAGAAACAAAAGCTTAAACTCAAAAAGCACACCTTCAGTGACTAAACTGGTGCAAGCCAATCTATTTATCTTCAGGCACCTCTTGGATCATTGTTATATGGGGAAACAATTGTAACTCATGTCAAAGACTTGTGATTCTGAGTCTAAAATGAAGTAGGCGGAGGACTTTCACACAGTATTATTGTTAGTCATTTTGTGGTGTGTGCTTTTTTTGTTTGCTTTTGTTGTCCTTGTCAGCTAATGATGACACAGTGAATGTGTCATTGTATATTTGATTGATGAGTGTTTGTTTCTTTGTGTTTTTGTAGCAGTACAACAATGAATAATGTCCTGTTTAGAGTGCATTGTGACAATACTCTCTACCTAAACAACACCAATGATATTTTGGAGCTATTTTGTTGGCATTGTCTTCCAAGTTGCCATTCTACACCTTACCCTATCTTATATTTACAGATATTTTGTTTCAGTCTGACAGCTGTACCTTTGAACTCCAGCGAAAATTTTCAAAGCATTTCACTGGAAATTTCCAGCCACACAATGCCAAGACTTTAAAGATTACATTAAAAATAAATGGGAGGATTTTGAGCAATTTAGCAAAGCACATCTTACAGATAAGCAAACACCACTTCTTCTGGGAAACATCTAAAATTGTTTTGAAAGTAGACATTCTCTCTTTTGTCTCTCCCAAAGGAAAAATGTAGCAGAGACATATAAATCTGAATACCATACTCAGAAACAAAAGGAGAACAAAAGATACATATTTGTGACCAAAGAGGACCTTAAATTAACCTTCACAATATAATTACCGTAGGAGGAAATATACATTTTAAAAAAACTCTAACAGACATACAGCAAAAGTTGGAAAACAACTTTTTAAAGTTTATTTTTAGACTTATACAAAAAACTTTTTATTTGTGAAAAAATGCACTGTATTGATAAGGAAAATGTAGCTCTTCATAAATTTTCCGATTTTGGCAGATGTAGCCAATAGGTAACAAGATTGTAGAACGTAAAATAAGCATAAGAGGAAGACATATATTTAGAGTGTTATCACTAGTAAAAAAAAACCAACAAAAATCCATATACTCTTGCTCAGCAAAATGTGGATTTTGGTATGTCATGAAGTATGGTCAGGCTGGACAGACAAGATTGTGATGGCAGGAGATGCCATTAATGTGACACAGATCACATTAATGACCAGCCATTTCAAAATGTAGATAAATTGTAAATGATCATAACAAAAAATATAAAGCACAGTAAATAATAAGGCAAGGTAAGGTCCAAGCGAGGACTCTTAGAACTGTGAGCTCAAACACGGAATGCAAACTCACAGTCAGTACAGTCATCATTGGTTCAAACATGGAGAACAGGACAAAGGACAGTACAGGTTGAAGAATCAAAGCCAAAATGGAGGCTTTGGGCAAGCCCCGGATTATTTATTGTTAGTGTAAGGGGGGTAATTGTAAGCCCCCATCACTGAGTGCTCTTTGAGGAGCCCCTGTGTTGTTTTTCACAGAGGTATATTTTTTTACATTTTTTTCTGTTATGTGGTTGAATTTGAGATAAAAAAAAACCTATAGTTTCAATAGGGCTTTAATGGGAGGCAAATTGAAAATAGCAGTGTCTTCCGATCTCAGAGGTTGAGTTTGACCATCCTTTGCCTCATCTCGACCTTGAACAAAATGTTAGTGAATACCATGCGAGGTTGGGATGAGGCATCCAATGGGGTGTTCAAGGTTGGAGGTCAAGGTTAGTGCTAATCTCGACCTCCAATCTCAAATTTTATTGGATATACCACTATGTATTTACTGCTGCAGATTTGTTCATATAAAAAGATTATGTATTTGCAGTTGTAGGTGGCTTCAAATACAAAGGTTATGTATTTATTTATATAGATTGGCTTCATATACAAAAGGTTATGCATTTACGGCTGATGATTGGCATCATACACAAAGAAAAAACTGTTGGTAAAATTTCGGAATCCCACTACTAGGCTTATGGATCTGTGGGTGAAATATTCCTTTTTATGTGCCAATGCTTCCCCCAGACTTTCCCAATGCTCCCCCTCCCTCCCACCAATGTTGTCTCTCTCTCTCCCCCCTCCCCCCAAATGTTGTCTGTCTCTCTCTCTCCCTCAACAGCATTGTCCGTCTCTCTCCCCCCTCCACCAGCATTGTCCATCTCTCTCTCCCCCCAACAGTGTCTTTCTGTCCCCCCCTTCCCCCAAGGTGTCTCTGTCCCCTCCCTCCCCCCAAGGTGTCTCTGTCCCCTCCCTCCCTCCCCCCAAGATGTCTCTGTCTGTCCCCTCCCTCCCCCCAAGGTGTCTGTCTATTCCCTCCCTCCCTCCCCCCAAGGTGTTTGTCTGTCCCCTCCCTTCCTCCCCCCCACGTTATCTTTCTGTCCCCTCTATGATATGTGCAGAAGTCTATTATGAAGGACAGTAGGACCTCCCCACTTCCATCATAATAGATGGAAGTGTCGGGCAGCATGGAGGATGTCTGCAGTATCGTGCAGACATCCCCCTGCTGCCCAAATCTCCCTGGTGGCTAGTGGAGGCAGCACGATACGCGCAGACATCCTCCGCTGCTGTCCGGCACTTCTGCCAGGACTTCTATGATGAAGCCGGAAGGTCCCGGCTTCATCATAGAAGTCCCGACGGACTTGCCGGGCAGCAGCGGAGGATGTCTGAGCGCATAGCGCAGACATCCATCGGCTGTTAGCGAGGGGGATCCAGCTCCCCTGCAGCTCTGTGGGGGACCTGGATCCCAATCTTATAGTCTGACCTCGATTTGAGGGCAGACTATAAGACAACCTTGAAAATAAGACGATGGGTCTTTTTCAGAGCATCTTTCTGTCCCCTCTATGATATGTGCAGACATCCTCGATGCTGCCCGACCCTTAAGTCTATTATGAAGGACAGCCGGACCTCCCCACTTCCGTCATAATAGATGGAAGTGTCGGGCCGCATGGAGGATGTCTGCAGTATCGTGCAGACATCCCCCTGCTGCCCAAATCTCCCTGGTGGCTAGTGGAAGCAGCACGATACGCACAGACATCCTCCGCTGCTGCCCGGCACTTCTGCCAGGACTTCTATGATGAAGCCGGAAGGTCCCGGCTTCATCATAGAAGTCCCGACGGACGTGCCGGGCAGCAGCGGAGGATGTCTGAGCGCATAGCGCTGACATCCATCGGCTGTTAGCGAGGGGGATCCAGCTCCCCTGCAGCTCTGTGGGGGACCTGGATCCCAATCTTATAGTCTGACCTCGATTTGAGGGCAGACTATAAGACAACCCTGAAAATAAGACGATGGGTCTTGTTCAGAGCATTTGCTCTGAAAAAAAACCTTGCCTTATATTTGAGCAAATACTGGCCACACTTTTTTTTTTAGCTGCAGGAATCAATGAGATTAATTTCATTCAAATGAATGGAATTCCCTGTTTCTCCAGTGATGTTATCCGACAATGTGTTGCACTGTTAAGATATCCTATGTGTACAGAGCAAGGTCACTTAAATTCCACACAGTGCATTATATTCCAGCAGCACAGGAACTGACTAAATGAAACAAAAATTTAGATGCTCAATCTCTATATACCGTATTTGCTCGAATATAAGACAAGGTCTTATATTCGAGGTCGTCTTATAATCTGACCTCAAATCGAGGTCAGAATATAAGACATGGATCCATGTCCCCCGCAGAACTGCAGGGGACCTGGATCCCCCTCTCTAACAGCAGGTGGATGTCTGCGCGACGCAGACATCCTCCCCTGCTGCCGCCCGGCACGACCGCCGGGACTTCTATGATGAAGCCGGGTCCTTCCGGCTTCATCATAAAAGTCCCGGCGGAAGTGCCGGGCAGCAGTGGAAGATGTCTTCGCGTACAGACATCGCAGACATCCTCCGCTGCCTCCACTAGCCACCAGGGAGATATGGGCAGCTGGGGGATGTCTGCACGATACGTGCAGATATCCTCCATGCTGCCCGACACTGCCGTCTATTATGATGGACCGGCTGTCCGTCATAATGGACGGAGGTGTTGGGCAGCATGGAGGATGTCTGCACATCTCATGCAGACATCCCCCGGCTGCCCCCACTAGCCCCCAGGGAGCGAGAGTCCAGGTGAGAGGGAGGGAGGGGGGAGAGAAAGATTAAAGGAGGGAGGGGGAAGAGAAAGATTGAGGGAGGGAGGAGGCAGAGAAAGACTAAGGGAGGGAGGGGGGGCAGAGAAAGATGGAGGGAGGGGGGCAGAGAAAGACTATGGAGGGAGGGGGGGCATACTAAACTAAGGGAGGGGGGGCAGAGAGAGACTAGGGGAGGGGGGACAGAGAAAGATGAGGGGGCAGAGAAAGACAAGGGGAGGGAGGGGGAGAGAAAGACAAGGGGGGAGAGGGAGAGAAAAGTTTTGGGGGAAGGAGACAAAGCAGGGGGGGGTGGAGAGAGAGGCAGCATTGGCACAATAAATGCACTTGTTTTTATATAATTTTTATTGAATATTAAAAAGTAATTTACATGTTAATTTATACAAGTTAAACTTTTTTCCTATAGGGTAGTCTTATATTCAGGCTTTTAGGTTTTTTCCTAAAGGAATATCCAAAGTTTGGGGGGTCGTCTTATAATCAGGGTCGTCTTATATTCGAGCAAATATGGTAATCACTGCTGTAGCACCTGTAGTATACATGCAGAGTAATCACTGGGGAAGGGCTTGAGTCAAATATTAAAAATGTGATTTATGCAGAATATGTTCATCAAATCACACTGGAAAAAGCCTGTGCATTGTTCAGGAAGTAGTGTTCAACTTGCAAAAGTGAATTTTGGGACTAGACTGTCCTTTTAAGAAAGGGACACAGGGATTATGGTGGGAACCTAAAAGATCTCAAGTATATTTTAATCATTGGCAATAACACTGTATAGTATTTTTAGATATGTTACTATTAGTACATTTTTTCAACCTAAAGAATCACAAGTAGAAGCACTTAAGGTTATTAGAATTATATATTAATTAATTCCAATTTGTTTTTCTAAGTGCTGAACAGTTCTATGTGTAAAATCTTAACAGGCATCTTTCACAGTTCTTATTTCATTATCCTAGCACAACATATTGTTGAATAAAGTGTACCTTCCTAATTATTAACCAAAAGTACAAATTCCAGGGACCCTACTGCTAAAAACTGGGGTTTAACATTAAATGAAAATTTGCAAAAAAGCTCTCATAATAAAGATATGCAGACCCTGTTTTTGAAAGTGATGCTAAATTTGTGTTGGACTAGAGAACATATACATGACCAGTGTTAAACCTCCTAAAAAATTCTGAGAACTAATCTAGCTAAATCAAAATGTGTTAAACCCCTTCCCATTTCTTCATAATATGAAAAGCTGAGCCTGTAGAGAGGGTAAGCAAACACATTTCAAGAAAAACACGAACAGTATAAGAAAACCAAATGATCTCAAAGGGAGTTGCGGAAAAGATGAGAAAATGTTTATTGCTATGTAAGACTGAAAATGCACAAAGGTACAGACATAAAAGTAAATAATAGTGAAATTATCTATGACATTGGGGTTCATAACATAACAAAATGCATAAGGAGCTGTAGGCTACAAAATGCAAAAGGCTTATATATCTTTTTGTAATGTTATTATGTTTGTTTTTTACATTTTAGGTATTTTGTTGTTATTAATTGTATTGTTAACAACTATTTGTTAAGTTAAAGATGTGTGCTCACACCTAAAAGAGGCCATTATGTAAACTAGACATGTGCAAAACTAAAATTTTCGTTTCGTTTTCGTCCATTCGGACGAAAATGTTATTTATTTCGTCTAAAACGAATTTCGTTCATTAGTGCATTCGTTTCAGACGAAATTCGTTCATTATTTTCGTTTCGTTAATTTTTTTCGTTCGTTTTATAGAATACAATGTAATACTATTGGCTTTCTATAAACCGAACGAGAGCCCCATTCATAAGAAATTCTTATGAATGGGGCTCTCCTTCGGTTCATAGAAAGGCAATAGTATTACTTGTATTCTATAAGCCGAAAGTCTATAAACCGAACGACTTTCGGTTTATAGACTTTCGGCTTATGGAATACATGTAATCCTATTGCTATTCTATAAACCGAACGACTTTCGGTTTATAGAATAGCCATAGGTTTACATGTATTACATAAGCCGAAAGTCTATAAACCGAAAGTCGTTCGGTTTATAGGCTGTCGGCATTTTACTACACGGAGACAGAGTCTCCATTCATAAACTTATGAATGGAGACTTTGTCTCCGTGTAGTAAAATGCCGACAGCCTATAAACCGAACGTTCGGTTTATAGGCTGTGGGCATTTTACTACACGGAGACAAAGTCTCCATTCATAATTTTATGAATGGAGACTCTGTCTCCGTGTAGTAAAATGCCGACAGCCTATAAACCGAACGTTCGGTTTATAGGCTGTCGGCTTATGGAATACATGTATTCCTATTGCTATTCTATAAACCGAAAGTCGTTCGGTTTATAGAATAGCAATAGGAATACATGTATTCCATAAGCCGACAGCCTATAAACCGAACGTTCGGTTTATAGGCTGTCGGCATTTTACTACACGGAGACAGAGTCTCCATTCATAAAATTATGAATGGAGACTTTGTCTCCGTGTAGTAAAATGCCGACAGCCTATAAACCGAACGTTCGGTTTATAGGCTGTCGGCTTATGGAATACATGTATATAATAAATAATATGTTATAATGTATATAATAAATAATAAAATTATGAATGGAGACTTTGTCTCCGTGTAGTAAAATGCCGAAAGCCTATAAACCGAACGATCCGTTTATAGACTTTCGGCTTATATAATACATGTAATCCTATGGCTATTCTATAAACCGAACGTTCGGTTTATAGAATAGCAATAGGAATACATGTATTCCATAAGCCGACAGCCTATAAACCGAACGTTCGGTTTATAGGCTGTGGGCATTTTACTACACGGAGACAAAGTCTCCATTCATAATTTTATGAATGGAGACTCTGTCTCCGTATAGTTAAATGCCGGCTTTTAACTATACGGAGACAAAGTCTCCATTTATAATTTTATGAATGGAGACTCTGTCTCCGTATAGTTAAATGCCGGTGTTCTGACAAATTTCTGGAGCAAATTCTCCTGCGCAATCGCAGGAGAATTTGCTCACTGCGCATGCGCATAAAGTTACAGCTGATAACTCAGCTGTAACTTTGTGACCACCGCGCATGCGCCAGCTGCGCAACCCACCTCCCGCCCCCTCACACCCCCTGCACACCCCTTCTTACCAGATCATCGACCACAGCGATACACAGCGCATGCGCACGCCTATCCAGCCGTTTGGGAATGTGCGCGTCCGTTGTTGTGTTCTTAAGGTGGTAAGTAACATGGGGCGTCGGGACATAAGGGGGCAAGCATCCTGGTGAGGGCTGCCTCATCTTGATGGGATTTGTGATCCTCCTGCTGCATCAATAATACAGCAGGAGGATCACAAATCCCATCAAGATGAGGCAGCCCTCACCAGGATGCTTGCCCCCTTATGTCCCGACGCCCCGTGTTACTTACCACCTTAAGAACACAACAACGGACGCGCGCATTCCCAAACGGCTGGATAGGCGTGCGCATGCGCTGTGTATCGCTGTGGTCGATGATCTGGTAAGAAGGGGTGTGCGGCGGGTGTGAGGGGGCGGGAGGTGGGTTGCGCAGCTGTCTCATGCACGGTGGTCACAAAGTTACAGCTGAGTTATCAGCTGTAACTTTATGCGCATGCGCAGTGAGCAAATTCTCCTGCGATTGCGCAGGAGAATTTGCTCCAGAAATTTGTCAGAACACCGGCTTTTAACTATACGGAGACAAAGTCTCCATTTATAATTTTATGAATGGAGACTCTGTCTCCGTATAGTTAAATGCCCACAGCCTATAAACCGAACGTTCGGTTTATAGGCTGTCGGCTTTTAACTATACGTTTGTCTCCATTCATAAATTTATGAATGGAGACTCTGTCTCCGTATAGTTAAATGCTATTGTATTCTATAAACCGACTCTATTTCGGCTTATAGAATGCAATAGTACTACGAATGGACGAATGAACGAATGATTTTCCTTTATTAACTATTCGTTCATTCGATTTAGTTAGCTTAGCATTTTCGTTCTTCGTTTTTCTGGCGAATGGACGAAAATGCAATTTTCGGACGAGGGCATTTAACTATACGTTGTATAGGCTGTGGGCATTTAACTATACGGAGACAGAGTCTCCATTCATAAAATTATAAATGGAGACTTTGTCTCCGTATAGTTAAAAGCCGGCATTTAACTATACAGAGACAGAGTCTCCATTCATAAAATTATGAATGGAGACTTTGTCTCCGTATAGTTAAATGCCCACAGCCTATAAACCGAACGTTCGGTTTATAGGCTGTGGGCATTTAACTATACGGAGACAGAGTCTCCATTCATAAAATTATAAATGGAGACTTTGTCTCCGTATAGTTAAAAGCCGGCATTTAACTATACAGAGACAGAGTCTCCATTCATAAAATTATGAATGGAGACTTTGTCTCCGTGTAGTAAAATGCCCACAGCCTATAAACCGAACGTTCGGTTTATAGGCTGTCGGCTTATGGAATACATGTATTCCTATTGCTATTCTATAAACCGAACTTTCGGTTTATAGAATAGCCATAGGATTACATGTATTACATAAGCCGAAAGTCTATAAACCGATCGTTCGGTTTATAGACTTTCGGCATTTTACTACACGGAGACAAAGTCTCCATTCATAATTTTATGAATGGAGACTCTGTCTCTGTATAGTTAAATGCCGACAGCCTATAAACCGAACGACTTTCGGTTTATAGACTTTCGGCTTATGTACTACATGTAATCCTATGGCTATTCTATAAACCGAAAGTCGTTCGGTTTATAGTTTAGCAATAGCATTACATGTATTCTATAAACCGAACGTCGTTCGTTTTAAAGACTTTCGGCTTATAGAATACTATTGGCTTTCTATAAACCGAACTAGAGTCGAGTCCCCATTCATAAGAAATTCTTATGAATGAGGAGGGACTCTAGTTAGGTTTATAGAATGCCAATAGTATTCTATAAGCCGAAAGTCTTTAAAACGAACGACGTTCGGTTTATAGAATGCATGTAATGCTATTGCTGTTCTATAAGCCGAATGTCTTTCGGCTTATAGAACAGCAATAGCATTACATGTATTCTATAAACCGAACGTCGTTTGTTTTAAAGACTTTCGGCTTATAGAATACATGCTGCTATTGGCTTTCTATAAACCGAAAGAGTCCCCATTCATACGAATAGGTCAATTGACCTATTCGTATGAATGGGAACTCAATTTCGGTTTATAGGAAGCTAATAGCATTACATGCATTCCATAAACCGAAAGTCATTCATGTCGGTTTATGGAATGTAGTACAATGCTATTGGTATTGTAAACCGACTCTATTTCGGTTTAGAATGCCAATAGCACGAATGGACGAATGGACGAATGAACGAATGTTTTTCGTTTATTAACCATTCGTTCATTCGGATTTTGTTAGTTAAAATTTTCGTTATTCGTTTTTCGGACGAATGGACGAAAATGCTATTTTCGTCCGAAAATGCATTCGTCCGAAAACGAATGCACATGTCTAATGTAAACAGCATTCAGTTGAACATTGGCCTACAATTACCTGAATGTTGAATAACATTCCCCCTAGGGCCAGGGCGCCCAACATGCAGCCCGTCGACGGGACATGTGCGGTCAACTTGAGATTGGCAGCAGTAGCTGCACCTAACCCCCGCTTACATTGGCTGAGTCAGCTGCTTGTGCAGTGCGAGGGGAGGAAGCTCCGCTCATTGCAATAGACCTTGTTGGAGCACAGGGTGTCAGTGACATCCCGGTACTCAGCAAGAGAGGCTGCGGCAGCCTCCTAATTGCAATCCCCTAATTGCAATAAAAGTTAAATTAGCATGGAGGGGGACAAACAAAATAACAATCAGTAAGTGTGACTATGTATGCTTTTGTGTGTGTGACTCTCTATGTGTGTATGTGTGTGTAAGTGTGACTCTCTGTGTGCATGTGAGTGTGTGTGTAAGTGTGACTCTATGTGTGTGTAAGTTTGACTCTCTGAGTGTGTGTGTAAGTGTGACTCTCTGTGTGCATTTGAGAGTGTGTGTGTGTAAGTGTGACTATGTACGTTTGTGAGAGTGTGACTTTCTATGTGTGTGTGTGTGTGTGTGTAAGTGTGATTCTCTATGTGTTTGGATGTGTGACTCTCTCTGTGCATGTGAGAGTGTGTGTGTAAGTGGGACTATGTAAGTTTGTGAGAGTGTGTATGTAAGTGTGACTCTATGTTTGTGTAAGGGTGTGTGTGTGTATGTAAGTGTGACTCTATGTGTGTGTGTAAGTGTGACTCTCTATGTGTCTATGTCTGTATGTGTGTGTGAGATATAACTGAGGAGGAGGTCAGTATGCAGGGCAAATATGGGATAGGAGTACACAGGTCACACTTGCTACTTAACTTGGATGATGATGAAAACAAACACAACTGCAGCGTGGTCTTGCAAACGAACATACACAGTACTTGAGAAGCGGCAACAGGTAGATAAGTGTTTGCAAATAGAATATCCGTGAAAACAGTCCGATTCAGGGGAAACAGAGAGCAGCATAAACGGTAATCAGGCCAAGGAGTCGAAGATAAATAGAAATCAGAATAGTCACGAAACGGTCCAGGGATACGGCAACAGGAGAATACTGAAAATCATATAATGCTGGGAGAGACTAGAAGCAAGAATCACCAAGCACTGATGAAAGCGTGGTGATTCTTATTAATGTCTCCCGGTAAGTGGTCGTGACGTCACAGAGCGTGTCCGCGCGCTCTTTCTGTGTATTTAAAGGGCAGCATACTTGCACTGCTGTCCCTTTGCGGATCTCTCACGGAAACCTCGTTCGTTACTGCAATGGACCCTTTTGATGATCGTAATGCCCTGGTGATCCGTGGCTGTCCTGGGGAGTTGCTCCATTGTGGAGCCTGACAGTGTGTGTGTAACTCTCTATGTGTGCATGTGGGAGTGTGTGTGTAAGAGTGTATGTAACTGTGAGAATGTGTGTGTGACTGTGTTTGTGTAAGTGTGACTCTGCCTGTATGTGAGTATGTTTGCGTAAGTGTGACTGTGGGTATGTGAGAGTGTTTGGGTATGTAGGTGTGACTTTGTGTGTGTATGTGCATGTAAATGTAACTGTGTGTGTTTGTGGAAGTGTGTGAATGTGTGTGCTTGTATGTGCATTTAAGATTAGTTTTTTTTTAATGAGTTTTATTGCTGGAGAATCAGTGATAAACTCACACATTACTGCAAGTTTTATATATGTGTGTGTGTGTGTGTATGTATGTATGTATATATATATAGGTTTTTTTCTTCCATGAAACATTAATGCAGCCCATGCACAAATACATTTGCGAGGAAGTGGCCCACTGCAGAACAAACTTGGACACCCCTGCCCTAGGGTTTTGGGTTTGCATTGGCACAGAGGTTAACCAAGGCAAAATCATACCTGGTCAAATCCACTAATATTTGGATAAAATAGCTCAATCAAACACTATTTTCACGGGAGCTAGACTTTAAAAGACTTGCTTGTGTTTTTGTAACTGTTATTTGTTGTTTTCCCTTCCTTAAATATTTCCCCAAAGGAGCTAATCACTGATTGCCCCTTCCTGGTGTACCCCAGTGCCTACCCCTCAGTCCCATGCATAATTTCCCCACTGTAAGCCCAGCCAAGCACTGCTAACTGAGCTGGGTAGCTCCGTTTGTCATTGGTCCAGTTAAAACAACTGCCACTTTACTGGTGCGATGCTCAAGATGGGACAAAAGTTTAAAGAGCCGAGTAGCACTGTCCTTGATTGGTTGAGATATCCCAAAAGGGACCCCGAATGTCACCCGAAATGTATTTGAAATAACTTAAACTGTGTGTGATTATACCTTTTCAAGCAGTTGTGGATTCACGGTGGCGGAGCACTCAGAGCGGCCAGACCCTATAAAGGTTAAGTCCGATTGCTCAGAGCCAATTCAGGGCTCTCAATCACTTGTCCCTGGGAATGTTGGCGGCTCATTCATTGGTAGCTCGACTTAAAGGCGTAATGGGATTAAGTGACTTAACCACGCCTACCTGCCCCTGATTGGTCGCTCCTTTGGCTGTTATATTTTTATTGGTTGCTGATTTTACTGGCGCCAATTGTAATGGATTATAGTTTGTGTTCACTTAACCCGGTTAAGAGTTCCATTGTTCAATCTTATGTTATCAAGATGTTTTTCTGTATAAAGTGTCTGTCTAAACTGAAATAAAAGTATTTGGGGGGGGAATATTTGGTGTTAGGATGATATTTTCCTGGAGGTTCCTGTGGACTGTTTCCTCCACTAACTGACACTAACTGAGATACCCAGGAGTCAATTACAACTATATTTATCCATTTTCAATGTACCACAGATTTATATCCTACATCCATCCTTCACAGCCTTTCGTAATTATTTTTAAGAAATGTTTTTTTAGGGGGGAGGAAGAGTCTGATGCTTTTCTGTCTAGACATGTTTGTGTAGTACTGACCATGATATAGAAGAAAATGTGGATTTTTTTAAAAAAAATCATAAAATACTAAACATGAATAATAAAATACAAAGTAGTAGAATTCAAAGGTAATTATTTTACACCTTTCAACAATCTTGGACATTTTTAGAAAATTTAATGAACCTTTTTTTTCTTCGACAATTATTTATTTTAAAAAAACTGCTGAAAAGTATGCTATAATGCTAAATTACGATATAATTCCTTAAATGTGAGTAAATGCAGTGGATAAGTATGGAATTAAGGACCTAATTCCTGCTTCAAAGTCAGAAGCAACATTTTCAGTAGTAGAAAAGCAACAAGAATGCTAAATATCTCTTATAATAGTAATAATTACTCGTATTTCCACTTTTCATGTATTGTGTAAAAAGAATGATGTCAAGAGCACTGTTTGTGTAGAACATTTTACAGTAGAGTTGACAATGTACTTAGTAATAAAGTTTCTAATGCTTTATCTAGGCATGCGCTTCGAGGCATGTAATTGTTAAAGAACTACATCATTCTTGTAGGCGGTAACATTTTAATTATACTACTGTAATGGCAAGTTGCTACAAATTTTAGATTTGAATGGACCACTGCAAAAAAATAAGTGATTCGATGTTCATATGAAAAGTAGAACTAGTATCTTATTAGGAAATTACTTGTAATCCATAATATTTGCCTTTTTAAGAAATAAATCTATCAATCTAAGAGAGTTGAACCGGTAGCAGTAAAGGAACACTGGTGTGAGGTGGGAAAAGAGAGTAAGTTAAGGACCAGAAGAAAAAGGAGGGAAACATACCAAAGCAAGAGAAGTATGGGGACAATATGTAAGCTTGCTGAACAATTGCATGTGTATATTAGTAAACAGCACAACATGTAGGGAAGAAATAGAGTTGTGGTAAAAAGATATGAAATTGGGTGATACTGTGCCAGTGGAAATTAGTGATTAAAAACCTGTGGTTTACTTAACAGAGGGTGGTCAGGGCAGAGCACTCAGGGTGCCAACTGGTCGGGGTGCCATCAGGATATCGATGATCTCTTCCTCTCCCCATCCGTGACAGGTTAAGCATGTTAATAATATTTCTCCTATGCCTGGGAGGGGCACCCTCCGACAAAGTCCCATCCATTATTGGAGGCTGGGGGTTGACGATACTATAGTGGGAGCCTCTTGAGTAAGTATAATTACTCAGAGGCATCATGTCGGCTCCAACAAGGCGAGTCTGCATTAGAAACTCAGAAGAGTTATATTACGTAACATTATTTAATAAGATGAGCCCCAAAAACAAGATAAATATGACCTTATTGTCTTAACATCAGCAATTTTGTCAATTACAGAACCTTTGTAAAAAAAAAAAAAAAGTTTTCTATATTTTATTAAATGTATTTTCTTTGCCCTGTTTTCATTAGTTTATTAAAATATTTTTTCTTCCTTGATACTGACAATCTTTGGCTTTAATATGAAGACAAACAATATTTTTATTTTCATTGAATACAAAGAATAAGATGGAATATTCCGTGATGGTAAGGTTTGGGCTCTTGACCCAGTCGTGGTTTATCTAGGTCTGGTTTTAAATTACATCACCCTAAAACCTTCTCCAGTGCTATCAAAATATCTACACAATCCATCTGCTTGGTGAATAAGCTCCATAAAATAACAGGATTATGTTTTCTTGCCTATATGAAACAGTGGGAGAGATTAGAAAGATGATATCTTTCATCACTTTAAAACCATAGAGTCTTCTGCCTGGCATCCATTGTTTAGATTTGCATTCTTGGATGTTTGACATTGTAAGTAGGAATAAAAACCACTTTATGATTTTTTAAAAGACTGCAGCCAAAAAAAGAATGACACAGGAATGTTATTTAGCATTTTTTTAAAGTTATGATAATGAAGAAAAGTTATCCTAAGAATAATGTTTCAATTCATTTTTTTTTCATTTGGTTTTAATCTCTGAATGTTATAATAATTCTCATTTTACCAGAAGGGATTTCAAATTCTCTAGCCAATGCTGTGAAATGTACAACACTTTCTGTGCTAATTAATCTTAACGAGCAACATTTGGTAGCAAAGTCACAGATTTAATCCCGGAGGACATTTCAAACCACCTACAATGCGAACCTACTGCATTTTCCAAGCTGTGAAAGGTAATTATGTGAAAGCAGAGTAAAGGTTATATGAGAGAAAGAGATTGTAACTTAACCTCCACAGAGAAACAGGAACTACCAAATGAAATAAGATTCTCCCTCTGCTCAGCTCTGCAATTTCCAAAGTCAGAAGATACAAAGGTCTGCACAATATGGAACATATGTATCAGGTGGGACACCATGGTATACATTGACACAAGGAACCATGAAGTCTGTCTTCCTATGTATTAACCACAATTATTTCAATGTGTGCTGCTATTTATCTCATACATCATAAATATTGTTATGCTATAGAGCACGGGCGTCCAGCATGCGGACTGACGGCCAGATAGGTGCGGCCCGCCTGAGAGTGGCAGCTGTAGCCGCACCTCTCAGCAGCCACAACAAGTGTGTGTGTGAGTGGAAGTGTGACTTTGTGTGTATAAATTTGACTATGTGTGTATTTGACGGTGTGTATTTCTAAGTGTAACTTTGCATGTAGGAGTGACTGTGCCCATCTGGATTTTTATAAAAATTTATAAGAACCACACACCCAACTCTCCGGTGGTGTACAGGGATCCCACATTAACATTTCAGGGTCCAGAAATATTCCTTCTTGACTCCAGATGGCAATCAGATTTCTCCTTGGATCAAGAAGCTCTATTATTAATGCTTATTCTATAATTAATATATATATATATCTAAAAAAAAAACATCCAGACCATTTTTAAATGCATCTATTGTAGTTGATAGCACCACATCTCTTGGCAGTGAGTTCGATAACTTTATTGTTCTTACTGTAAAGCATCCCCTGCTTTGCTGTCTATGAAATCTTTGCTTTTCCAGTCTCGGGTGTGACCTCTTGTTCTTTGTAAATTTCTGTTAATGAACAGGTCACTGGAGAGCTATTTATATTGGCCCTGCACATATAATGCATTATATAATGTTATCATAACCCCTCTGAGACGCCTTTTTTGTAACGTATATAAATGCAATTTTCTAAGTCTCTCTTTATAACTAAGATCCTCCAATCCACTTGTTAATTTTGTAGCCCTCCTTTGCACTTTTTTTAGTTCCATAATATCCTTTTTAAGGACTGGTGCCCAGAATTGTAATGCATATTCAAGGTGAGGTCTTACCATTGTCTTCTAAGGAGGTTTATACATGCCAATATCTTATTGGCCCTTGCAGCTGCTGACTGGCATTGAGCACTGTTGCCAAGTCTGTTATCTACAATTATTCCTAAATCCTTTTCATTAGTAGTTTTTTCCCAAGGAGATACCATTTAAAGTAAATGTTGCTTTGTTATTATTTTTCCCATAATGCATAACTTTACATTTGTCTCCCATGGTCTTTTACTGGCTCCTGTGTATCATAGTGGGCCGGACTAGGTGGCCTAGTACAACTTTTTTTTACCTGTCTTCCAGCACAAAGAGAGAAGATTAACCTTATCAAAAGGGATCATAACTCTGTCCCCTTGTGATGTAATAGTTACATTATCCTCCCATTCAATGTAAGTCTATGGTCAGAATTCAGATTTATAGACTGCATTCTGTGTCACCAGCCCCAGAGTGAGAAATTTGTGTTGTAAAGTAACTAGGGGGTGGCACTCAAAAACACTATATTTCACAAAACTCAGCGCCCAGTCAAACTTGTTTGTATTTTATTAAATACAGTCACAAAACAAAAACAAAATATATTTCTGAAATCAACAATACAAAATAAAAACAAATTACATATTTTCATTTTTTGGTGGGAGTGTCCTTTTAAGGGTTAAGCACAAAAGTTAACATCACTTGAAGCAGTTCCCAAATATTGGATGCTGAAAACAGGATTTATCAGATCTTAAATGTTAAACTCTGGAGCAATCACTAATCTTTGGAAATGTTAGACAGGACAAAGGTCAGAGCAGGCAGCAAGCACAACTATTTGGTAAATAAATCAGTAGAAATCAGGTCACAGCTAAGCAGGTTGATAGAACAAGCAACAACAGTTCATAGATGTTCAATTTTGGACTAATGCGATTCACGTGGAAATCTACATTTTCGTCCATTCGGCAAAAACGAATGCAAAGCTGAATGAAAAAATTAATGGATGAATGCAAAATGAACATAATTTGTTCAAATATGTTTAATTCGTTGCTTAATTTTGGTAGCTCTGATTTTGAAGGACGAAAACGAAATAGACAAATATTGCGCTACCCAAGTAAATAAGACTAAACTAGGACATTTGGTACACACAGAAGCTGATATAGAGATCAGGAACAGCCAATTAAGAAACTAAAAAAGAAGCGTAAGTTATAAGGACAAAGTCTAAGAAGGCTTCCGGTTATCATACACATAAGTTCTATACTTTAAAAAATTGTATCATCACTCATTTACTGTTGGGAATACAAATGAAAAAGCACCACATCCATCTATGCACACTTAGAGCAGTGTTATTAAAATACATCTAGACATTTTACATTTTTTACTCCATTCCAGTGACATCCATTTTGTACTTGGTAAATATCTAAAATGTTTTTTCTTGATTTATTACAATTTCTTGTAAAAAAAAGTACAGATTATGCATTGAATGTTCAAACATTGCTTTTCTCAACTTAAAAAAATAATAACAATGAGTGATTATTATCAGAATGGTAAGCATTTCATATAAAATCAACCTTGTAAATAACACAATCTAAACAATATGATAAAAAGTGTAGCTAATTCTATCAAAAAACTGCTTCAACTGAAACAGCAAAATAAAAGTTTCATGTACCATTAAATAAATCTGTTCAAACCTTTGAAAAATTGAATTTAATTAATGCTTTAAGTGATGTTTTGCTACTTTGCATCATTTGAGTCCCTAACTGCATTAAACATTTTATTTGTCATGTGTATGTTCTTGGATTGAATCTCTCCTTGTGACTCCATATGCAATGCCTATCTCTTCAGACCAACACAATAATGCTTTGATGAGTCTTCAGCTACTGTTTTGCCAAACAATGGGTCACTATGATTATGACTAATTAACTGGTTATGCTGAGAATGCCACTGTCTATTGATCTCTGTGTGTCAGAAATTGACCTATACACCAAAGTAAACGATGACTGTCATCTATATTATTTTGTGAACCCTATTCAGCTCTTGAAAATGTACCTCTATGGTGTAAAATCCCATTTTTACTCTTTACCTTATAAGTTTCCCTACAGAAAATGCAACAAGAAACTGCTACAATATTGCATTCTGGGTAAATCTGAGACAAAACGTGTTTTTTTTTTTTTTAAAGAAGCTCTTCATAAGAATCCTTTTTATTTATTTCATTGAATGATTGTTCACAGATTTTCATTAGTTTGTTTTATATGTTCCAAATTGTAAACATACAGAACACCGAAACATATAGTGATCTATTTTTGAGCATACCCATCTACCCATTCCTTCCCCCAAAACACTTTTCACAATATTGTTGCCAATGCTGTTCCCAACGTACAATATAGGTGGGCCATCCTGATCTACCCAGAGGCATTTTAATTGGTTCTTTCTGGGAGATTGTTAGCTTCTGGAATATTAAACCTATCTCTGGCACTCACACAGAGATCATTAATATGTGGTTTGAAAGATAAAGACACAAACACAAAATTGTCATTGAGCAAGGCCTCAATTTTAAGTTAATATCCTTTTAGCATGGTTAGGTTGTTGAAAACTTTTATTTTTTTTATTTCCTCTAAAACATATAATAAGATCTCAATTTCTATGACTTTGCAAAGCAAACTTCACACCTAACTTGAACTCTTGATGTCAGGTATCCAAATAATCAATACTTCGCCAATCAATCACAACACACCCACTGGAGCTCAATTTATTAATAGTCTAAAACCTGTCCAAAACAACAGTCTACATTATGCAATCGAGTGCTATAATATTCATAAATGGTTTTCTTTTTTCTATCAATATTGAGTCCAAAATATTCAAATGCTATCATAATTTGTGGTAACAACAAGTGTTGCCACCCTGCTGGTATTCTACTGTTAGGCTGGTGAAAAATTGCCTTGAGGTCAAATTTAATTCGATGGAGGCATTAGAATGGCCAGGATTTTTTTGAAGAAAAGGTGGCAAACCTGACAACAACAAACAAATGTCATGGAAGTTCCCCCTGAGGACCATCTCTAGATAGCTGCCAAAGTATATTCAAATGATCATTTTGAATATACAGTGCAGATTTGGGTACCAGTGGCAAAAAAATGAAAAAAGGGTATAATGCAACTGGACCCGTTCAGAGACGTGCTACAAAATTAACTTAATAAATGGAAGACTTCAGCTATGAATAAACACATTCCACATTGAGATTTTCGGGCAATCTCTTTTATAAATCAAACTTTCAGCCAACATGGGTATCTTCCTAAATTGGTGTAATAGAGCCTTCATCTAAAATACTGAAATGATTTATTTACTCTTAGGGCAGTGAACTGTGGAATACATTGTCATCTCGAGTGATTTTGGCATATTTAATCAATTTGTTAAAAAATGCTGGCTGCCTTTCTTTTCCACTAAGAAATTGAGTGATTTTGACATATTCAATCAATCTGTTAAAAAATGCTGGCTGCCTTTCTTTTACACTAAGAAATAAAAAATAAAGTTGTTTTTTAGTCCCTGCCCTCCATCTTAATCCATGACGTATCCAGCAAACTCTGGTTAGCACAGCATTTTTGATACCATGAATGGAACACAATTTTCTTTACCAACAAGACTAGATGGAATTTCAATTATAAGTAATCTACTAGAGCTTTGGACGTAGAAAAGAAAAATACAATCCTAAACAGCAAAAACCTCTAAAACAGGTCTAGTATCTATTTTATGGTGTACCAAGAGAATAACCATTTGATAGCGTTGAAGAGTAAGACAATGAGTTTGATAAATTCCTTCACTGGACAATTAGATAGGTCGTGTTTCCAAAGGACTCTTGATGGGAAATGACTAAAGAACTATATTCTAAATAAAATCAGAGGGTGGAATTTGAGGCTTCAGCATCTTACTTGCATGTCTTTCAGCTCAGCACAATCATCTTCTTGTGAGATGAACATGAAAGACAGGAAGAGAGGAGAATGGCAGAGAGAGGGAGAGAGAATGAGAGTGGATAGTGTGGAGTGTGTGAGACAAATAGGAGGGGGCAGGAAGGAAGAGATTGGAATAGACAAGCAATACAAGGAGAAACAGATAAATATAGAAAGGGAAATCTGATAGATGGTGCTTTGCAGAAAAACAAAGAGAAAGGGAGTAGCTTGTAGCATAACAAGGAGATATAGAAACAAAATTAATCTTGAGGACAAAAATATATATACCGGTAATTATTTATACAAAGATAAATATGTGATTAGATAACATTTAAGTCCATTAAACAAGTGATTTGTTGACATTGTTTTGGGGCTTTATTTTTGACTGGACACCTTTTCCCCCTTATGGAATTAAGGTGTGATATCTAGTACAGTGATAACATAAGCTTGTTTCTTCACCTCCAAGTTGTCCAAGTTTTTAATGTGGAGGGCCACATCCCCTGCAGAAACTCAGGTTGAGGGTCCAGACATTATTCATTTTATGAGATAATACAATAGCACATATGTGCTTATACTGGCAGGCTAGTGAACAATTCTCTTGAGGCCAGTGTTAAGTCTATGGAGGCAAAAGCATGGCCGGTATTTTTGGAAGAGTATATGGCAACATTGGCTTGTCAGCCAAGATAGAGACGACACAAAATCCACTGAAGGCCACATTCAGCCCACAGACCAGTTGGACATCAATGTTCCAGCTTGTTCCTACATAGTTCGCAACTATATGCCACTTGACACAGGTCACTTTGCTTTTCTCATTACTTAAGCATGCCACTGACGTCAAATGTCTTTTAATCCACAATATGAACAATCCTTAAAACCTAAATATTGCTTTGATGATTTCACCAGTATATCATAGAAACTTGGAGCTCCGCGTTTCGGACTCAATCAGCTCATTTTGTGCTGGT
Source organism: Pelodytes ibericus (assembly GCA_036172795.1). NCBI lineage: Eukaryota > Metazoa > Chordata > Amphibia > Anura > Pelodytidae > Pelodytes > Pelodytes ibericus. The sequence goes on along the minus strand of CM069862.1, from coordinate 152,200,468 downwards.
CTGAGACCACAGAAGTGATCTCGAATCAGCCTAAAAATCATACAATGTTTCAGATTTTCATGCTGATATTTTGGCAGCTGAAATGGTCTTCCCACAGGCTTGTAGGATGAGGACTTTGGCTTATTTTGGGGCCAATAAGGGCGGAGCTTTGCTCTTACGAAGTCAGTGAGAGGAGTTTGGCTATAATGAAACAGCTTAAGGACACAAAATGATTAAAACTAAAATACAATTACAAATAAAGTAAAGATAAATAAAATGGTGCATTGCCAAGCAATGTGGCCATCCACAACGTGGGCATGAAATGGTACTGTGGTACACGTGGCATGATGGTGGAAGGAAAGATATAACCCAGCAGATAGAGTCAACCTATAGGTGAAAAGAGCTCTCATAATGTATGAATAAATATATACATGGCTATTCCCTAACTTTCACCCCACTTAGTAACTGGGGTTACTAAGTGGTGTACGTGATAGGTATATTTTATATTTCCTGATGTGTTTATATACATGGTAATTGTACCTTTTATGCTATAATAGCATATGTTAAGTTTTTAGTAAGAAATGTGCTCTTTTATGGTAAATTAAAACTATTTCCATGCCAACAAAACACTGATTAGTAATGTATTTATTATACTATATGATATATATAACTATAATATATATAACATTAATATATATTTTTTTGGTTTATTATTAATTTATTTTAATGTATTTGTATATTTATTTTTATTAAATTAAAAAATGTTACTCAATAATAACACTTTAAAAAAACATTTAAAAAAAATGTTAAGCTCAATTTGCATGCTAATATCTGGAGAATTGAACTGCCAGAAATCTGTAAATTTCCAACGATTTCAGGCGAACTTTGGTTGGGTTCAGTCTTTTAAGATTTAAGTGAAATCCATAGAATTTTGCTTTCTTTCTGGAACCGAATGTGGCTGAAATCCAGACCGAATCGCCCTTATTGGGTATTTAAATTGGGGCAGATCGGGGGATATTGAGTTAACTCTAGAATGTGTTGGCAGATAAGAACCATTCAGCCCATCTACTCTGCCCAATTCCTGCCTAAAAAACTGAATACTTGGCCTTATCTTCTATCTAGGATAGCCATATGCCTGTCCCAAGCATTCTTAAACTCCTCCATTGCATTAACCTCTACCACTTCTACTGCAAGGCTATGCCATGTATCCACAACCTTCTCAATAAATCAATAATTCATGATAATAATTCACTTTTCCTCTTATATTAAATTAGCCCTCTATCTTATTTAGTCTTTGCATTTGAACTAGTACAATTAAATAACGGTGCAGGCTCTAATCTTCTAGCGATAACTATTACCCTTTAATATCATAATCTTTTCTAGAGACTTGCGTATGTAAACCTTTTGAAGGATAACAATAGGTTATACCGTAATTTTCTCCTCCCCTCCCCCATCCATTGAGTACTTCTTATATCTCTAATAAAATATATCCTTAAACGGTTTTGTTTATTTTAAGAAATTCCTGGGGAATATTAACTGTCAGTCCTAATCGTGAAAAAATTCTTCAGACACACAACACTGCAGACATGTCATCATACAGACAGGCACAACATTTTACAGACACGTAACCCTGTATACACACTGTATAATCTTCCATGCCTACAGATATCTAGACTTAGAGATACAAGACACATATTTGTATCTAACACAGGAAAGGTCCATAACTTTCAGTCCAGAAGTTAAGCACTCAAGAGACCATGGCAAATATGGCCGCACCACAGAACTGGTTACATGTGTTATCCAAAAGCACAATGCAATTCACCCCTGAGTTTACGTTTATAAAACACACGCTGGAATGCCAATTTTCTGGATGAGGCCTAAAATAATTTGGTACATTTTGTTCCCCTTTAGCACTTTCATTGTTTGGCTTGTTCATTGTGGTTCTGTTCTTCTTAAATAAAATGCTCCTGCTTCTGGGAACTTCTAGTTTTGCAAAAGGAAATCAGTCCAGGCTTCTGGGTGTATTGTCTCCAATTAAAACAAATAACTATTTTGTTATATCAACTGTGTTTTGGTTGTTGTCTTTTTAGATATCTGATTATTACCCAAGAGACCGATCTTGGTTTTAATGTACCTTTGCATTCCATGTCGGGAATGCACTTTTTAGTGTTAGTGCAGTTTTAGTAAACACTTTATGTCATATTGCAGGCCGCACTATTGTGTTTCCTCTACTGCTTCAGTGCACCAAGTCTTTTCTCTTTGGGTGCTTTGTTTTTTAATGTATACATTATATTAGCAGAATTGCAACTAAATGCATGAATTAGGAGAAATTAAACATACAGTATCGGTGGTGTCTCCTGTCTATGACATCACTTGTGGCTTGATATGCAAATTAACTACTTTTCAATGGGAAACGTGCAATTTCCAAATCAAGCCACAGGGTGATGTCATAAGGAGGAGGCACATTTTCATCTTAATGTATGCATTTAATTGCAGTTCCGCTAATACAATGTATAGATCATTATTCACCATTTTGTATTCACAGTGTAAGTTGGGTTTGACAGAATCCCTTTAAAAATGGACTAAAAACTCCAGATGACCTTCAAATAGACAGAGGATAGCTGATCGAAATGGTGCTTGTAGTGATTAAATGGAAGTCCTTCCATAGTCTGGGAATGGCAATAGTCATCAAGAAAGACCATCAAATTAGTCTAGGAGAAAGTGGACTGAGTGCAGTATCAGTCTGTGAAATATCTGTTTTCTAGCCGTACTAATGGCAGACACTGCTTTAAACACATCTTTTGAGCATGGGAGATGATGGAAAAATATGAGAAATCATATTCCATATAATCACAGCCTGACTCAACTTTTTATATCTCATCATTGAAAGATAGGGATTTTAGTGGCTCATGGTAGTGAATCTGTTGATTCGATTATGCTACAAATTCCAGTTTAAAGTAAGAAACCATAGACAGTCTTGCCACCAAAATAAATAGACTCACTTTGAAGCTACAGCTCAAAAACAGATATTTGCTTATATCTAGGTATATTTGAGGTTAACACATCGAAGGAGACCATCATGGGTTTCGGAGTGGATTGGGTTAATTTAAAGTCTAATATTAGTAGACATTTTTCAGTGGTGCTTTGCATAACCCTCACTCTTATTCCTTACCCCCCACCCCCCACCCCTGTCAGGATGAAAAGGGAGGACAGGGAGTTTTTATAGCAATAACTGAGCTCTGAGGTTAATTGTGAAAATCAATGTAATGTCTGAATGTTGTAGAGAGGAGGGAGCTCTAGAATTAGAAGATATATTACAGCAATGAAGAGGTCAGTAACACAGACAGAGCTAAACAAGATAAGAGCCATATATAATGTAGACAGAGACAAAAATAGCATCTCCAGCAGCATCCTATTAAAGAAAATGCTATTAGGGGCCGACATATTTTTTTAAATGCAACTTCTCAATAAAAACATAGTTTTTTTTATTACTTGTGGATAAATATGGATGACTGTAATGCTCTTTAAAGATATTAATGTCCTATTTGTAAGATACAATATCTTTTTCACAGAAATAGCCAGTGCACATATGCAGTTGCTCAATAAAATGACTTGGAGAAGTGTCCAATTTTAAGTCAAGGTGCCAAGAAACATATACAGGGATGCTTGCCCCACAATTGTCCCACAACTGACTTGCTTTAAGTGGTTCGTGCATGCACTATAAAGCTGTAACTCCTTCTCCCAGACCACTCTCTTGTATCATTGCCAGGGTGACTATGGGGATGCACATGACATCGTCAGACAGAGACACCTTCTCAGTGTACTGAACATTTAGGGGTTTATTCAATAAGCACCGATCTGGGCTGAAATCGGCTCAGATTGGGGCTGATAGTCAAATTGCAGAGAAATCCACACTTTGGTTATCAGTATGGCCAATTTAGTTAATTTCCACCAAATTTACGCATTTATTTTAAAGCTGAGATAGCTGAAGGGGTGGTTAGTTACTATTTCTAGTGTCTTCATCAACCTATTGATCTAGTGAGGCAAGTCATTCCGTACAGTGCCAAATAATATATATATATATATATATATTTAAACAATATTTTGTAGTTTAAATACATTTGTCTGATTGTTACTTTACAGCTCTGAGATACACTTATACTTAACAAACACTTTGAGCTCATACAAAAAAGAGCAGCAGGAAAGATGGATGAGGGCCTCTCTTTTGAAAATAAGCACAGGTTTTCAGTTCATGGGCCTATCAGCCATATCCCTTAAGGGTGATGAAATAATATGTAAATAAATATCTTTTAGTCTAAATAGCATTTGTTCTAACATTTGCTAGCAATTTGGTTAAGTCACACTATTTAAAGGAAGGGTGTCCCCTTTACATTGTGTGCTTACATATGTATAAAATAAATAAATAACCTGCGTTCACTGTGTTGTAGGCTGAAGCTTCATTAAAAAATAATAGTGTAACCTGGAAAGTGAACTTAACATAATAAACTGCCAGCTTCTCATGTAAAGGTCAACAGGATGCCTGTGTACAAATAAATACCATGAGTCTTAGCGGCATATTACATCCTTAGCAGCCTGCATGCTGCTCCACAGTCCCAAAAGGGCCACCACTAAATAGCACTGGTCTGGGATATACCCCAAAGCTATGAAAGTAACTGAGAGGCCATAAAAAGGTAGAGGCAAAACAGATCCATCTTCACTTGGCAAGGGCTGGAGTCCAAAACATTTGGATCCTCCCACATATGTAACACCTGTTTAGTAAAAATATTAACAATTAATACACCAATAAAAAGGCAATTCATACTATCCAATCCCGTCAGGCGTAAGTGGCAGCCTTGTATTTGTTTTGAGTCCAGGGAGGCTTCTTCATAATTCAGTTACTCCATTACACCCAAATATGTCATCCATCATGAATAGCATCTCAGAGCTCTTGCTGACATACATTTGATTATCACCAGCCTATTACAGAAGGGCTTTTAAACAATGTTTCAGGGAGCACCATTCAAAGGTGATTTATTTTGGAAGTCTCCTTGTGACTGGCAACAGTGATTGGTGGTCGGTGATGTGATAAGCCGAACACACTTCAAGTTGCTCATCTCCAACCACGCTATTGGCTCTGTTTGATTTGTGCACATACTCAACCAGCTCTCCCAGCTTCCACAGAACTCTTCTTTCTCAACTGGTAGCCCATAGCCTTATCCTTTGCTTTATGAATGTTGCACAGTAAATGGCCTCCTAGTTGAAGCTAAAGCTTGTATTTAGTCCTTTGTTAATGCTAACATCAACACTTCTTCCATTTCCCCAAATCGTCCAAACAATAGGTTACTCTCAGGTTTCACTCTTTCTTCACACCTTCTCTATTTTCATTTTGCTGTACTAAATATAATATGTTAACATTTAGTGCTGTACCATTAATTATTAAGATGATATTTGGGTCTGAGTAACGAGCATGAAAAAATCTCCAGGTTTGTGCTTTGAAAAAAAGAAGTTGTATCAGCCTAATGTACCATAAAATATTATAAGACATTTTTTGTCAAGGTGCAGGTTAGTTGTAGGGTTTGTTTATGGTTAGTATTAGGGTTAAGGGGTATGTTTTACGGTTAGGAGTTAGTTTTAGGTTTAGTATTCATACTTGTACTTAGTATTAAGGTTTTAGAGGTAGTATTAGAGTTAGAGCTTAGGGATTCGTTTAGGGTTGGGAGGGTTTATTGAACACAAAGTTAACATGGCTTAATGTTTGTCGACATTGACAATTTAGTGCCGAAATGTCCACCCTGAACTGTTAACGCTGTAATTGACGCAGTCAAACGGATGCGAAGAACAGTCATAGACCCAAACACGTGTCCTAATGTATAAAAAACATCCAATCTCTGTTATAAATATTACACATTTTTTGTTTTACAGTTCTAACACTTTCAAATGTGCTTGTATTATAAATCTCCATCAGAGTGACTTTGGTTAGGGATCAAAGAATGGTCAGTCTTGAGCATCACATCACACTGAGAAGAAAATGAAACATTCCCCCTAGCAATGCATGACGCCAGATCATAGCTTAGGAGCTGGTGGAGGGGTGTCAGCTCTGCAGTGCATGTGCAATCTCAGGATTGTGGTCCCAAATCAGTATTGTCCTGTTTAAAACATGTGGGATATGACCTAGGGACTAGTGTTGAGAGAAACCCACTGTTCGGGTTCGTACCGAACATTACGGTTTTTGGACCCCGAACACGGACATTTCACTGTATGTTCGGGTTGGAGTTCGGGGTTCGGCGATTTATTGGCGCGTTTTGAAAGGATGTAGGGCAGCCAATCAGAAAGCCCATAGCATTACATACATATACATTGTATGTAATGCTATGGGCTTTCTATAAACCGAAAGTCTATAAACCGAAAGAGATTCGGTTTATAGAAAGCCAATAGCATTACATGTATTTCATAAACCGAAAGTCTATAAACCGAATGTCTTTCGGTTTATAGACTTTCGGTTTATGGAATACATGTAATGCTATTGGCTTTCTATAAACTGAAATAGAGTCCCCATTCATACGAATAGGTCAATTGATATCTGAGAGTCAAATAGAACCATCAAATACTGTGCTTACAGCGCACTTTGAAAAATTCTAATAGTTTTGGGTGGTAAATAGTACATTTGCGTCTTGCGGTGCACTTCATATCTGAGAGTCAAATAGAACAGTCCAATACTGTGCTTACAGCGCACTTTGAAAAATTCTGGCTACCTCCTCCTCCTCCAGCGCCGCTTCCACCTACACCGCCACGGTCACCGCCTCTTCAACCTATGGGTCACTTAGTATAAACTGAAAGAGAATACCCTGCACTCCAACCCTCTCTCAAATGGATAATTCTGTTGATCCTCCTGGCAACCATGCTTTTGATTTAGATTTATGTTCTTCCAAAGCTAAAATCAAAGATTCCATCTAGTGCTATTTTATGGCTCAGCTGTATTTGTAATTTGTATGTATTTTATGTTATTTTAAGTTATTTCCCTATCCACATTTGCTTGCAGGGCACTTGTCCTACTCTTACCCACATTTTACTTAATTTTGCAGCCCTCTAGGTCTTTTTTAGAGGCATTTTAGTGGCCAAAAGTTTGTATCCCCATTGACTTCAATTGGGTTCGGGGTCAAGTTCGGGGTCAAGTTCGAGCACGGACCCGGACATTTTTTCGAAGTTCGGCCGAACCTGCCGAACCCGAACATCCAGGTGTCCGCTCAACTCTACTAGGCACAGGAACTCAGAAATGAATGAACTGATCTCTAAGTATCAATCTAAGATGTTCAATACGAATACTTTTTAAAGCCAAGTAAGATATCTATAAGAATTTTACTTAGTAATAATTCTTTGAGCAGGTTGAAAGTGCGAAGTGGTTAAGTGCTTCTCCATACGTGTCCTGTATTCTTAGAAATTAGACTCCTTCCCCCTAATGATCTAATTCCCCATACAGATCACATGACTTCACACTAACCCATAGTAAGTGCGGATGATATATGGAACAAGAGTAGAATTATGTTTTCTAATTATACAATGTGCTATTTTGGCTAAGTGGATCAAACTCATTGTCATATTTTTAGCAATCTTTTGCCCTATATTCATTACTTCACAATAAAAATGGTTAAATAGAAGTCTTTTTTTTTATTGTCAGGGAGTGTGTGGCGTTTTGCCAATGAATTAACCATGAATCATCATGTCATTTTTCCTATTTCCAATTCAACGAGAAATGACCAGACCGCTTTCTCAGCATAATCATTGTCTGTGGAATAAGTGGAAAAAATCGAAAGTTTATATTACATTTTTTTTTCTCTTGGATTTTCTTATTTCCCTGATTTATATGGACAGTAAATTATATTAAAGGGGTCAGCTGTTTTTTTTTTTTTATGCAGGTTTAAAGGAATAAAATAATGTAATCCTGTACATTCTAAGTGCACACATTCTATGACTTATTCAAAAAGGAAAATCTCTGTGAACCACAATTATTTTCTGTAAATAGTCAAATTTATGCCCCAGAATTCCTTGCAGTAAATAAAACAAATGAGTTCTGGTGTGGTGGTATTACCAGGATGTAAGGGGGCCGATGGCGGGGGAGGACTGGCAAGGGAAGCAGAAGGGCAACTGCCCCCCCCCCCCCCCCAACTGCTTTCACATCTAAATGCCCAAGTTCATTACACTTTCATTTTTTCTATCAAATTATCTTGGTTTTCCTGTGTGTTAATCCCCTGTGTGTTAATTCCCCTGGGCCAGAAGTTGACAACCCTCCACTGGCAGGTGGGGCAACAACTGGAAGGAAATATGTTATCTAAATGGTGCTTTCACCTACCATGGACAGTGCTCCTTCATCGAAATGGCAGCCACATAGGCTTTCCTGTGGTACACAGTTGATAAACCTTTTAAATTGTAGCTTTAATGAGATGAAGTGGCTATAATGTTAGAGCTTAGTTCCGTTATTATAGAGTTGGCGCATGCATGTAAAACAAACAAAATAATCAGTATCCTGTGCTAGAAAATGATCTGTACAGATAGAAAAAAAGATGCTCCAAACTGATTGACTACGTAATGTTTAACCACAACCATATGGACTATACATTGAACTCCATTCCTTGACTGAAATTCCCTAAATCATAAAGCATGAAACCTATAGGGTGTAGAGGCTTGCAGAATAAATCCAAATTTGCAGCAATGATGCTAATTTATTTAAGTGTAAGTGCATACAAAAAGCCTTTTTACATTTCAGGCAAAACTCTGAAGGAGTTTCATAAAAGCAGACAGTAATATGTTGTGAATTGAAAAGGCAAAAAAGGATGTACAGTATAATATGCTGATGTAAGAAGAAACTTAATCTGCAACAGCAATGTCAACGTATCAGAATAGGGAATTGTGGTCAAACGTATGCTACTTCTGGATATTGACTTCAGGATCACCGAGACAAGACAAGTATCATACAAAATTGAATTAACATAGATAAGAAGTTAAATTATGGCTTCTAACTAGGGTCAGTCAGGACCTAACGACCGGGTCAAGGAATCCAGTCTAGGGCAGGATGTAATGCAAAAGATTAACAAACAGCATAGGTCATTCATTTGACACTTCCCACTTCAGTAGCACATTATTCAGAAGTGGGAATCTGAAAAGAACCATAAGTAACAGGTGAATATGAAGATTGGAGATTTTTACAAAGTGAGACGAATTACGAGCGAATCAATCAACCAATGCGTAAAAGCATAAAAAATTAAAATCAGAACCTTTTACCTAATTATAACATAGGATATATTGTTAAAAATAAATTGAGACAGTCAATCATAACACAAGAAGATCTTGTAGTTAAACGAAAACAAGTATTGTATCATAATAGTTGCTAAGACAGTCCTGGTTTTTGGGGTTCAGTCCTGCCAAATTGTTGTCTGTTCCAGCATAGCTACTGTCTAACAAATGCAGTTTTACATTTGCAGTAAAAAAAAAGCTATGAATCTAAATCCCTCTAAAACTAGAGCACAAGGTTCAGAAGACTTTAATATAAGATTAGGTTTATATTCAAGGTTCGTCTTATAATCAGACCTAATTTGAGATTTGTCTGTATACTCCTCACAGTCAGCCACTTCTGCTGGACCTTCTGAGTGCTCAAGCAGGATGTCCGTGTGCACAGCTGCCCCACTAGACAGCAGAGAACAATGGTAAGTCCTGGAGGAGCAATGTCAAGTCCTGGGGCTCCATTGGCAAGTATGTGCAGGGCCGCTTTAACCAATGGGCAAAGTGAGGACTTGCCCAGGTCCCACCAGTTAAAGGGGACCTTGTCTGCCCAACATGTCCCCCTGCTGCCTGCGTGACTGTCTCACACGGAGACATTCACGTGTGCAGCAGACGGTAGCCGCATCGAGCGGATGCGCTCTGGCTCAGTCTTATTACTGCCAGATATGACAGAAAGTCATATCCGGCAACTGTTTGTCCCTCCTCCACACATTGTGCATGGAGAGAAGACTGAGGAGGTTGTGGCCGAGATAGCAGCAGAAAGGTAAGTACTGGGGCCTGGGGATTTTTTATTGGGCAAACTGGCTGTGGCATTCTACTGGGCATACAGGCAGAGACATATTACTAGGTATACTGGTAGAGGCATATTACTGGGCATACTTTTAGAGGCATATTTCTGGGCATACTGGCTGTGGCATTATACTGGGAATACTGGCTGTGGCATTATACTGGGCACACTGGTAGAGGCATATTACTGGGCATACTGGCAGTGGCATATTACTGGGCATATTGTCTGTGGCATATTAGTGGCAAATGAACAGTGGCATATTAACGTGCAAATGAACAGTGGCTTATTAATGGACAAATGAACAATGGCATATTAATGGACAAACGGTGGCATATTTTAATGGGCAAACTGGCTGTTGCATATGTTAATGGCAAACTGATTGTGACATGTTAACAGGTAAATACCTGTGGCTCATTTTAATTTGAAAATTGATTCTGTGGCATGTACTATGGGGCAAAGTGACACTGTGGCATGTTCTGCAGGGCCAGTTCTGTGAGGGAAAGTGGCACTGTAGAATGTTCTGTGTTGCAAATTGACACTGGCATGCAAAGTCATGTGGGTGCAATATAAGGGCATGGCAAGTGCTGTGGATACTGTATGGTGTTGTGTTAAGTCCTTTAGATGTAATGTGGGTGCAGAAAAAGGGGTGGACTCACTTTTGTTGCCAACGTTTTAGACATTAATACATTATGCAGGCTGTACACTTACTACTTTACATTGTAGCAGAGTGTCATTTCTTCAGTGTTGTCACATGAAAAGATATAAAATATTTACAAAAATGTGAGGGGTGTACTCTCTTTTGTGAGATACTGTATACAAATAGTTGAATGTGATATGAAAATAGTAGTTATAATATTAAATAGTTTACATTTACATATAGTTTTTTATATTGCGACTTTAGAAAATTGTTAAAGACTTTGCCCAGGACCCACTAGGATGTTAAATCTGCCCTTAGTATGTGGATGCATTGCAAGTCTGTTGTAGGTGCAAAATAAAATCCTGGGGTGCATTGGCAAGTCTGTGTGTACATTGGAAAAATGGTGGGTGCAATAACAAATTCTGGAGGTGCACTGGCAAGTCCTGGGGGTGGATAGGCAAGTCTATATATACAATGGCAAGTCTTGGGATGCAATCTACTGGGTGCACGACCAGTTGGCGCTGCAATGTAATGCCAGGGTAAATCTAGTGGGTGCTACAATGTGGCTTGTGGGCAAGTCCAGTGGGTGCTGTAATGTGGTACAGGGACAAGTCTGGGTGGTGCAATATTTTACTGTGGAGTAATAATGAAAGGAAAAGGGGGAATGAAGGGGAACAGAGCAAGGAAATAACAAATATATTTTTCAATAAGATGTTTTTAATAATATTTTTACTATACACAGATTATATATAAGAGAATATTTACTAGCAAAACTATGTTTTACTATAAGGTTGCCTCGTATTTAGGCTTTTTCTTTTTCCCTCCATAAGTAAAGATCAAGTGTTTGCAAGGAGGAAGGGAGGGGGCATATTATAATCAAGGTCATCTTATATCCGACAAATACATTAGTTTGTAGTGTTCATTAAGGGGAATTAAGAGAAAGACCCATGATAAACCTATTCAGTTTGGCCTTCTAGGTGGGCTCAAGCAAACATTAATTGTCCTAAGCATACACATCACCATTCATGATATAGGAGAAGGGTGTAAGAACTGGTTGAGTGAAAGTCCGCCATATATCTACACGTCCTGTAATTCCATACTTTCTTTATATAGATCCCTATGAGTTTACTAAAACCACATTCCTTTGTATATAGAGAAAATACACGTGACTGTATTAAAACATAACCACTAGGAGTCTACTTAAATGCCTAGTACACTATGCCATTAATAAATAAACAGGATCACATCCAAACACATGCAGGCAGTCCATACTAGGAAAAGCATGCATCAAAGGAACAGTGCCATGCAAAACAACAGGCAAATCAGTCAAACTCAAGCAGAAGCTCTTTATTGAATTATAGAAATCACCGGTTAAGATGAAAGAAACTCCTACTGTTTAACAGTCATGTTACTGGAAGAACAACTCCGTCTCAGTGCAGTCTTAGAGAACTGGATCACATGGCTGAGGGTGCAGAGATTTAAGGGAACAAAAAGAAAGGAAAATTTTGCGTAATAAAATACATTTTATGATTAAGATAACAGCCCGAGTATTTGGTAATCAGGAATAGAAGCATTTTGGATAATGGATCATTTGGGATAATGGATCATTTTCATCAATAATATGTATTAATGCCTCTCAGCACTCATGGAACGCAGTAGTAAAAATGCAAATAATGTATAGACAAATAAATCACTTAGACTGTGATGTAGCTGTGATGTGAGGCATCATGGAGAACCTGTTGTTGGTGGGTCAGGACTGCACACGTAATATTGTATTCCCCTTTATGGCCGTGGGGGAATCTGAGCATGCATGGAAAGGCTATATAACAGCTTAAGGGGGCTGGATCCTGAATAAACTGTTGTGGGCTTGCATTCTGACAGGTGTGTGTGGAATTGCAGGTAAAAAACAGAATGGCGCAGGATAGTGGGTTCCTTTTAAAAAAAATAAAACATAAAATAGTGCAATATGCAATAAACACAGGAGGGATCTGGTGATTGAGGTACTATATGCACTCACAAATGTAGGCAAATAATATTCATATCGGCTGTGTTGTCTTCACAGTGATATTTAATAACATTAGTAACAAACCAGCGAAAACAAACCAAAAATGGGTAACTATGGTTACATTACAGCCAGGCCATTCTGATTAAAAATGCAGATCAGCATGTCTTGATTAAACATTCAAAGATGAAATAATGTAAATATATTTGATAAATACATAAATTGGAATCTTTTTGCTGATTTAATTGCTTTTTAAAATTATTTTTCAATCATGTTTTATTTATACGTTCTAAGTATCAATAGCTAAGCAATGGAGAAGCCAAGCTCTAGAAGAATGCTTTTCTGGAATTTGTGCTAGCTGTGCTAGTGGGCATGTCCTTTATTCAGTAGACACGCCCCCTGTGGGTCAGTCACACCTTAGTGGACAAGTTCTTCAGTGAGTGTCCAAGCACCTGCAAAAATTATGCTCACAGGCAAAGCAATTAAATCAAAAATTGTCTTCTCTGAAGAAGCAAAGGATTACATAATTCCTGTTAAGGAGAGTCCCTCTGAACTCTGGGCAGTAGGCTGTTTTGCAAGATGAACAACATGGCTCTTATGTATCTGGAAATTAACACTATGTTTATGGTTTTGTGCATACATGTGGATCTCCACCTTCACATTTTTCATTTGGCCCAGACTCCTTTGCTGCATAATATATGACTGTACAAAGAAAGCACTACATGAAAAAAATCTTTGCAACAGAATAGTGCCTATGCTCAAGAATCCCGTACCTATCCCTGGCATGCCAGAGGTTAATGAGACTAGTAAACAGCACTGAACGGAAAACATTTGTGAGGCTAGGCTAAACATATGGTGGGAATCTGTTCAGAATTAAATTCCCTTTCCTAATACAGGACATTCTAATTAGCTCTAAGAAAACTCATCGACCTCCTCATTAGAAGCTTACGCTACTTCCCATGATGCCTTGCCCCGGGCTGAAAACCTGCAGAGCTGACACTCTTCACCTGCATTTAATCAGCTATTTTTCTAAATCCCTTTAATCCTATAATAATGTTAATGTTTAATTCCATTCAGCTATCATCATTCTGTAGAAATACACACTTATGCTGTGCTTTACTCAAGCGCTCAGATGTTTAACCCGTAACGCCCACAATTTGGAGTCCAAGAGGTGTAGAATTGCAATTTACCAAAAAAAAAGAGACACACGGGGCATAGAATGGATTTCAGCACAGATGTAAGGAGTTTAAAGAACCGTCACGCATATATTATGCAATTCTCCATCATCCCAGAGAAAAAAGACATCAATGGGGCAAAAAAAAAACTACTTTGCAAGACTGTAACATGAAGGAAGAGGGATGAATTAAGGCCTTTGAGAGCCATAAGCAATGAAGCTATTTTGTTGCCTTTTTAAGGAAAACATGTTAAACAAAATATATGTTTTTCTTATACATAGCAAATAAATAACAATTATATTTCAATATTTGTTTTAAAATAACCTCTTCCTTGATTTTCCAATCATGAAATGCTTGATTATTTCATCAAAAGTTATGTCTGCTTTAATACAAAATATATCAAGTGAACGCAGTCTTGTGTCCTGACACATTGTTGTCTTTTTGGGGGTTTTATATACTTTTTAATGAATGTTCTGTATATCTATCCTGCACATTACAATGAATTTAGTGTATTTCAGCTGAAAGATTGGTATTTAAGTCACCAGGATATGATTTCACTAGATTGTGGGCAAGATGAAAAAAGAAGTAAAAATAGAAAAACCATAATAATAGTGTAATACGTCGCATATAAATGAGAAATATAAATAATTAAATGCACTCACAAACGGTGCCCCATAACACCCAAGGAGCAAATAAAGAAGCAATGAATTGCCAGGCACCGATGTATGTTCCATGTTTTAATTTGCAGAGATCAGCAGGTAATAGTATTCAAGAGTGGTGGAATTCAACACAATACAAGTGGTGGTACTATTACAGGCAAAAGAGAAACCACATCTCATAGAATGAATGCAGTGAAGCCGAACACCGAAAAAACAGCGTCTTTCATTCAGTTCCTCTTTCGCACTGTTTCTACAAGGAGATGTCTACGGAAGCCTTGAATGCCCAAAAATCAAAGCATTTTGTCAGAATCGACTTCCTCAGGATGATTTCTAATGGAATAGCTACATAGAAGTACAGAGGTCCATTATCAGCAACCAATCACTCCTGTGGTCCAGTGGCATCTTGTGTTAGCCAATCCAAGTTTATTATTAAGTCAACGTCTTTACTGTATTTCCCTCATTTGCAAGTCATTTGATGTATGTTTTCATGGTAAACAAGGAATTTCCTGAGTGACCACAAACTTTTGAACAATAGTGTCAGATTTTTTCCCCCCCTAGGCTCCTGCTGGCCACTGTTGGTCTGCTGCTCTTAGCACTGACTTCCTATACTTACTAGGCAATACAGAACCGAGAAAAGAAAACATTCAAAACTGATATATCTATCTATCAATTTATCTAAAATGGATCTATGATTTTGAGTTGATAAAGGGAGGACTCCTGAAAGCTTGTCATTCCATAAAATGTCTCGTCCAATGAAAAAGGTATAACAAGATTCTGCAACATTCTGTTTTATTGTATCTACCTATCTAAATATATGTAAATCTATTCATATACTGTGTTTGCTCGAGTATAAGGCTAATTGTCTGAAAAATCGGCATCTCCTTATAATCAGATCTAGATCATAACTCTGCTGCTCTGCCAAACTTGCTATGTCTGTCACTTGACCCACACCGTGCATGTTAAGAACATTCTCGCAAGGGTCACAGTGTGCTAGTGTCAGAGGTAGAGATGATAGAGCGTAGAGCATCAATAAACATCCCATGACTGCAAGCACCCAGAGCTCTATGGTGAGGTTCTGTAAGTGTCTGATACAAGACCTGGCTCCCCATTCTTGTGGGCATAGAGAAGAAGGTTCATACCAACTGATATAAGATTAGGTAGAGGGGTCCTGACATCGGACTGAGTGAGAACGAATTTTCTGGCAGTGACAATGTCTTCTTGTCGTCTTCTTATCTGCTATAGACTGCGAGAATGAGCTCCAGGTTTCCCTTCAAGGCTGGAATATGTGCTTTGGTATAGTCTGTGGTCAAACTCATAGAGGAGCTAGTGGAAGGATGGCTAACCCTGACATTTTGAAATTTGTAAATATTGTTAACAACATATCCCATGATTCTCAGATTGCTTTAAGATTGACTTAACATCTGTCAGGTATCCCTGAGCGAGCTTATTGGAATGAACCTTATATTTCAGCATATACAGTATATCTATCTATCTATCTATCTATCTATCTATCTATCTATCTATCTAAGTACATGTGTTGGACCATATAGGTATTTGAAATATTTGTGCATTAAACCATGCATGTGTCTGTCTGTAGACATATGTATGTTTTCTACACGTGTGTCCTCTTACAATCAGCAGTAATTCCCTTCCAGTGAAAGGCAGACGTGGAATGAATTAGAAACATTATTGAGGGAACTTAAAACAGAAAGAGATAAATAAACAAAACAGGGGATGCAGGGGGAGGTGGGTAAATGGAAAGCGAATGAAAAGAGAAAGAATGAAAGATGGAGAAAGAAATCAGAGACACTGGGCAGGAGGAGGGTGGTATTAACCCACTAAGATTCAGAGATCAGCAATACAATATATTTGGTCATCCCTGGGACACTCAAATAGGTTACGGCTGTACAGAAGATGCACATTGTGTGGGAGTGAGCAGCAATCACTGCCTTAGACATTAGAGCACATTCTACGCCTCACTCAAACTTTTTCTAGGGTAATTTGTAGCACATTGCAAAGCATGAAGGTAATTGGCAAATTAAATGTTAATCAAAAAACTCTGGAAGGGTTATGGCCCTCAAAGACTTGTTTGGAGACTGGTCATCCTTGATCTATATACCTGATAAATCTAATTTGCAGGGATAATTAAACCTCTGGCATTTCAGCTGCTTTAAACTTTGAACTCTGCAACCAAGCCGAGCATCATAGGAACTGTGGTCTACAACAATTTGAATAGCAAAATCAGCTTTTCCTTTTTTATTTGCCACTCATCTTACTAGTTAAGATTGTGTGGAGAATTTTCTTTGGTAGAATTTGTAATTATTAAAATATATGTCAACGGTATCTTTTGTATAGTTTATAAATTTTAACATGTATGAATATTATAACTTTGTAAAATGTCACTGCTCCACCTTTTCCTTATTGTCGGCATTTACTTTCAGTACCATTTTATTACAAAAGGAAAAGCAAGCTATTACAATTGTGAATTTGTCACGTTGCTTTGAATTTTTAACCCTTGCTTGGGTCAAAAATGTCGAGACAGGCCTGCATATGGAAGGTGTTTACAGATGGCTGTTATGTCTGTTCTGTTTCTCTGTTTTGGTGACAGCTGTACATGTAATTTACCCATAAAATAAAAACACTTTGATTTATTTATTTTTACAAATCTGCCACTTAAACAGTCTCTCAAGTTGCTTTTATCCAAAGACTGAGAGAAAATACGTTTGATTTGTATGTTTGCAAGAGCTGTATTACTATGTACTTATGTGCATGCTATGTCATGTAATGTTTACTATATGTTTATAGTGTAAATGTTTCTGGAATTTGCTAGTGCTTTATGACAAATAAATAATAATTACAAACTGAAAGGTCAAAATGACCTTTAGATAGATGACAGATATAGATTAGAGAGCGGGGGTGGGGGGCAGTGGGATGGAGGGAGGGATAAGGCGGAGAGAAAGAGGTATCCATTATGGATATAGAAACCAGGGAATGGAGAGCAATACCCTATACCAGTATATTTCATAACCCTCTAAGAAGATGTGCTGCTGACCAAAATGTATACATAATGCACAACATCCAATCAAAACCTGCACATTTTCTTAAAGCTACAGGTTTCCTTAATGCTATTTAAAAGCAACCATTTTATATGAAAGAAATTGGAGATCGAGGGCTTTATTCACGAAAGCGAGAATTGCAGGGAATTTGAAACTTAAGGCCAAAGTAGCCGAGCTGGAGAAACTCTCCCCATCAGCTGATTTAGATAATTTTACCAACTCTACTTTGGCCTTAAGTTTGAAACTCCCTTCTCAATTGCATGCAATTCTCTTTCACGAATCAAGTCCTGAGTTTCAGTATTTGGTCAAATTATGCTCGGCCCTCCATTTTGTTAAAGTACTTCAATATTGGTCGGTCCTAACTTTATATTTTACTTATTTGGAGCTTAGTGGCTCAGATTAGATCACCTTCATCCAGAGTATCCATCTTTTCTTCCAAGAAAAATATCAGCCTTGCTATGTCCTCAATAGACATAAAATTGGCATCAAGCCAATTTTTTAATCTGCCTGCCAGTAAAATACCGACTAGGTGGCAAACCTACTTCTCTACTTCAAAGTTTGCTTGCCTGCCTTCTGTTACATATTATGTGTCTTCTGTCAACAGGCAACTGGGAGTTTACTGACAGGCCAGTTAAAAATATTTTTTTTCGGCCAATGACAATCTATGGAGGCAGAACATGGCTGGTATTTCATTGAGGAAAATATATCAACCCTACCTGACATGGGACTTTGTATCTTGTGCATCATATGTTTTAGTTGGTCTAACTGAATTTCTAATACTGAATTCTGTACCACTGTAGGAAAGTGAGACTACGTGAAAGCTGAGTTCAGCAAAGTACCAGGGACAGAGAAAGAACTGAAAGGAAAAAAGCAATAAAAGATTGAGTTGGAGATACTTGACCATGAAGATAAGTAAGACACATCAAGAAAGAAATAAGACATGGTATGGTAAGACATATATATATATATATATATATATATATATATATATATATATATATATATATATATAATGTGGAAGACACAGATGAGGACAATAAAGGACAAAGTGCACTTAAGCTAGGGAGTAAAAGTCGTGGGAGTTGTAATGAAAATCTTTGTGAAGTGAGAACAATGGGCTTGAAAAAGGGAGAGTAAAAGGAATATGTGATTGGGAGGGCTGGTAAAATGAAGACAGATGTGGAGGGAGAGACGGGATTAAAGAGCCCAATTAATGTGTCAGCGCCAGAGTTCTGCAGAGTGTCACTTGGCGCAGCCCATGATATGCGCAGTGATCATACAGCTTAACCTGTCCACCTATTTAAACTGCATCACTATTTCAAAGATAAGAAAAAGGGCACTGTGAGGCCTAGGCTCTTGTAGGAATTATTTTCATTAAAAGGAAAAACCAGAAAACAGGCACTCAGGGGAAATGATTACCACATAAATGATTACATATTTAGCTGGTGTTCTAATGAAAAATTGTGGGTGGGAAAAATGTTGGATTATATCACAATTCAATAGCTGTGATAGAGAGCAAAGGTTTACAGTGACTCCAGAGATTGCCCATATTACTGGCTCATTCTTTCATTGTCCTTCACTTGCTGGCTTTACATTCCTCCATGTCTTCTGTTGTCCTCTCTTTCATTTCAATCTTGCTTTCCTGTCTCCTACATGTTCTCCAATATTCACTCCATTGTGGTCATATATATATCACATCTCCTTTTGCCCTGGCCTTTCTTGTCCCATCACCTCATGACTTAGTCTTCCTTTGGACAACAAATTACTAAACCAAGAGTTTTTGTGAACACAACTTATGGCCAGTTAACCCTGGTAGGCATGGGAGAGGGCACTCCATGAATCTAATATTCCCTGATTCGCTACATATGTATATCCCTAGTCAGGCTCAAATTACCTCAGCGAAGACTAAACTCAGAATTAATTGAGCTGTTCTGGTGCTACTGTAGAAGTGCATTAAGCAGCTGCTCAGCTCCCCCACTAATAGGGTCCCCACAGTATTTACTAAGGAAACATAGTTATGGAGAGGAGGGAAATTCTGGTGCAGGGCCCTATCTGATTTTCCAAATAGCGGCCATTACATTTTCTCTGCTGTTTGATAGCTTCTGACAGATTTGAGCTCATTAATTCTTTTGTAATATAGAAGCTAATAATTATTGGATGTTCACAATTGTCTCAGTTTGTGTCCACTCTGTGAAATTTTTGGTAAAGCAACACCATTTTCTCCCTTCTGTTTTATCTTCACTCTATATCTACCGCACACCATCACCTCTCTATTTAAACACCATGTAAATGTGCTTCTCAATAAAGTTTGCTTATTCCTGTCAGTGTCATGAGTTATAGTGTATGACAGTCATGAGGTAAACACTGAAATAGAACAAGACAGTCCGGCAAAGAGCAGGAATGTGTGTGTACGCTGATAGGTGATAATGATGTTTAACATTGTTCAGCGAAGGGCTACTAAACTGGTTCATGGATAAAACTTACCAGGAAAGGTTAAAGGATCTTAACATGTATAGCTTAGAGGAAAGACGTAATGATATGATAGAAACATTTAAATACATAAAGGGAATCAACACAGTAAAGGAAGAGAGTATATTAAAAAGAAGAAAAACAACCACAACAAGAGGATATAGTCTTAAATTAGAGGGGCAAAAGAATATCAGTTATTACTTTATTGACAAAATAGTGGATACATGGAATAGCCTTCCAGCAGAAGTGGTAGAGGTAAATGCAGTGATAATACAGGAGTCATTTATTATTATTTATTTATTAAGTATTTTACCAGGAAGGATATATTGAGATTTCTCTCGTTTTCAAGTATGTCTTGGGTTCATGAGCATTGCATTGTTACAATAGGTTACAATATAATATAAAAAGTACAAAATATTAAAATACAATTATAACATTTAACATCGAACACAAACAGGTAGGAAAATAAGTGAAATATAATCAACTATGAATTCTATTGCAATTTCCGTCAACGGACTAAAATGTGACTAAAATATTAGGGTGGGACTATTGCATTTACCTATTTTTACTGGTTCTGGTTGCCTTGGACTGCCAAAGACCAGTCTCTGACTCTATCTGCAGCTGGATTGGCTCCCTGTGCCTGTCTGCCCCCTGGAACAATGCCTTATAAGTTAACTTAACACTGTGTAACAGCATTCTCAGACCTGTTCCCTCGACTAAAACTAGATCAAATTTTAACAATTCAGATTACTAATAAACTACTAAACTCAATTTTAGTCAAAACACTATGACTAAAACTAAATCAAGATTTTCCATTTTAACACTGCTGTGAACAAAGGATATTAAGCATGCATGGGATTTCTAAAATACATGCACTTATGTTTGCTTTAAAAGAATTTACAATTCTCCTGTAATTTTGATTAGTTCGTTACACCATGGCTTTGTAATTTGATATTATCCAATCAGGAGGATTTCAAGAGAATGGCAGGACTGTTCAACTGTATCAACAACAGCAATTCATCTATAATATTTAATTTGCCATATTTAGTATACAAAGTAACCAAATGTTGCAGAATCTTGTAATACCTTTTTTATTGGACTAATGGTATTTTGGAATGACAAGCTTTTTGGGAGTCCTCTCTTTATCAAGTTAAAAGCATTCTTAAAGGGCTTGACATTCCAACAAACTGTTAGTCCAATAAAAAAAAAGGTGTTACAAGATTCTGTAACATTCTGATATTTTTCTATCTATCTCTCTGTACATATATTTATTTACTTTGTTTACTCAATAATAAGGCAAGATTTTCTCAGAAAACAATCTTTATAAAAAGATTGCCTTATAGTCAGCCGTTTCTTATCCAGTTTTCCTGTCATGTCCATCACCTGTGCAGATTATGAGGGTCCTCGTGAGGGCCACAGTGTGCGACTGTCAGAGGAAGAGAAGGGAGAGCCTAGAGCATCAATGAACAGCCATGACTGTAAGCATCCAGGGCTCAATGGAGAGGTTCCGTGACTTGACTAAGACAGCTTCTCCAAATCACAGTTTTTAGGCAATCGAAATAATTATGGAAAAAATCTGATAAGATAAATCTATTTATTTTTATTTACCTATCTAAATCTGTTTTTAGACCTTGTAAGTGCAACTGGCTCTTTAAATCATTCTCTGTATAAATAAAACACATATATACATGCATTAATGTATATGACACACACATAAATATTCACTGCTAAGAAAGCCGTTTATTAAAATATTATATTATTAATTTCATTGCAAATATGTTTGTGAATCTACTTGCAGGAATGATAAACATACACATACAATAAAAGAAAACCATCAAATTATTATTATTTGTGATATGTTTTAATAAAATGTTGTTTTGATAAAATGCTGATCCTATTTATCCTGTAACTATTTATTCCTTTTAAATCTATTAGCGCATATTAAGGTATATGCTAAGATAATATGAATAGGATGCAGATATTGTCAGTTTAATTGTCATCCTCTAAGATTTCACAGCTAAAAAGCTTTTTATGACGATCCTGTGGGATTTATCGAGGGATAAATGGGCTTGATTGTAGGTTTTAATAATGGATGTCATCTGGAAGACTATATTCAATCTATCTCTAAAAGGGTCTCTTATATGGAGCACACCCTTTCCATGCCAAAACGATACCAGAAGAGTAATCATAGTCTCATAGTAAGATACGGTATATGGATATATATATATATATATATATATATATATATATATATATATATATATATATATCTTGGTAATATGGGGCAATAGAAGAAGTTATATGGAAGGCTTATTTGAAACAACAGGGGTGTTATATGGAGCAATAGGAGGAGCTATATGGTGCATTTAGTATAGTTACAATTGGAGGCGCTATATGGAGCAGTAGGAGGCGTTATATGGTACAATGGATGCAGTTATACAGAGCAATAGGAGAAGTTATGTGAAGTAATGGGAGAAGTTATATGGAACAATGGGAGGAGCTATATAGAGCAATGGGAGGAGTTATATGGAGCAGTCAGAGTGGCTATATAGAGCAATGGGAGGAGTTATATAAAGCATTGTGTGCTCCCAGTTACAGCCTCCCCACCAAGGATGCAGTTTGAGTGTCAGGATTACAGGTGAGCTATGACCTCATCTGATTAGGTCTCTGGGGAACATTATTATTACAAACTAGCTATGCTGCCTTTCTTGTCTCAAACGGCCTTTTGTATTTAATATTATGATCTGAAAGTGGTAATTACTGTATTAGCATCAATCATTGTCAATCTGTAAGTGAGACTGCTCTCTTGGATATATCTAAAGCAAATATTATACCCAGAATAAGTTGGTATCAGCAAAGGACTGTCCTTATGCAGTTATACTTTTGTCTGTAAATGGAAACATGGAGCCTACTCCTGGGGTAATACTGTTTTAGCCTGGTTTATCTGTCACCTCCAACCCTAATCATTTTGAATGGATATGTCCAGTATATGGTGTATTAGAATTATGGACAGTTCTTCTCTTATTTCCTGCAAATGTGATTTATTCAATGTTATTTGCCCCTCTGTTTTCCCTTATCCGATTCTCTGTTTATATGTTGAATTTGTACACAATTTTGCTTTACTAAAAGTAAATTAGCCAGCCAGAGATAGTAGTAAAAAAAATTACATTTAGGGAAGTATATGTATCCAGTATGGTTACTATCTCACAAGCCCAGTTAGTCCTGTCAGGGTCACCTGGTATACCTGTGCCCTAGAAGCTGTATTTGAAACTATACCATTAAACATCTCCATTTTTAAGTTTTCTTAAACATCCCAGCTACTCAATAAAGAAAGAACTGCAAGGAAATAAGACAAGAATTTATAACTGTAGGCCAAAGTAGCCGAGTTGGAAAAATTCTCCAATGCAGCTGAAAGAGAAAATTTCTCCAGCTCAGCTACTCTGGCCTTGAGTTTGAAATTCCTGTCTCAATTCCCTGCAGTTCTCTCTTTATTGAGTAGACCCTTCGGTTTTGATGTATAGGACTCACCTGTCTAAATGCACAGCATATGTAAACTTTTATGCAGTTGATCCAAATCAATTTGGATCACATTTTACTTTCCTCTTTTGGGCAGATGTTTAGGAAGTTTATGGTCACTCCTGATTATCTAGTAATAATTTGATGCTATGACCTTATCCCTGCAAACTCGAGTTAGCAAAGATTCAGTATGTAAAGCATTTTCTTAGTTCTGATAGGGAAAGTGCTATATTGCTATGGTATTACCAACACAAAGCTTATCTTTTAGTACAAGAAAGGTAAAATTTTATTTAGCAGATATTTTTGGAACTGACAGCTCATTAGGTGTTGGCCGTATAGGTCCTCATAAGAGGATGGGGTGGTACCCTTCATCTAATGACCTTCATGTTCTATATAAGCAGAGATGGGCAGTGTGTCTGTACACAGTGTGGCAAGATGCTATTCTATAGTCAGGAGTTCTTTCAAAATCATTCTCCATTAGTCTGATTATTTTAAGACATATGTTTTTGTTTTCTTTCCAGTTAGACTTGGGTCTTTTTTTTTACCATTATGATGAGACATGGATCTCTTTCACAAGCTTATTTTTTTTCCAGGAAAAGGTCTTGCTGAGTTTAGATTCTCTCCTTAGATCTTTCAAGATAAGCCAGGTAGATTATTTCTACAGCCTGGGACCATGAATATAATACAATTTTAGGCAATGGTCTCTTTTTAAGCTATAGAGGTGGATTGGCTATGTTTTATATGATAATGATATGCTTTCTCCTTCAGGAGATTGTTACTATACTTTACAATACACTGTTTTTGGGATGAGAGCCCAGCAATACTGTTATGTATTAGTATAAATCTGAGCATACTGTTTATTCTTCCCTTATTTATAATCTTGGGTTTTATCCATATGTATTGCTGCCATGGATGGCCAAGAAAAGGCAAAATGTATTCCTACTTACTGTAATTTTCTTTTCCTGGATATAACCATGGCAGAATGACTTGTGTCCCATGTAAAATTGTTGTGATAGTGATGGCACTACAGAAAATCAAAAAATGATATATAAATATACTCATCTGCTCACAGAAAAAGGCAGCAACCTTATCAGCACCTCATAAAGATAAAGCAAATAGAAAGAAATAATATACTAGAACTAAATATAACTATAAAATAAAAAAGGTGAAATAAAATAAATGAAAATGAAACTGAATATAAAACATAATAAATAGATATAGATGAAGAAAATTAAGAGAAATATATATATTGAATTGTGTGCAAATATTCGATTTTGATGGAATCGAATATGACATGATGTACACCGATCTGCTGCCACCGTCTTGGTGCCAGATACCACAGCACATCTTCAGTGGTCTAGTGGAGTCCATGCCTCGACAGGTCTGGGCTACTTTGTCATCAAAAGGTGACCAACACAATGTTAAGCAGATGGTCATAATGTTATGGCTGATCGGTGTATATGTGGAGAGAAGATCGATTCAAATATAAGTATTCACTCAACACATCTATTCCTCTATTAATTCTTTTTTATATTTATTTTAATTTTAATTTATTTTATTTTCACCTTTATTTTAGTTATATTTTTGCTCTATTATATTAATTCTTTCAAGCACTCCAGTTTTCTTTCTAATTACTTGCATTCCTACAAGTTTTGTTTTTGTTGTTGATGTTTATATATTTTCTTAGAGCTATTCACAAAGCCTGCAGAGGTGTAGTCTATTTAAAGAGTTTGTATTTGTTCCTGTTGGCTGATCAGCGAGGAATTATATCCATATGTAAAAAAAAAAAATTATGGTAAAAAGGAATACATTTTGCTTTATAAATACATTTTAAAACCTGATTATTGAAAATTTAACCATGTTAAAATTCTATAGTACACATATAGGCATCAGACATTTTTCAGAACTTCTGAAATAGAGGGATACCAGGATCACAAAGAGGTACAGAGGCTTTTGGATCCATAAATTACATGGTCTCTCCAGAAAAGAAGGGAATCATTCAGTTTATTTAAGGTTCTACTCAATAAAGATAGAATTAAAGGGAACTGAGATGAGACTTTCAAACTTTAGGCCAATGTAGCTGAGTTGGAACCAAATGGGAGAATTTTTCAGCTACTTTGGCCTTAAGTTTGAAATTCCTGTCTCAATTCCCAGCAATTCTCTATTTGTTGAGTAGACCCCTTGAGAATAACGAAAGGTGTTAAGGACAGTTAAAGAAACAGGATTCCAGCTGTTTAGACGTCATAAGAAATATTCTGTTTGATCACAGGTGGTGTTGTTGTTTTGGAATTTTCCATATACGCAGATATTCAAGTTACATGAAATAAGTCTTGAGCTCTTTTTTTTTAAATATCTCGCACAATCGCGTTTATTAATAAAAAAATCTAAAAGTAAATCAGCCAGTTTGTTGTACAGATCACTTTTCACATTTTTACCCATAATTTAATTCTATCAATAACCTCCACTGTCCCTTTAAACAGCATGTCACATCATAACTTTAAGCTGTAGCCATTTATAAATGAAACATCTACCAGCAAAGTCAATATCCTTGCCTTATTTAGCAAAAAGCACACAAATGATTTAATAATTTTTTTTTTTATATAATAAGTGACACTTCCTTCTTAAAGGAATTTGAACAACATGCTCCCGGCATTGGCAAATAGAACAGGCAGCCTGCACTTTGATACAAAGGAACTTAAGTATTTAGTAGAGAAAGAAATGAAAATAGCCAGAGCTGTAAGGTTGAGTTAGTTACCACTGAGTTGGTTTTATAAGGGTCATTTCCAGATGCAGGCAGCTGCACAGAGCTGCATGTTATAGAAGTCCCAAAAGGAATAAATAGTACATGAGAGAGTGAGATATTTGCAGTGTGTGGTGTACAACTTCAAGTAGCACAGTCTTATTAAAATTTAATTAACTCCTTACCTACCAGGGATGATGCTGGCTTGTTAGCAATTTATCCCTGCTGTGACTGGTTATAATTTCCCCCATTCTTTTCTATAAATACTTTCCCTGTAGTGAATGGCATATTGCAGGGACAGCCGAGATCTGTCGTTCCACAGGCTCCCTGTAATTGCTTCTTTTATTCCATATAAACCTTACCTATAGGTATATGCAAAGCATAGTTTCCATTGAGGTTCTTCCTATAATTGGCCTTGGATAAGTATCTGATATAGAAGGTATATCACTTCATCAGAGAGTCCCTCCAAATTCTCAGACTAGCTCGAAGGTGGCAAGGTGAAACGCCTTTGTCACTTATTACCTAATAAAGTCCCCACCACAATGCACCATTTGCACTACTTAAAATTAGTATACGTCATAAGGTCCTTACCACAAAAGCATCACCTTTCTAACATTACAGCAGACTTTGAAGAGCTGTGCGACTCCATACCTCCACATGGCGGGGATGGGACACTTCATCGCGACTGCATCCGCGCAGCCGCTTCACCACCGTCACTTCACCACACGATAGCTCGTCGCGGGAAATTACATTGCGGGACATTTCATTGCTAAAGGTACGTTTTAATGTGTTAGAGTTAGAAGAATTAGAATTTTAGTATTGGGGTTAAGGGTGGTTAGAATTAGGGTTTAGGGGGTCAGAATTAGTTTTTAGGGTTCAGGGTTAATTTTAGTATTAGGGTTTAGGGGGTTAATTTTAGTATTTGGGTTCGCGGGTTAGTGTTAGGGTTTATGGGGTTAGTATTAGGGTTCGGGGGTTAGTATTAGGGTTTAGGGGGTTAGTATTAGGGTTCGGGGGTTAGTATTAGGCTTTTGGTGTTAATTTTAGTATTGGGGTTTTGGGGTTAATTTTAGTATTGGGTTTTGGGGTTAATTTTAGTATTGGGGTTGGGGGGGAATAATTTATATGGGGGGGTATTTTCTTTTTACTTGTACATTTGTAAGAGCTCCGCGCTGAACTGTCAGCTCTTACATAGCCACGTACGCGATGAAGCGGCCGCGTTATTCTTCATTGCTGACAGTTCAGCATTCTAACTGCCGCGCTGAACTGTCAGCAATGAAGCCACGGAGATGAAGTGTCCTAGACCGCCACATGGCATCTCCTTATTATAGCACTTGCTTCTTAATTCCACCAAACCCGCACTACCAGGCAATGTAGGCCACTGGAAACTGCGCTCCAAATCACACTTAGTAAAGCTACAATGGGAAAAAGATTTTCCTACTTTCTCATTAAACCTCCATCAACTACAGGACTCAGAAAACGACAAACTACTACCTATCTGGTATAGAAGTCTACATAGGATCTTCCCAGACAACTGCTGGAGATGTGGTGCCGTCCCAAGATCCATACTCCACATCTGGTGGGAATACCCAATGAATATCCCATACTGGTCCAAAATCTATTCAATACTGAATAAATTTGCAGACCACCCTGCCATATTTTTTCTGAAGGTGGAGCAAATACAAACCAATGGAGACTGTTTCTGAAATGAGATGGCAATAGTGACCGATATTTAAGTTGTTCTACTGGCTCCAATTTGTGAATGACCCTTAGACACAGTTCTTCTTATAATCAACATAAGCACCCCACATGTAATTTCAAATTTAGTGATCACGCTTTGGACACTGATTTTAAGTTTGGTCCTGGGACTCTTTCTTTGCAGATCGCTACACCTCAGATTCCTATCTTGCCTCTTAATATATGATTTTCAAGTTTTATGTTTATTTTGTATTGTCTTGAGCTGCTGTGTCAGATACAAACCCTTTCCCCCAAACCCTGTTATTTGGCTCTTGTTAAAACTTAAAAACCAACAAAACAATGATTTACAAAAACAAAACAAAAAAGACACTTATAGGTGCTTTTTTCTTAGTCCTAAGAAATAGTCATTTTGTGTCCCTGACAGTTACCGCTATCTTGCACATGCACAATTATATTTAATACATTATACATTTCATGAGGTAGCAAGATGGCAGCTGCTGAGGACACATATTTTGGTCAGGTTAGATAATGGGTAGAAAATGTCATTAGAACATAAAACAGACCCTTGAAATTCCGAAAAGCTACTTTTTTGCATCGTTGAGTGAAAAAAAATTCATAAGCGCTAAAACTGTTAAATCATGCAAAAAATGGTGTAAAAATGTTTTCTTTGATACAATATATGCAGTCAATAGTAATGACTAACTTATTTCTCAGATACTGTCCTATAGTTTAAAAGAGAAGGTTAACAGAAAATCATAAACATGTATCATACTACGTTATATGTTTACATGTATACTATCTAGGATTGACTTGTTAATTCTAAACTAAGCAATGGTGGAATCCAGTACAAATTGGTATTCCTGTTAAGTCTCTTCCCAAAATTCTCCAATTTTGCATGGTATGCTTCCACTTGATAGACTAAATATAATACCAGTCCCTTTGCTCCTTGAGGCCCCAAAATAATACCAGGGAAGGAAATAAGGGACATGGGTCATTGGGATTCTCCTTCCTTACATGTGAAGAAGGCTTCAAATTTCGTTATGACCACTGTTCTGTCTCTTTAAAACCCCAAAAGCCCTAGGCTAAGCATTCCAGCCAGCTATCCTTTCGATCCTATAAGACTGATTCTTCTCCAGAGACCCCAACCTTTCCTTTCAGCAATTTAACTCATACTGCGGCAGAGGATACATATCATGACATTATTATAAAAACAGAACAAACCAGACACGTATTCAAGTGTAAGTAGTAAATCACCCTTCCCTCTTCTTACATCTTGAATGTCCTTATCTAAAACACATCTACCTGCTCAACCATCTGTTATAGTATCCATGTTACATAGGAAGGCCTGCATTTCTATAGGAAGCTTCCAATCTATTAATCACTATCATTCACTTGTTTTGTATCCTTTTTTTTTTTACCTAGACAGATAGATCACGACAGCAGATAAGAACCATTTGTCCTAGTTGGTCTGCGTATTCTGTTTACGTACAAGCTTGTTTGATGACCACAGTAGCTTTTTACATATCCTTGGTAATTTCAAACTCATTAGCATTAATTAGACTAACCAATTACAGTGATCAAGAATAAAGGCTTAAAAAAAACATTTCATATGTCCATAGAAAGACTAAGAATAAAGAATAAAAAGCATACTAGGCAGGGAGAAATGGCTGATGAGTTTCACACTTACATTGAAAGCTTTGTCAACCACTCTTTCTGTATCAATTTGCTTCTTTATCAAGTATTCCATTCTACATCATCAAACTGTGCCTTCTTGTCCTAGTACACAGTACATAGTGATGGATAATTATTGACTCTGGTTGCCACTCGGTTATATTTCGTATATGTTCGGGATTTGTATGCTGTCTGTGCGGAGCACAAAAACCCCGAAAATACAGCGTATATGCTACTGCTCTTGGTACACTAACTCTAATAATACGTTTAACATTTTTTTTTTTTTAAATACTTTTCTGTTTGAGAAGATCCTTTTACATGGTATTTAACACATTGGGTGATTTTATGAGATTCCTCCATACAGTCCTTTCTATTCACAATAGCTGCCCACACAAACATATGTAATGCACAGTGGAGGACCATTAATGTATGTCATCCCTCACCATCTTATTCCCACTATTGGAATAACAAATCTTATAGGATTTCTGTCACGTACACATTGGATTCCCCAGTACAAGGTATAGAATAACCGTTTTTTATTCATGTGCTAATCTGTAGGATCCTATTCTGATTTATTCAGCTCTAAGAGGCAAACATAACCTTACTCTAGATATTGATCCATTCAGCACTGCCCCCATTATGTCTTCTGTACTATATGGACCAAAAACACATCCATCCTCTATATCATCAGCCTTCTTAGTTTACAACTCACTATGCTCACCTGCAGTCTCCAACCACTTCTATTTCTATTGGAGTAAAAGGTGAGTTTCAGGTGAGTTCTAAAAATTTCATCTCACCAATTTAGCTATACATGGTGGAGTGACAAACCTGGTGAGTTCACTTACCTGGGGACACCAAGCAAGTTTGTATAGATAGACTGGTGATATGAAATGTTTAGAACTCACCTTTTAGTGAATAGCTCTCTATGTGTTGGACAGTGTATGTTTACAATTCACCCACATAGCTTACCAATTTAGTAACCTCTGGTCAAACTCACCTGTCACTGTCATCCCCAATTCTTTCCTCCTGACACTTTTTAAAATGTGATTCTGACCAATTTTATTCAACGTATGTATCGCAAGCAGAAACTCTCAACCTCGTGGATTGTCTGTAACTCATCTTTAAGCCCTGTACTAAGCACTGCATGAATTGTTGCCGCTATATAAATAAATATGAATAAAATGTAATATCGATGGCCACATTTAAACCTATTAGTACTTTTAAGATAATTATGACCAGTACCTCTTATTATACCTTTGATTAATGCTAAAACTCTCATCATACCCAACTCTTGAAAAGCATGTCAAGAGTTGGGGTACACGCCAGCTTTATAACCAGTTGCATATTCCTTACACACATGAGCAATGCAAACAGCATCCCTATTAGGACACCTTCCCTGCACACATTAGCAGCATCTCTCAACATACACAGACACCTATAGACATCACCAGCATTCCTGCATGTACTCAGTATCTGCACCTGTAGACATCATTAAAAGAATACCATTTTTTAATACAGTTTACAAACCTCAATACTATTATAAGACCCGAATCTTATTGAAATTCCATATACAATATAATCAACTCTGCAAACACAATACTTCCATGTAAAGTCTGGATCTTACAGAATTGCCCTATACATGCAATATTATCTACTTTACAATTAAAATGCATCTATATAAAATGTCTGATATACAAGATTTATATAAATACACTATACACACACACACACACACACACACACACACACACACAGACACACACATATATATGCAACATAATTCTAGTAATTTAGTACATGCAAATGAAATCCTAGCACAAGACTGCACTATACCAATATATTACCCTGTATTCTTAACAAACAGTGCATTTACTGCACCCAGCAGATTTCATATAACAATAGACCCTATTTTCCTATCAAATCCCAAATGGGCAAAATTAAAACCCATAAAAAAATAAGTAAACAAAGGATTGAAAAAAAAAATACATCTTTTTTTTTTAATACATATAATGAGCTGTTAAGTGTATTTAGGGCTAGGATCCACACATTATTCCCTAAATCCAATCTTGTCAACCAGTCTTTGCTTGTTAGAAATGTTCTCTCCGTGGGAGGGAGGGGAGGTTATGTGTCGGTGGGATGGGGTTTTGGGGAGGGGTTGCAGGATGACTGTGTCTGCAGCCAGTGGGAGGACAGCTAAAGGGGATGGATTTCATATAGCGAAGGGGATGGATTCTTAGAGCTAAAGGGGCAGGTGTTGTTTCAATGCTACAGAGCAGCATTCTGTCTCTGGCTATCTATCCAAACCCATCAACTTTACAGGGACCACCATGGAAACCCCACTAATTATTATTCTGTGCTGTGTGGTAAGTGCATGCTTTCTGTTTAATACTGTTTAATAACGTGCTCAGTCCTGCTCTCTTGCAATATAGAGCCATTGTGTTATTTCATGTAAATGACCATTGTCTAAGCTGTGGAGAATATAGAATAAAATATATATTAAAAAAAATAATCAAACTATTTATGTAACAAACTTATATGACCCTCTATTTATTAGAATGCTTATTTTTAAATATCAAAATCATGGTGTATCTTGCCTTTATTTCCCAGAGGCAAATAAAACATTAATGCAGATGCATTAACCTTAACAGGTTAACCCTTTGCACCCTCCACACATAGACTTTTAACCATTGAGTATGTTGCTGGAAATGGCCATTCTCTGATTTCTTATATCATTTACATTATTATATTGTGCTGTATGGTATATATTTTGGACTGGGATACATATGTTTATTTTAATGCCCCCTGACCATTCAGACCATGTATCCCTCCCAAATGGTTTGCCCCACATTGAAGCATTTCAGAGTAGACAGATTATTAGATGCTTGATGAATTGACTGACTTTGGGAGGGGAGGTATTATTATGATGTTCTTTATATGATGATGAGACTGAGTAAATCTTAAGTATTTTTGGCATTGTGTATCTTGCAGTACAACAAACTAGTCCAGATCTGCAGTGTTCTAGGGTTTGGCTTGTGGATAATGCAGTGGTGCTAATTATCTTCCTATTACTGCGCACACAAAACCCTACATGCTCAGATTTCAGTAGGAACTGCACAAAGAGTACCCTTCAATCCAAAGCCTGGTTCCAAACCCTTTCAAGAACTCTCACCCCCCCCCCCCCCCCCTACCTTGGGAGGAAAAAAATCCATTAGTGGAATATATCAATTGGTCTATTGGTGCATGGAAACTATCACTCTCTACCCTCATCTGTCTATTCTAATCCTTTGCCATATTCTGAATCAATATGTGATCAATATGTGTCCCACAAGCAGTAGTCCTACTATACCTATAGTATCCTTGGGGGAAATTGTCCCTTCTCCCATATACTGTATTATTTAATACAGAGTGTGCGGCAATTGGTGTATGGCTTCAACTCCCATCATTCCCAGGCAGCAACTAAACCGTGGGAGTTGTATCCCATTCACAGCTGGCCAGCAACATGAAACCCACTTCAGTTTTTGGAATATGCTCATAAAAAAAAGTTTGCCCTGTAGCCACTACAGACAGTTTTCCTTTCTGATTGCAAGCTCTTTAGGTAAAGGAATCAGTTTGACAAGTTATTAAAATCATTACATTGATGTGTGGGTATCTGTCCAATAATGTCATGAAATGACTGGTGTAGAACAAGATAGTTTAAAAAATGTGATTCTGACCAATTTGTGGTTCTTTGAATTTGTGATTTGGTAGAAACTATTCTGGATGGACTGATGATGTGAGGCAGAAATGAATTTCAATGCACTTGTGATGTGGGATACATTTTCTGTATAATACAGTAGAAGAGTGCTTATCAAAGTGGGCTGTAAGTGATGATAAGGAGTGATACCTGGTTTGAATCAGGAGAGAACTCTCTTTAAATCTGCGATGGTGTTTCTGGATCTGATGGCTTGGCATATTGTTAAAATTAGTGGGCTTCTAGAGTAAGCTGACATTATAAATGTAGATATATGTTTATTGTAGTCATTGTGTTCTGTATAGTTTGTTTGTATTGAGGAAAGTTGATGGTTTAGTGGGTTGGTTAGATGAGTTAATGTGGAAAGATAGCTGACTTTTCATCTGGGTCTTTTTGGTAAGTTAATATAGATGGTCCATAAAGATTCTCAGAATTCAGAGTGGTATTATGGATGTGTATGTGTATGTTCCAGAAGGAAAGTGAGTTTTCAGAGTAGACTTTTGGATGCATTAATGTGGATGTTTGAGAAGGATAGTGAGCAGTCAGAATGGTCTTTTGGCTGAGTTAATGTTGATGTTCCAGAAGTATAGGATTGTCTATTGGGTGAGTCAATGTGTATGTTCCGGAAGGATAGTGAGTATTCAGAGTAGACTTTTGGATGAGTTTATGTGGATGTTCCAGAAGGATAGAAGGGTCTATTGGGTGAGTCAATGTGTATGTTCCAGAAGGATAGTGAGTATTCAGAGTAGACTTTTGGATGAGTTAATGTGGATGTTCCAGAAGGATAGAATGGTCTTTTGGATGAGTTAATGTGTATGTTCCAGAAGGATAGTGAGCAGTCAGAATGGTCTTTTGGATGAGTTAATGTGGATGTTCCAGAAGGATAGAATGGTCTTTTGGATGAGTTAATGTGGATGTTCCAGAAGGATAGAATGGTCTTTTGGATGAGTTAATGTGGATGTTCCAGAAGGATAGAGACCAGGAAGAATGGTCTTTTGGGCGAGTTACTGTAAATGTATTAGAAGCATGGTTAGCGTTGTGGAGGTTCTGCTGTTTTTGGCAGTGTGGATGGCCATTTAAATAAGAGCTTTCTGGATAGTGTAATGGACAGATGGGTCCAGAATACAAATGAGTATATTAGATCAGGTGGGAAGATTGTCTTGGATTATGGTGCAAAGTGGTTTGCTAGATCTGAAGCAAGCACTCTGCATATTTTACCACATGGTGCTGAAATCTGGGTGTGTTCCTCAATCTTAGTTGCCTAGTCAGACTACAAAACGTCAGAAAAAGCATTACATACATAGTTTTATTACCAAACATCTCAATCTTTTGACTAGGAATTTAAATTATTTTTGTAACGCTTAGGAATTGAATAGTGTTCTGGGCTTTTATAATTGTTCCATTCATTTGTGCTGTTCCTTTTGTGATTGTGGGTACTTTGACCATCTGTTTGGGTAAGAGTTTTGTACAACATATATATGCTTTTATCTGATGTTAAAACTAGTTTAGTTATTTAGTGTAAATGTTTAATGAGAAGAAACACACTATGGCATCTGCTAGGGCCATATTGTACATTGATTATAAATATTTTAAAACCGTCTTTTACATAGTTAGTAAACACTAAGTATTGTTAATATATTTGGGGGTTTTATCAATAGCATTCTGCAGTAGCATTGGAATACCATTATACATTTTACAATTCATTGTTATATGGGCTAGTCAGTGATATTTTTGTTTGGTAAGAAATGTAGTTTATTGGGATGAATACCATGGGTTGCTTTTTTAAATCTATTGTTGGCTAATGATATTAGATGTTGGTTAAGGTATATTTTGGGTTGGTGATTGAGATTGTGTCTTGGTTAGGGATAGTGTGGACTAGTCACTGGTATTTTGAGTTGGTTAGTTCTGTTTAGTTGGTTAGAATTATTGAGGTTTGTGAATATTTTGTTCAGTGACATTGTGGTCAGTTAGAGATTATGTGGGCTCGTTGCTGGCTTTAATGAGTTAGTTAGGGATATTGTGAATTGGTGAGTTATTGACCAGTGAAGCATGTGGTCCTGGATTGAGATACCACCATTTTATTTTACCATATAGCTTTGGTTCTAAGGTTGCCCCACCCATTCTCACTTAATGATGACTAGCTGTGAACTCCATGTTGTATAGGGTTAGTCTGAATTTATTGAACATATTTGTATATATTTTTTTTGTGTTGAAACCTTGATTTGTAGTGTGGTGCAGTAAATAAATATTCAACTTTAGTGGTGGACTAACATTCACCTAAAGCTCAAACACACTGAAGGTGCCTGACCAATGAACAGCATGACAAAGGTAGTTCACAATAGCTGAGGGCCTGCTTTGGGGGGCCTTTTTTTTTGTATCATTGGAATAATAGGTCTCTCCAAAGTACAGTGGAGAGATACATTAGAAAGCTCTCCCCACCTACCATAGGGCAATTCAGTATTCTGCAAACCATCCATCCTACACTACTGCGACTGCTACCATCACAGTGTAGTCAATGTCAAATGAGGACTTGACAGCTGTGTCATGTGACTTGTCATGGCTGTCAGGTAGTGCTTATATCACATTAGATAGGTAGGCAAGAGGTAGGGTCCCTTACTTGCTGCACCTCCTGGTGGTGTCCCATGATACTTTCCTAGGACACGTCTGAGAATGAGAAACATCCTTCCTGATAGAATGACTTGTTATTATTTATTTACTTTATTCTATATCCAATTGGAGGCTCTGAATAACATTAACTATTTCTAATATGGGAATTCCATTCTTAATCCACAGCCATGTGTGCTGCTTTTACAAATTACAGATAAACAAGTGACTTTTATCTACTATACAGATACCTACATGAGTGCAGACAGTCCACATCAATATCACTTACATATGCTCACTAAGTTGCTAAGTGACACTAACATCACTTAATGTACACATGTCATGCCAAATGACATGATGTCATTTTAATGTGAATACATTTTCATCTATGCATTGTGCTGCTGATGGCTATTAGATACAGTAAAATGCACAACAGAGTTCTAGTGACAGACATTGGAGAGTGTTTTGGGGTTAAAAGGGACACCGTCCTGGATTTTATATTGTGTTTATGTTGTAGCATAGGCATTATCAAACACGAAACAAGGCCACGGAAATCACACATTCACAGTGCTACCACCACTACTGCAAGGGATTCTGGGTAGGCATATGCAAAGCCGCTCAACAATGATCACCTTTTTGCCTCTTAAAATTCATTATACATGGACCCCTTTATCCCACCATGTTTATTTATGTGTGGAAGTGATGTATTATATGGCATGGCGTACTTTGGTGATCTGTTTTGTTTATATTAACTCATCATGCTGACTCATCGTGTGACCTGGATGTCACTGAATCAATCAGGGACTCATATGCTGAATATATCACTATATTTATAGGAGTAGATTCTATTCAGGGATGCTCATAAAAATGCATACTCCAGGGAAACCTTAAATAGTATAAAGACCAGTCTGGGTTTGGGTGGCAACACTTCTCCTGGACGGTTATGGAAAACATGTTCTACTGAGCTACTTTGTGAAGTGCTGTTTTGTATAAATGTATCCAATTTAACAGAACATCTGGCCACCTTAACCCATAGTTCCTAAGGTTTAAGATAGGATTTTCAATGGCATTGGTTAGCAGTGGGAAGAACTAAACGGATCTAAACACAAGTGAGTTATACAGAAAACCACATTTCAAAAATTGGAACATGGAATCTTTTGAAGAATGACATCTGTTTTGGTCTAAACTATCTGCAATTAGGCCCTGTTTATTGTTAAACTGCAAATTCCAAAAATAGGACTGTATCACTTTAAGAATAAGCTTTTAAAGTAGTGTGTAGAAAAGTTTAATGCAATGTGATTTAATCATGGCATTTCATCTAGAAAAGGGCTTCAAAGTGTACAGCACAGACATTCCCAGAAAATGTATATAACAATTTAAGTAGTGTTTGTTTGACTGGAGAAGTCTCTTATAAACATATCCCAAACCTAATGGGTATGAAAGCAAATGCATATGTAACATGCAAGTGATACATTTGGATTAATTGGTGTGCTGTATTATTATTTATTGATTTATAAAGCTCCATCTTTTTTCTTAGAGTAGTACAATGGGAATACATAGTCATTCATTAACTACTATGTTTCAACAAGAAGATAAATTAAACACTTGAGGAGACACTTTCTACCTATTAGGGATAATTACAATATTCATTTTCTTTTCATCTTACAGGAAAATTATAATTTTTTTTCTGTCCTAGGGGCAAATTAAGATGACCATGTCGCCATTACGAAAAATCTTCAAGGCTCAATTCTATATATAATGATAATGACAACAGATAGAAACATAGAAACATAGAATGTGTCGGCTGATAAGAACCATTTGGTCCATCTAGTCTTCCCAGTTTTCAGAATATTTTTATTAGTCCCTGGCCATATATTATTTGTAGGATAGCCTTGTGCTTGTCCCACGCATGCTTACAGATAGATCTACAGAGCACTGTTTACCGCCCTGGAACATGCATTTTTCATTTGCATCCTTTGATAAAACACCAATGTATTTTTTGTTTTGTTGGTTGTAAAGAAAGATATAAGCACCTCCAGATTATTTTTGAGATTAGTGGGGGTCTGTTAACCAGGGCTTTTTTGAGGACACTTATTTCTGACTCTCTAGGTTCTGCTGTATTTTTGAGCTTCTTGTTTCTCAGGTTAAACACAAAAATAACACAAAACCACATTCCAGCAACTTCTAATTGCTCCACCCAAAGTCACTCACAAGCACTAGAGCTATCACACTCACTGACAAGTACTGTAAACCACCAATCAGACTTAGCCACACATGGGCCACCTGCAAAGCCACAAACCATGTGGTACATAAAGCTAGCAGGCATGCACAGGAGGTATGATGAGGCAAACAATATAATGGACATTCCAAGACACACAAAAAGGACATTGGTGTTGTCCAAATGTCTGGCTGAGTATCATAGTTGAAAAGCTGAATAGCTTTAAATCTATATGGCTGACTGAGCATCATGACAGTTGCAGTCCAACAACTGCAGGAGGTTATTCTTGATATGTGTGCATTCATTTAGACACACACACACAAAAAGGTTACACGCCAGAAGTAAAGTGGTTAATAGTTAGCTTATGAAAAATCCATGCTTCGGGGTTGCACTGGGTAAATATAGACATCACACCAGTCTGCATTTTACTGATTACAGCCCTGGAGTATGAATATTTTATAAGCGTCCCTGAATAAAACAGCGATCAACCTAGTACCGGTGTGCTGTACATATAGCACATGTGCAGTTACTTTCACTGATTTGTTTATATTGGTTTGGATAAACATAAACACACATGTGTGTCAGAAATTGAGGACCTCTATGTTTGTATAAGGATATTTTAACTTTTATTTCCTATCCCAGCAAAAATAGCCAAACATGTATTGACACACAGTGTCCACGCACTTGTGAAGCTATGTTTGATAAACAGATATACTGTAAACATGCAGGTACAGGTGACCAGATCCTCTGCCCTGTTTGCTTCCCTGAGGGAGGGGCGAGGGTTTCTCTGTGAGTTGGGCCATAGCTCAGCACAGTGATTCATACAGTTCAAATTGTGATGAACAATCTAAGTGCAAGCTTTAATATTCTGTGCTGGAGTCGGTGTCCATGTGCATGCCTATTCATGTGTGTTGGTTATGTGTACATGTGCCAGTTCATACTTGTGTTTTTGCATGCTTTCTGGGGCATTACATATACATGCCAAGGGATCACCATATCTGTCTATTTGCTGTGGCATGTCTGTGTTCACTTACTTAGGTGTACATCCTGTACTTGTTCGTGTTTAACATGCTGTACTTGCATGTATATGTCTCTGCGTGGATAAAACATAAAACTGCAAAATACGCAACATATGAGTACTGAAAATTTCCTATAATAAAGTGTAGAACTGCACATGTGAATACAGCGTTTCTCTTAGCTGCAGTTTATATAGATAAGATATATAAATATATAGATATATATATTAGGGATGCCTTGGCCATTTTTTTTACCAGCCACATATAACTTTTGCAGGCTGCTTTGCAGTATGTATAAGTCAGATGTGACCAGAAAAAAAATCAGTTACCTAATCAAGTAGTGGAACCCACAGAACCATGTTGATTAATTGATTTCCTTTTGGTCATATATGACTTCTACATACTGCAAGGCAAGCTGCAAAAGTTATATCTGGCCTGTAAAAAATGGCTGAGGTGGCAATCCTTATAAAAGAGCTTATACCTAATTTGACCTACTGACAAAGGATTGTTGCAACTTGAAGAAACTGCTATAAACCATAGTAAGCAGTCTGAAAGCAGTTGTATTTCAGAGTAGTAGTTGTATTTCAGGACCCTGTCTTTGGTGCTGTGGAGCTTAAATCTCAATGTATACATCTCTCCTGTCTTCTTGCAGATGGAATATCTCATGTATCGCTGTAGATTGTGTTATGTTGTAGAGTTCTGTAGATTAATGGTTGTAGGCCCGAAGCTAAAATAAACACTCACAAACCCATGCCTCAACTCTCCTATTCACTTGCTTTAAATCTGTTACTACTGGGTTAAAGTCAAAATATAGCCTATCTTGGAATTATATTTAAATTCCCTACTAACATTTTAATTTTTAATAACATTTTTAAAATTGCATAGTAAGCAAAATTTGACAGTAGGAACAAATGACGGTCCCAGGAAGTTGGGGTGCGTTATTCGTCAGGTGGTTTAAACTAGGACTAGGCCTAAAATAAGAGTATTAAAAGGTTAAGATTTCATAGTGGAGTGAACTCAGTGTGTTTTAGTGTGCGACCCTATTTAGTGTGTGTTTGTGTAAGTCAAGGTGTAAGGTTGAAGCACTTATATGACTGTAAGTTATGTGACAAAAGCAGGTACATACAGTGCCTCAGGGAAGCCTTAGTTTAGAGTTGTCAATGTCACTTACTAGTGTTGGCAGGAAAACATCTGCTGGGAATATACTTTCCCTAAAAAATGCAAACAATCTGGGAGAGGGATTTTCTACAGATATTCTATATCTGTTCTGCAGATATAAAAAAGGGAGGGAAATTAGTAAAATAATGCATGTTTCAGCTCAATAGAATGTGTCAACACTTCCTAATCGGAAAGGCAGTCATACCTTAGAGACCAATCATGGCCTGTCCTGATAATCTCCCAGTACACTGGATTGACCCAGTACTGTCTGCGCCGATCCAGATAATCTCCAATCTCCAATTCTACATTAGAATAACTGTCAACTGTGCAAGAGTTATAGTCAAAATCCCTAGATTTGGTATCCTGCCTTCATTTGTCCTGGAATATAACTTGCCATGTCTTCTTCTCAGTATGATGCATGTTGATCATGTTCCAAGAAATTACGGTCTGGATAGATTAAACTAAGATTGAAAAACTAGGCAAACCACAAATAGATACATTGTATAACTGTTTTAAAAAATGACTTTAAAAGAAAAGAATGTTCCTCTATTTTCAGCTACTCGGTGTTCTCCTTAGTGGGAATTTAAAAATGAAGGATAGGAACACTGGGAAAAAAATAAATATACAAATTATGTAATGTGTCTGAAACAAGCATATGAGAAGCCCTCATCTCTGAGGCTACATACATTTTTCTGCTTGGCCTAGCAATCAAGGTTTAGTCCTGGCTAAGTATAGAGGGGGGCCTTAATTACCTAGATCACCCACAAGTCTGTGCAGTACTAAATGTTGTTCAGTTTGCAAATGTGGGTTTACTACCAAACAACTATTAAATCATTAACTTAATATAAAACATTACTCTTGCGTTCCCAGAATTTGAACCCAAAAGGAAAACTCAGGTTCTGCAAGTTTCTCAGTTGACTCTGAGAACCTCACATAGTTCAATTACAAATTTGTTTTTTTATGTGCCAGCCTGCTCAGCAGTTCATCTAAACCATGAATTGAGCCAAGTAGACCTGAGTGATAAGCCTTTTTAAATGGAAAACCCATATTCAGTGGGACCCTTTGGCTGAAGTCAAGACAAACGTTGACAGTTTTTCTGAGGAGCCCATGACTGTTTTCCCTCAAGCTGAGCTCCAGTGTTTAAGGTTGAGGGATTCAGCTAGGCCAACTGAGAACCTTGACCCAGGCAGGAGTTCAGTTCACTAAACTTCAACTTGAGCTGCAGCCAATTCTCCACAATGATCTTATGTCCTAAAATGTGCGGTCTTATAAATAAACCCATTTTTGACATGTATGTTGGCAAGGAAGGCTTCAGATAAAATTGTACTTTTATTATAAATATTATAAATCTGATTTATTTTGGTTTTAGGTCTTTTATTACATAGCTGTTTACTTTTAATAAGAGTTCATTATAAATGTTAACTATCTTTTTTTCCCAAAATAGCTTGACTTATTCTGCTTTTTAAGCTTTTATTTTTAATGGTTCTTTTTAATTTATGAGAAGTTTTGAAACATGAGATAAGTGAATGCACCACCATCTCTTAAAAAAAAAAATCTAAGCTGGATTTCGAAATAAATGTTTACACTTTTCAAATCTGAGACATTTAGAGCTAAATTAAGGTATTCAAATAACCACACTATCTAGAATCTCATGGATGGCTTGTCTTACCCGTGACATTACAGTTCCAGTTCTGATTTATCCCCATAAGCATGAGAACTTTATTTATATAAGATAGCCAAAAAAGAAAATTATACAAAAACTCCAGGTTGCACATTGGTTGCCTAGGTGAACTGAATAAACATGGTCTTTGGTTGGTTCAGTCTAAACAGTTGACAAATGTTCTCTATTGGGTGTTATGTATAACACTCCTAGGCACAAGTGCCTAAAAGTGCTAAAAAAAAAAAAAACCTTATAGTTGGTTAATGGTATCGGTTTACTTTGGTTATTGATTAATAAACTCTAATAAAGAAGGTCACGGTCATTCTCCATTGACAATTTGGTGGGGGAAAAAAAAGAAATGCATTATGCAGATGCCATGTACACCCGGTTGAAGCTGCAACTACATAATTGCCAACAGTCCTGAATTTGACAGGACAGTCCTGTCCCATCAAATTTAGGTCTGTTCTGAGTCGCCATTATGGATGCCCATGCCCATTGCATTGATTTTAAACTGTGTATTTGTCTAAACAGAGTAAATGATCTACACACTCCCGGTGTTGGCATTGGGTAGGCTGGAGTTCACTGGTGTGATGTCATGTAACTCCGCCCCCTGTCATGTGTCAAGTATGTAGCAGTAACTTAGTTCTGTTTCCTCCCAAAGGTTTATATAGGCATGTTTATGACCCAGTGATGTTTGGTGGTGCATGGGAATTTAACGTCAATCATGTCTGTGGGGGGCGCTCACAAGGTTCATTTGTTCCTCATACAGGTTAATAATAGCAGGATGAACCCATACAGTCAAGCTCAGTAGTGGTTTTGTGCTGGATAAATACTCTTTATTTTTTTCTTCTGCTCTTACTTTATTTCCCTCCCTAATTTTATTTAGTATGCATTGAAAAGCACTGCATTCAGATAAGGCTCTCAAATCACTGCAATTATTTTATGGAGTCTTATTATCTAAAAACCATACCTATTTATCCCACGCAAATGTTACCCGGGCAAATTTCTGTTTGCATGGCAGATTACAACAGATAAAACTGTAAAATCTTAAACAGCTTTCAAGCTATGTTATAGTTCGGCAGATTTGACCTAAAGAACTCACAAACCAATCAGGAGAGTGCATCTCCTTCTTACCCAGAATGCTCAGTGTGGTCAGTTAACTTGGCTCACAGGAAATATAGATAATTATAATTCAACTTTATATTTTTCTATGCATATTTGAGAGTTTTGGTTGGCCTGCAATTTTCTGATTTAATTCAAAATGATCACTCTGAATTTGTACTGACAGATGGAACACTACAGTTTCCCCCTACAACATAAACTTTAAACATCTGTCCAATCAAAGGGAGAGATGGAGTTGCTGAAAAATTGGAGAGGCATACACAAAGTAGTTAAGACAACTAAAAAGTGGACAAATTTATTGTCTTACTATGAGGTTAAACTGGCATCCACTTTTGATAGTATAGGCCAGTTTATCCTCTGACCAGCAACTGCCATGATTACCGAGGGCACACACAGCCTGGTCAGACTGTCTCTCTCTTTTAATGCCCTTGTTTTCAAAATGGATCAACAGGGGGGATCTTAAATAGGGAGCAGTAGTAGAGAAAGTCTCCTGCTCCATTCAGAACCGTCAGCCACTGTCCACGCGCACTGTCTTCCAGACTGGCTCTGCCTCAGTTCTGAGGTGGAGCTAAGAGTAAACTCATAAAAATACACATCGAGTTTACTTGGAGGAAGGGTACACTTTTTTTTCCCCCAAGAAGGCAAGGGTTAAAAAAAAGTTGTCCTTTAAGACACTACCTTTGTCACCTCTTTTTGAAAAGCAGTACTGTTAATGTCAATTCCAAGTGTGAAGGGGCAATTGCGAAAGGTCTCAGAAACTTAAAGGGCTCAACAGCTCCA
The DNA here is from genome assembly GCA_036172795.1 of Pelodytes ibericus. Classification (NCBI taxonomy): domain Eukaryota; kingdom Metazoa; phylum Chordata; class Amphibia; order Anura; family Pelodytidae; genus Pelodytes; species Pelodytes ibericus. The sequence continues at coordinate 152,156,518 of CM069862.1, read as the reverse complement.
CATTTTTCCAAACGTATATTCTAGCAGGGGAGAGGGAGTTCGGTGTCTCTGTTGGAATACATTGTGCACACTGGAGGTGCCGGAATACAACATTGCAAAATGATATCCCAGTACAACATATCTGTACTAGGGTAGAACGGCAAGGAGGATGGATCTTATTTTTTAGTATTATCCATGTGTAGTATTTAGGGTTGCCACCTGGCCGGTATTTTACCGGCAGGCCGGTAAAAAATTGGCATCAGGCCAATGTTAAGTCTATGGAGACATTACCAAGGCCAGTATTTTTTTGAAGAAAAGGTGGCAACCCTAGTAGTATTCCTGAAAATAGATGTATCTCACCTCCAAAGGGATGCCATGCAAAGAAAGGCCATGTTGTGCGTGGAGCAAAACACCATCTCACCTCCTCGAGGACAAGAATTTGACCTGGAGCCAATGTAGGTAGCTGCCAAAACCTGAACTTCCCGGTCAAACCTGACAACATCCCAAGTATGGTTCTTCTTATACTTAGTTAATTTCACTTTTCACTAAATTAAATGTAATAATATAAGAAAGCTGGTTAATTAAGACTGTGATTTCCATTTTTAAATACTATCCATAATATAAAAAAATTAAAAGATACACTTTCCGCAACTGTGTTTTCTGGGTTAGTGGCCAGTACTGAGAACTTGCATCTCTTTAAAAATTACAATAGACATTGTAGGAGAGTATGAGAACCATTTTTGGGGGGACAACTGAGTAGTGTAACCTTTGTATCGCCCACAATGCACTGCTGTCTTTACTAGTTCAATCAAACAGGAAATAAAAAGTGACGTAGTCCGTACTGAAATGAGCACATTCTGGGAAATTAAAACTTTATTCCACTGTCGCATTGGTATAATTCTTTAATGCAGCTGAATGGGAGAACTTTTCCAACTCAGCTACTTTGATCTTAAGTTTGAAATTCAAGTCACTATTCCCTGCAATTCTCTGATTATTGAGTAGAACCTAAAGTCTATTAGAACCGTTTAAGTGTCTTACATAATATGATAATGCAGTCTGTTTTTACACCCTAATTGCTTCTCATTGAACTTGAAAGGAGAAGTGTGACCAGTGGAGCAGCCTGTGATTGTTAACACACTACCTAATCTGTCACATGCTTTGAGCTCTCAAACTAAACAGGCTGGATTTACCAGTGATAATCCCCTGGACAAAAAGCAATAAAGACCAAGAGGTGACAGAAATCTCCAGAACCACAGATTTCAAAAGGAATTATTATACCAGTTTAACAAAACCTATCACTCAATTTGGAGATACTTGGCAATAGCGGTAACTGCTCTCCATGTGGTTTATGTTGTTTTACTGTTGCCAATTACTAAGGTTGCTTCTCTTTTTTGAGGGTTCTATACCCAACGCGTTACCCACAGTGTGGTGTCAAATGATATAAATGGTGCAAAGGAAGCTAGTATATCTCCTACGCAATCTTTTAAGCATTGGTCTGAGGAGTCATTGGCAGCCAGTAGGGGGCATTTAGGACACAATGATCCTACCAATAAACACTGGGGATTATTTATGAAGGTCAGATGTGGGGAAACTTTCTGAAAGTGAAGTAATCACCATGGAAACCAGTGACATGTTCCTGAACTTTGCTCAAGAATTACTTTTCATGCCTAAACCACATTATGTCAGCTTTGTTAGTAAAAACTATCATTGAGGTTGAGTCAAGCTAGGTGAAGTCATGCCAGCATTAGTGAAAAAGGCAATAGGGCTCTTTTTCTCCATCCCATCACTTTAGATCCAGATGCTTAATCAAACCAGAGAGGAAATATTGCATGAATACCACATTATAATGTGATTTACTTATCAATTATGTGTATATTAATAATCTGTTCTTGCTTCGGTTTACTGATAAATGGATTTGTAATGTGTATATTGTGATATTATTGTTATATTTATTAAAACTGTATATATTCTTCTGTATAAACTCCTTTCCATTAAATTTCCTAACTTAAGACAGCTGTATTTTGATATACTGGATGTTGCAACAACCTCCCACCAGTATTTTTATTATTTTTTGGGGGGGGTTGCTTACACTTACCTGGAGGTAGTCTTCATTTGTTCTTAAGTTCTTAAGTTGAATGGTTCTGTGGTGTATCATGCAAAGAACCGCCATGTTGTGGGTGATCTGTTCCTTAATTAGTTAATTGATTGCCTTCTTATCACATAGGCCTTCTACACACTACAAGGCAGCAAGTTTTTTGTGGCCAAAGTAGCAAGACTGATAAAAAATGTTAAAAAAAAAATCTAAATATCAGTCAACACTGCTGGACAATAAGACAGAGATGTGGCGGGACAGTTCATACCTTTCAGCATATGGAGCATGTGTTCCCCCCCTTCATAACCTATGTGATCCTTTCTAAAATCTGGTTTACTTCATTCTTCACCTTTATGTCAAAACAGATGGGAGGCAGATTTTTTTGCGCACCGTTTTTCTACTCTTGTTGTACAGATGTTTATATGATAGATCAACTTAATAGAAATCGGTATGCCAAAAAGGGGTCAGAACAACGCTAGAAGAGCTCTCTATCTTGTAGGACTTCAGAAGTCCTGAATAAATGTAGATATAATGGATTATAATTCAAGTCTTACCATAAAAAATATACCCAAAATAATAGATCTTCCCAATACCATTTTTGAAAATATTTTAAGAAAAATCCATTTACAAAATTCTTCTACACACCCTTTGAGGCCTAACAGGAATGTTGCAAATCCACTCCTCTGGATCAAAGCCTTTCTTCAAAATACGAAACCATTCGGATTGGAAAACCTTAAAGGCAATTAATCATCACAATATTGCCTAATAACATAATTATAATGTTGTAAATTACAATTTTATATAAATATCAAGATTAATGTTATCACCTGGATTCCGTAACTTCTCATTACATTTTTTTTTAGCTCAGTGTTTTGACAATTCTTAACAACCACAGACCTGCTTAACCCTTTGAGGATAAAATACACATCGTGCCCCTGGCATTGACAGGGTTGACTGAATTACAACAGACAGGTGTTAGACCTGTGAGGAGTGAGTGAGGCTGATGCACCATGTCAGTTGTCAGATATGCTGTGGTATGTTATTATGCTTGTCTACCCTGCCTGACAGAATGACTTCAGTTTGACAGGAACTATTACGATGCATTGTTAACCTGCATCAGAGCAGTGCATAGACCTTGCCAACCATAAGATGGCATACTAATGTAATTGTGTGAAGCTTTTTTCCATCCTTCACGCCAGTGCCAGCGTTTTAATGTGGCTATGGGGTCTCCTTATGACATCCCCTCTCACCTGTGACTTGATACAAAAATGGACTAACTTCCAATGGAAATGTTTCATTTGCATATCAAGCTACAGGCGAAGTCATAAGTAGGAGACACCACAGCTACACAAAAAACCCCCCCCCCTCCCTTATTTTATGCATTTTCTTGCAATACTGTTCTATTACTTACATGCAGTGTAAGCAATGTTTATTTGTAAGCAATGGGACTCCTAGTCCCTTTAAGAGTAATACCATATATGCAAATTAAGTGGCTCCATAAGAACCCCACAGCAGCTATAGAGAGAGGGGGGAATAGCCCCATCTGATTACAGTACATACTTGAGGCAATGTGTATGGGTGGTACACAGAAAATTCAGACACTACATCATTGCACTCAGTTACTGAGGAATATAAATCCAATAAAGCTTAGCCAGTCACTGGGCATCATGGTAGGAGCTGGAGTACCAAATCCTGTGATTCTCTGGAAATAAAATGGCTAAGCATCACAGGAAATGCTAAACTAGTTTAACAGCACAAACCTTCAGTACATGTTTGCGCCGTAGCATAATTGTGCAATTTGAATTCTCTTTTTGTGTAGTAAATTGCTTTATATTGGATGTTCGTCTAACTTGTGAACCACTGTTTCCTACTTTAGGTGCTGCTGAAAGCAGAGGATTGCCCGACCAATCAATATACAGACTATGGGGAGTGCTGCCATGCCTGCGGGATAGGAGAAGGGGTGGTACAGCTCTGTGGAGCTAACCAGACTGTGTGCGAGACCTGTCTTGACAGTATGTACATATCTAATCACGAAATGTGGGACTAATTCTGTGTGTTGCAACAATATAACATGGTTTATTTCAGTGATTTGCTATTTAGTATTATTTACTTTTGAGGCTGAAAAAACTAGAATCTCTTAATGGTCTCATCTGGAAGAATCTGTAGACTAAGCAAAATACCTGGTATGACAAAGGGGTGTCTCTGGGAGATTCTGTAATCATTTTCTTTAATGTTTCTAAATGACATTACTACATATTAATCAAAGGGCAACATGTGTAATATATATCATGTATGCATTATGAAGGAGTACCAGGCACAGGTAGCACTGCCACAGTCCCCAAACTCCTCCGATACACAAAAGAAGGACTAGATATATCTGTGGTCACTGCCCTAGCACAATAAGTAGGTGCATTAAAATACCTAATTGGCCTCATTTTATGATAGCACTGAACAGGAGCTAGAGAAGATGCTAGTACTGGGGTCATAGAATCAGTATTTATCCCATGTTTCTCCCTATAACTCCTCCTATTACTCCATATAACCTCTCCCTATAACTCCTCCTATTACTCCATATAACCTCTCCCTATAACTCCTCCTATTACTCCATATAACCTCTCCCTATAACTCCTCCTATTAATCCATATAACCTCTCCCTATAACTCCATATAACCTCTCCCTATAACTCCTCCTATTACTCCATATAACCTCTCCCTATAACTCCTCCTATTACTCCATATAACCTCTCCCTATAACTCGTCCTATTACTCCATATAACCTCTCCCTATAACTCCTCCTATTAATCCATATAACCTCTCCCTATAACTCCATATAACCTCTCCCTATAACTCCTCCTATTACTCCATATAACCTCTCCCTATAACTTCTCTTATTACTCCATATAACCTCTCCCTATATTACTCTATATAACCTCTCCTTATACAATACATAACATCCATACAATACACCTTGCCTCTTCTTATCACTCCCCCTCATTGTTCTACAAGCTACTCAGTATGATTAATCTGATTATTTAATGGAACTTTTCATTATAAGATGGTCTGATGTCCCCCTCCTGCAATTAATGAGTTAACTCAGCAGCTGCTCCCCAGACATGGGCATGATTCTGCCCCTCAGGGGGCCTCTCTTTATGTCCTTCAAATCAAAATCTGGATTCTATCTACCATAATGTAAACCTCATTACTGCAAAATCAATGACACCCTCTCGTCTTCCTGCTGTGCCCTTGACGGTGACCTTGTGAGGGTAGATAATGTTCATTGTCATAGACAGCATTGTAGAATAATTTCTAATGTTCTCAGATTGTATCATATGAGAAGGATGTGCCCCTCAGAAGCAAGTGGTATACAATGAGGAGCCTTGTTTAAGGGATGGTTTGATCACTCAGTAGAACATCACTTCTCAATGAACACAGACTTGCTGGAATATATCCAGACTGATTTAGCAGTGATACTTTGGGATTTGTATAAATAGCGAACAAAGTTTTATCCAGACTTATTCTATGACTATCCTTTATTCATGAAAGAGAGAATTACAAGGATGTTCTGGGAATTGAGAGGGACATTTCAAACTTAAGGCCAAAGTAGCCAAGTTGGAAAAATTCTCCCACTTCAACTCAGCTACTTTGATCTCAAGTTTGAAATTCAATTATCAGTTCCCTGCAAATCTCTCTTTCATGAGTGAAATGGGCCTACAATCTATAAAATATCACATTTATCTCCTTGGCCTTGTCATTTTGCAGGGTTTGCCCCAGGGACTAATTCTCTTTCATTATCTCCATAGACCTTTTGTGAGCCATTTGGAGGGAAATAGGGCAAAATATAGGTGCACACACACCACATGTTAATGCTAATGGTTTGCATGTTCAATCATACAAAAACATGCATATTTGCCCATTTGAAAAATGAGGCTAAAAGAATGGAACCTTCTCCACAATATTCAGAAATATGGTTTTAGTTTATAGACAGGTAATTTGACATCATTTCCACCATGACAGGCTCCTTTTAGCACTCTTTGATCATGTGTGTATACAGTTTCTTTCCTTGTTACTAGGCTGTGTAACTAGTCTTGCTCCATTTCCTATGAGTTACAGCTCTGTTTATAAATATTGTTACAGTGGGAGCAATATGATGTATTTTTCTGATAGTTTTACTAGAATAATTTATCAAATATAACACTTTTGTTGCTACTTCCTATATGATGGAGGGCTGGAGGTCTTGCTGCCTATCTGGCCTAGATTGAAAATACAATAACAACACCACAGAGAGTAACTGCCAACCTCAATAGACATCACGCAACTTTAGTCATCTCTGTTGTGTTTCCCGCCAATAGAAATCTCCAACTCCTAACAAAGGTTACAACGTGGGTTAAAAAATGTCGGCATGATTTAATAGCACATAGATTGGTGTCAAATTTATTTTATACTGTGATTTTTTAAAAAAAGCTTACCCTATTACCTTTGTGTTTATTTATCATTTTTACTTAACTGGTAAGTCTCACACCATAACCACTTATCAGAATACCAGAATACTGTTACCAATATGGCTTCCACTCTCACCTCGCATATGGGTCTATTCACTGAAATTCGAGTTTGGAGGTCGACTTTCATTTTGAGAATAAGTCAAATTCGGCCCCTAAGTTTGACTTAGTCTCAAAAATAGCTTCTATCATTTTGCCTCCCATTACTTTCAATGGGGGAGATTCGAACCTTTCCGAATTTCACAATAGTTGCTTGGTTCCAATTACTTCTGGTAATGCTTTATGTCCCATCCCTATCACCTGTTAGCCATGCATAACATTTGAAAATAAAGATCATTTATGTGCACTTCCATGGACTAAAACATAAAAAAACAGATAGCAATAATGTACATTTCTTTTTGACCTTTTATTAATGATTTATATTTATGCTAGTAAAGCAAAACCAAAGCTCTTGTAAATTGTGCTTCAAAGGGTTCAAAAATGTTACTTCCCAGTTCCAAATAATTGTTGGATTAATATTGATTAAATCACCCTATATGTCTTCTAAAATATACAAATGGATGTCACTTTTTGCCAAAAATGTTTCCAACACTTTCTTAAAGGTATCTATTACATAACCTTAAAATGTTAGTTATTTTGGAATGGACTTCCACAGCTGCACTGTCTGAAACAATCTGTTCCTTCTGCTGTAGAGCAAACCTCCCTTCTTCTAATCATAATAAAGATCCTTAAACTGTCCGTCACAAAGGCCAGTTAAGGTCCATTATAAACAATGTTCGTGCCTAAACTTCATCCATTTCCCCCGATATTTCCGTAATTGGGCTAGAAGCTACGGTGTTGGGCCAAATCAATTTATATTAAGTAGACCCTTAAATATAGCAATGATCAATTGTCAGTGTCCCTGTGCTGTCAGAGATTATACACGAGTCCAATGACTATGACCAATGAAAAGAAGTATTACGAAACTAATACAATTATTGATTTATAAAGACACGGAGGCTCATATTATGCTTATCTCTTTCTTTATTTACCCTCAGCAGCAAAGAGAATGCATTAGAAAAATTTAACCAATGAGAACATACCAAATATATAATATCCCTCCCCTCCTCTATAAAGTCCAGTGTAATAGGAAATACATCCTCTTTCTTTGCTGCTCCCTCAGCTAAGTACATCTATAATTTTCTAGAATATTGTTATGATATTTGATATGTTTATATTATATATGTAGGAATATATATATATTTATATCTTCCTGTAGCTATGTAATTTTATGTTTAATCATTGCATTGGTTTTGATTATTTGCCTTTTATCATTGCATTTATTTTCCATTTACTTTCAGTTTCATTTACATAGCTGTTTATCTTCTGGTACTATCAGGGGTTCGGTTGTGTTCCCCTCCTCTCCCTTTACCTTTTTTCTGTCAGTTTCCTATGTTTTAATCTATTTTCTGTTTTTCTCCATTTATTCCCGGGCTTCTGGACCACTGCATATGTGCAAATAACATTGCGGCGGCCATTTTCTTGGAGCCCGTTTTTCCTCATAGAGGACTCATGTTTTAACATTACGGCGGCCATTTTCTTGTAGCCCATAGTGCAGATATTATGCACGGCGGCCATTTTAAGTCTGTGTGACACTGATCTTAGTGGATACTGCACAGCCTTACTGCCTGCTCCGTTTTTACTCCCGTTTTTTGCTCCCTTAAGGTGATATTGCCTATTATTTCTGCCTGTTTTTCTCTGCCTTGTATTGCTGTTAATGATTATGGATAGTCAGATCCCTGTCACATCTCCATCCCCCACTATGCATGCTGCTCAGCAAGGTGGGATTTTTCCCAATATAGAGGAGGCTTCCTCTGAGATTATAGATTCTGAGGATCTACATAATTACTTGGACTCTGCTATGTCTAAGTCAGTGACCAAGGCAATTCAGTCTGCTATGGGGATGATGTCATCTAATATTGCCCAGTCTATCTCCTCTGCCTTAGCCACACACTCTAAGGCTGCCCCGACACCCCCACCCTCTAAAGGGAAACGGGCGTTACCTGCCGCCCCGGGCAAGAAAGCGTCATGTAAAACGCATCATACAATGCCTCATGCTTCCAAGCTGATTAAGATGGGCAAGGCTACGCCTGCCGAGGATGCCGTGGTTACACCACGGGAAAGAGCTAGGTACCGGGCTAAAACGGTACGTTCATGGAAATCGGCAAAGGCCGATAATGATTCATCGCAGTCTGACTCGATGTCGGAAGAGGTTTTGGAGGAGTCAGAAGACCCTGACGTCCTGATATCTGAGGACGAGTTCCCAGTCGGGCAAACAGTTGGCCAGGTACCCCCTTTGGTCCCTACAGAGACCTCGGCCTTGATAGATCTCCAGGGCGAACCTCTGTTTGACCCTACCAACCTCCACCACCCCCGTTCTGCGGAATGGTTCCCCACAGACCATATTGCACAATACATTGCATTCCGGGTCCGTAATCCCCTTGATAAGGCCTCTCGCAATAAACTGCGAGCAGAGTGTCCAAGGCCCACAGTCCCTGATATGGCCTGTGACACGCCTGAAGTGGATCCAAAAATAGCCCAGTTCCTGGGCAAGACAGGTTGGAAGACCAAAAAAGGTTTAGATTTTTCACTTAAAGTGTGCCAAGACAAGGTTCTAGACATCATGGGGCCTTGTGCAAAGATATTTGAGCTGGTGGAGTCAGGCCTATCCACTGATACGCCTGTTGATTTACCCGCCATCAAAGGATGGATTCAACGGGTCATTTGCCTTATCGGCAACGCTAACACGGCTTTAGCCGTTGAGAGGAGGAAGGCCATCCTCCTAAAAATAGAACCAAAGTTGGTTAATATGGCAACTAATGAACCAGGTCCACAGGCTAAAGGCATGCTCTTCGGAGATAACTTTGTTAAGGAGCTAGGCTCTTTTGTGCAGACTTTCACTGCGATAGATAAGGCTCAATCTAGTATGAAACGAGTCTTCACCACAAAGGTTTTTGGCGGGGCCGGCAGATACAGGGGCCGTCTGCCCGGCCGTGGCTCCAGGGGACCATTCCGTGGATCCCGAGGCCCTGGGTCTTCACGGACATCCTTTGCAGACAGCAGGCCTCCGCACGCAACTTTCTTCCCGCAAAGGAGCAGACCATGGCAGAATCGGGGTGCCAGAGGGTCCTATCAGTCCCGGCGACCATACGGTAAGGACCAAGCTAACTCACCTTTCTTCCCTTACAAAAGTAGGTGGCAGGCTCCGATTTTGTCTACCAGCTTGGGCCGACATTACGTCAGACACTTGGGTATTACAGACGGTGACAGGTTATCATATCGATTTTCTGACAACCCCTTATCAGGTTTCTTCCCCTCATATGATTCGGTTCTCCCCAGAGGACAGATAATTAGTTTCCCAAGAGGTCACCAGCCTTTTCTCGAAAGGAGCAATCAGAAAGGTTCCTCCAACCTCCCTGGGCTTCCTAAGCAATCTATTCCTGGTCCCCAAGAAAGGCGGAGGTATTCGCCCTGTGATCAATCTCCGTCCTCTGAATGCCTTCGTCATGTACCAACATTTCAAGATGGAAGGCATTCATTGTTTAAGAGACCTACTGCTCATGGGAGACTGGATGGTCAAGCTGGACCTTCAGGACGCGTACCTGACAGTCCCAGTCACACCAGATCATCAACCGTACCTTCAATTCATGTGGGATCACACAATTTGGCAGTTTACTTGTCTCCCCTTCGGTCTCTCTTCCGCCCCTTGGTGCTTCACCAAGCTACTCAAACCAGTTATGGGCTTGCTCAGAAGGAAAGGGGTTCGTCTGATCATATACCTGGACGATTTACTCATTATGTCTCAGGATTTTGCCACTCTGAACACCCATCTGAATTGGACCATGGATCTCCTCCAGATCTTGGGTTTCTTGATCAACCTAGAAAAATCAATACTCACGCCTTCCCGCACTATGGAGTTCCTGGGGTTCGCTATCAACTCACCCCACGGTTCATTACACCTTCCAAAGGCAAAGGTGAAATCAATCAAGAAAGAGATAAAGAAAGTCCTTTCGTTACCTCTAATCTCCCTGCGCCATCTGGCTCGAATCATCGGTCTCCTGTCCGCATCCATTCAAGCCATTTTTCCCGGCCCTCTTTACTACAGGGCGCTGCAACAGTTGAAGATCCGTTCCTTACGACTCGGGATGACTTACGATCATTCCATCCCGTTGGACTACGGAGCCAGAGAAGAACTCTCCTGGTGGTTGACCCACATGGAAGCATGGAACGGGAGAGCAATCTTCGGCACGGTTCCGGATTTAGTGGTGGAATCGGACGCAAGCCTACTAGGCTGGGGCGCACAGTGCGGCACCTTATCCACAGGTGGATGTTGGTCTCTGCAAGAATGCAACCTGCATATCAATTGCCTGGAGCTTCTGGCTGGAGAATTTGCAGTACGGAGTTTCGCACGGACGTCTCGAAACTGCTCCATACTGTTGCGTCTGGACAACACCGCTGCAGTCCGTTACATCAACCACCTGGGTGGCACGAGATCCCTGGCACTATCCCATCAAGCTACAACCTTTTGGACCTTTTGCCTCGCACACAACATATCGGTGCAAGCGGAACATATTCCAGGCCTATCCAATGTGGACGCAGACTGGAATTCCCGACACTTCACAGACTCCAGCGACTGGCGGCTCCACCAATCCCTATTCCACAGATTGGAACTTCTCTGGGGTCCCTTATATATCGACCTCTTCGCCTCTCGCCTGAACACGCAACTACAACGTTTCTACAGTTGGAGACCAGATCCGGAGGCTCTGGCGACAGATGCGTTCCTGCAACAGTGGCCTCCGAACAGGCATTATGCGTTTCCCCCATTTTGCCTCATATCCCGCACACTGCTCCACCTCCGTCGCAGCGGAACATCACTGGTGTTGGTGACCCCTTGGTGGGATACTCAACCATGGTTCCCCACGCTGTTGGAAATGTCCATGGATTTTCCTCGTCTCCTTCCATCTTGGAGAGATCTGATCACCGACCTCCACGGGTCTCCACACCCGCTATTAACGACAGGTCAGTTACACTTAATAGTATGGCTGATATCAGGGGACCCTGGTTTGTCGCAGACGTTTCACAAACGACTCTCTCACTCCTGGAAGGGGCCTGGGCACCAGGGACAAGAAGGGCTTATCGCCATGCCTGGGGCTCATGGGCTAATTGGTGCATGGAACACCACACAGATCCCACTGTTGCTACTGTAAATGTCATGTTGCAATTCCTCACTTCATTATTCGAAGATGGTCGGGCCTACCGCTCCATTAATGTTTATAGATCAGCAATCTCTGCTGGACACTTGGGATTTGAAGGTGTTCCTGCTGGCAGACATATTCTGGTCTGCAGACTTCTCAAGGGCATCCGATTGAACAGGCCTCCGAGACCTCGTTACTCATGTCTTTGGGATGTTAATGTGGTTTTTATACTGTTTCAGTCCTGGCCAAATAATTGTGATTTATCCCTTCAACAACTTTCTGCTAAATTAGCTATGCTATGTTGCTTAATCTCGTGTAAACGAGTATCAGACGTTAGAGCGCTGGATATCTCAGCACGTTCCTTCACCCCAGAGGGTGTGTCCTTTGATATCTCTCGTCGCACTAAGACGTCAATTACATCTGTTTTTTACCCAGCGTTTCCTCGTAACCCTAAGTTATGTCCAGTCCTGTGCTTAAAGGAATACGAGTTACGGACTTTGCCTTTCCGTACCCAGTCTCGTCCGGAATTGTTTCTGGCTCTTCGCCGGCCTCATTCTCCCATTTCTACCACATCCCTGGCTAGATGGATTAAATGGGTTTTGACAGAGGCCGGAGTGGATACAACAGTTTTTACTCCTCATTCTACACGTGGAGCCATGGCATCCAAAGCATTCACATTGGGATGTCGTTTGGAGGACCTACTGAAAGCGGCAGACTGGTCACGTGAATCAACATTTAAGGAATTTTATTTCAGAGTTCCAGAGCATTTTACTTCTTCTGTGATTGATCAGCTTTGAACTAGCATAATATGAGCCTCCGTGTCTTTATAAATTTTAAGATTTTACTAATAAATATGACGTAAAGTCATGATTTATAAAGACACGGAGGCGAGTATTATCCCCACCCAAATTGTATGTTTATGGTATATTTATTGTATATTTATTGTACCTTTAATAAACACAATTTTCCCACCCATGTTGGGTTCCGTTACCTTTATGCGTGGTTTTTACCTGATTGATTATGTTGTATATCCTATAATTCATGATGATGATATGTTTTTTATATACCGTTTTTTCGACTAAGGTCGAGGATTAATATTTCGTCTTCTGGCACATACTTTACCGTATTTTTTCTGTTCTTTTAGCCTGAAGTTTCCCGTGGTCATATCCAGTTACCCATGTTTCACAGTTTACAGAAACCTTGGTCGATGTTGGGTTACCTGAATCGATCTTCTTCATTCGCAGTTCACTGGATGGATCCTCCGGTTGGAGTCTTCTCGTGGTTGGATTTCCTATGGATTAATTTCGGCTGATGTTTTCATTAATAGTTGGATTTTATATGTTTTTTATATGTTTTTACACAAAGAAAGAGGATGTATTTCCTATTACACTGGACTTTATAGAGGAGGGGAGGGATATTATATATTTGGTATGTTCTCATTGGTTAAATTTTTCTAATGCATTCTCTTTGCTGCTGAGGGTAAATAAAGAAAGAGATAAGCATAATACTCGCCTCCGTGTCTTTATAAATCATGACTTTACGTCATATTTATTAGTAAAATCTTAAAATTGTTTGTTAAACATTTGCTACAAGTGACACATAACTTTTAAATATAACTGGCATACAAAAATGTTGTTATAAAGTGTATTTTGCATGAGCTAAAAGAAAATGGAAATTCATGGAAAGTTAGTATGTTTGGGCCAAAATATATTGAAAGAAAAAAGCTTAACTCATCAATATTTATATAGTGTAGGAACATTGCAGTTATATAAATTATAATTCATTCTTGGATCCTTACAACTGATAGTCCATTCTAGACTGGCAGAACCACTGAAGCAGACATGAGTAAAATGAACTCTTGGATGTCAATAACAAAATATATAAGATGATCATGACTAGCATGTAGTTGAAATACTTAGGAAATGCACATTGAAATTGTTGTGAAACAGAAATAATTGATTACTTATATAAATTATAAATCAATAAATTAGACCTGTTTTGGTCCTGTACTTCAGGATTATGCTTGAGGGCGAAGCTTGTGCAGGGGCTCACTTACTGATCTATTAAACTCTGTTACACTGCTAGTTTAAAAGATCAATAAGGGTGAACAAGCCACGCCCACATGCAGATACTGGACAAAGTAAAAACAAACTTTACATGATGACAGCAGTCAGCAGAATTAAACTCAGGAATAAACATGTTACTGATATTTTTACAAATGTGGAAAAACTGGTCCAAATTTCTACCTGAAACCAACTTCTGGATAAAAATCTATTTTAGGTTGATCAAATCATCTAACTTTCTTGGTTTATGTTTTATGTTTTACTTTTTAACAAATATAATTTGTTTGTTTTGTTTTGTAGTAAGTATGTATTACATGTGAACTCTAGAGACCTTTCATATATATATATATATATATATATATATATATAAATATATATATATATATATATATATATATATATATATATATATATATATATATATAACAATCCAAAAGAAAGCACGCACTCACAGGACTTAATGCAAAATAGGTCGCTGTGGACCGAAACGTCGATTTTATGTTCATGTGTACAACATACCTGTTTGAGTAAGTAAAATATCGACCTATTTTGCATTAAGTCCTGTGAGTGCGTGCTTTCTTTTGGATTGTTATGTACTGTAGCTGCACAGCACCCGGGCCATGGATTGTTATGATCGCCTTTAGCTGAGTGCACCATATTTTGGATTTTTTATATATATATATATATATATATATATATATATATATATATATAAACCTTAAACCTATAAATAACACATTTTATGAAAAAAATGAATTCAAGTTAGACTTGTTGAACCTGTGCTGTTCTAATAATATTGTTTTTAAATTTGAACTCTCACTTTAACTCTATGCCTTTTACACTTCCTTGGTAATGGTGGGCTTTTTACTTTGCATTAATAGTAAGATTTTTACTTAAAGTAACCTTTTCACCTACACTTTGTTTATATCGTCAATACATGGACAAGGTTTAGACACTGTGTGAGCAGAATTGCAGGCAAATATATACATTAGGATAAAATGTGTTGTAAATGTGTCTGTTAAGTTTCCTGTTTATGACAGGATATAGATATCAATGACTTTCAGTGTCACAATGTCATAAATAAGAGACATTTGAAACATATTTTTCTTTGTAATGTGTGCCCGTCCTTCCAAAAATAAATTAACGATCCCAAAGTGCCATTTATCCTTATATTATGACCCATCTCCCATTTCATCCCAGACTATCTTCCTCTTCTCCCAGTTTTTGTTTTGTTTCCTTTAGCTACTCTATCTCATTGTCTCCATATTCTCCACTTCCCTCCATATATGATGATGGTTATAATGTAGTAAGATGCTAAGTATCACCCATGCCATAGGATCGCCCTCACTCCTATGGAATGCTTTTGATTAGGTGATGGAGTCCCATTAAAGAGTTGTAGAACATAGAACTTACTATTTAACCCATTATGCCTGTTGCCATCACTGGGTTCTACCGCCCACACATAGAACAAACTGGCTGGATAAAGTATAAAAAGGACAGACAGCTTATTAATTAATGTTATCATATTTTGTTATATTGGCAAGATTTATTAAATATGAGATCACTATGTGTGTTTGCTCACTCTGTCTCTGCCTCCACAGGTGTGACATTCTCAAACACTACGAGCCACACTGAAGCGTGTAAGCCATGCACAGAATGTATTGGAGACAAGCGTATGCTAGCACCATGCGTGGAGACAGATGATGCCGTTTGTGCTTGTGCCTACGGGACATTTCTAGGTAATGGAGAATGCAAGCCATGTCAGAGCTGCCCTAAAGGATATGGAATGACGTCATCTTGCGCATCATACCAGGACACCGCGTGTGAAATATGCCCAGAATGGACCTACTCCGATGTGGACAACAGCGTGGATCCCTGTCTGCCTTGCACTATTTGTGAATATGAAGAGATAAAAATGGAAGAGTGCACAAACATATCAGATACAGAATGTTATGGTGAGTATGGGATACCCACATTTTGTGAAGAATGAACCTATAAAAGTGGTAGTGAGTAGTAGACTACAGCGAAAGAGAGAGAAAGAGATGCTATAGAGCAGTGTTTCTCAAAACTTTCCCAAACAAGTATCATTAAATAATATATTGTTTATAATTTGTATGTAGATAATAAAAATGATTAAAAATGATCTATACATTGTAAAAAAATTCCAAGCAAATGCTTAAATTAGGAGAAAAATGTGTTTTAAATGTGTCTGTGGAGTCTTCTGCTTATGACATCACCTGTGGCTTAATATTCAACTTACATATTTGTCATTGAAAAGCAGTTCATTTGCATATGAAGCAACAGGTCATGTCATAAGCAGGAGACGCCACAGACATATTTTTCTCCCAGTTTAGACATTTGCTTGCAATTTTATTTACAATCATTTTTTTTAATTATCTAGATTAATGGTCAAAACAATGTTTAGGTGATACAGTCCCTTTAATATTAAATGTTTCTTCATCAGTGTCCCTCATAGAAACAGATTTTTTTAAATTAATTCCATTCAGTGTGTTGAAATAAAAATTAAAGTTTTCTCAGTCACTCTTACCCCTTTAGGCTACACATACCACAAATAGCTCTAAGTTTAATATAGATGTTTAGGATGTGTATAAAGATACTATGAAGAGCTCATAAGAATAACAGTCTAATGTAGGGTGATGTCAGATGTCCTGATTTTAACTTTTTTTAATTATGAAATTGCAAAAAGAAATAACAGTTACCATAAGCATATAATACACATAATATATACACACATAATTTATACATTCAAGACCCTCTCTTCCTTCAGGTTTTATGCTATCTTTTACTCTTACTATTTTTTATTTACCTGATATTATCCCATTTAAACAGCTCTATTCCCTAACACTATTGGTCCTTAAAATGATCTTCCAGGGATAGGATAACTAGAAATTAATTGTATTCTACTGTTGCATATGCCTTAGATAGCATTAAAAACAAATATATATTTTTGAAAGTACCCTTAAAAAATCTAACATAAAATATATGAATGTTGTATTTGTTTGTCTAAAATATTACTATAGTTTTTTTTACACTCACATAAACTACTTCCTCCAAAATCTGATATTTTTAGAGTAAAAGTAATTTCCTTTGGAAAATATATACAACAAAAATCATTGTAATTTATTATTTAGATTTAATCCTTTTTTTAAATAACTAGGCTTGTGTTGAGTAGGATTGTGTTTAGTTTGCTATTGCCTTGGTCAAATACCGAAGGTACCATGCTGTAAAGTAAATACAGAGCCAAGCGGTAAATACCCAGGTTGCCAAGCTGTAAAGTGACCGAACTTCCTGTTGGCATTTGTAGTTATAGTCTAACTAGGGCTGAAACAGAGCTATCTACCTGCAAGTTGTACGCCCGGGTTTTCTATCATATGTCCTTAATATGATCATATTCAACAAAATTCATCCTACATGTCCACTGTAAGGAGGTAGACAACAATGGTCTAGGCAGGTCGCGGGAATAGATGGTTTGCTCAGTAGAGTAGCTTATAAATTGTTATAGTTTTTATAAATGAAAAGGAAAGGTTGACCACAATGCACATTGAATACAAAGTTTACTATATGGGCTTCACAGTAGTTTGAACACGTACTAAAAATCCAAAATTGCTCTTAAGTTGTGGAAAATTCATTAATTCTCCAGAAGTCCTGGCTCGATATTTATAGCTCTTGGTCCAGCTCATTTTCTTAAGTAGCCAAGAAATACGAACTATAGACATTCATTTTTTTGTCTTTTATCAAACAAACGTTATATCCCCGAGTGAAATGTCCCAGAGTGAAATGAACAGACAGATTGCTGGCAAAGCAACAACAATGCTATAAAATGATAAAGTGTTTGCAACTCATCCAAGAAATGTCAGCCAAAATGAGAGAATTTATTTTGGGGGTCTCCAACATTGGGCTTGCAGCTGTTTCTGGATTATAACTCAAATATTTGTTTGCCACACTGAGAGGTATACCAGTTGTCTGTAATAGGAAAAGTTATAGGGAGAGGTTATATGGTGTTATAGGGAGAGGTTATATGGAGTAATAGGAGGAGTGATAGGAAGAGGTTATATGGAGTGGTAGGAGGACTTATAGGGAGAGGCTATATGGAGTAATAGGAGAAGTTATAGGGATAGGTTATATGGAGTAATAGGAGGAGTTATAGGGAGAGGTTATATGGAGTAATAGGAGGAGTTATAGGGAGAGGTTTTATTGAGTAACAGGAGAAGTTATAGGGTCAGGTTATATGGAGTAATAGGAGCAAATGCTCTGAAAAAGACCCCTCGTCTTATATTTGAGGTCGTCTTATAGTCTGACCTCAAATCGAGGTCTGACTATAAGACTGGGATCTAGGTCCCCCGCAGAGCCGGTGGATGTCTGTGCAGTGCGTGCAGACATCCTCCACTGCTGCCCGACACGTCCGTCGGGACTTCTATGATGAAGCCGGGACCTTCAGTGCATCCTCTGGCTGCCCCCACTACCCACCAGGCAGGTTTGGGCATCCTTCATGGTTCCCAACACTTCCGTCTATTATGACGGAAGCTGGGAGGTCCGGCTGTCCGTCATAATAGACGGAAGTGTCAGGCAGCATGGAGGACATCCCCCGGCTGCCCCACTAGCCACCAGGGAGAGGGGAGACAAAGACAATGTTGGGGGGGGGAGGGGGTAGACAAAGACAACATTGGGGGGTGGGAGGTGGGGCAGACAAAGAAAATATTGGGGGGAGGGAGGGGGGCAGACAAAGACAACATTGGAGGGAGGAGGGCAGACAAAGACAATGTTGGGGAGGGAGGGGGGGCAGAAAAAGACAACGTTGGGGGAGGGAGGGGGAGCAGACAAAGACAACGTTGGATGGAGGGGGGCAGACAAAGACAATGTTGGGGGGAGGGAGAGGGGCAGACAAAGACAATGTTGGGGGGAAGGGGCGGGAGACTGAGACAACGTTGGGGGGAAGGAGGGGAAGACAGAGACAACATTGGGGGGAGGGAGGGGGAGAGAGAGCAGCATTGGGGGGAGAGAGCCAGCATTGGGCAAGTCTTGGGGTAGGGGGAGCATTGGCACATAAAAGGAAATAAAAACAAGAAATGCATTTTTTTAATATCAAAATTTTGTTATTAAAAAGCAATTTACATGTGAATATATACAAGTTAAACTTTTTTCCTAAAGGGTAGTCTTATATTCAGGCTTTTAGTTTTTTTCCTAAAGGAATATCCAAAGTTTGGGGGGTCGTCTTATAATCAGGGTTGTCTTATATTCGACCAAATACGGTAATAGGAGGTGTTATAAGGAGAGGTTATATGGAGTAATTGTAGGAGTTATAGGGAGAGGTTATGGGGAGTAATAGGAGGAGTTATAAGGAGAGGTTATATGGAATAGTAGAGGTGTTATAGGGAAAGATTATAAGGAGTAATTGGAAGACTTATGGGGAGAGGTTAGATGGAGTACCGTATTTGCTTGAATATAAGACAAGGCTTTTTTTCAGAGCAAATGCTCTGAAAAAGTCCCCTCGTCTTATATTTGAGGTCGTTTTATAATCTGACCTCAAATCGAGGTCAGACTATAAGACTGGGATCTAGGTCCCCCGCAGAGCTGCAGGGGACCTGGATCCCCCTCGCTAACAGCCCATCCTCTGCTGCCGCCCAGCACAACCGCCCGGACTTCTATGATGAAGCTGGGTCCTTCCGGCTTCATCATAAAAGTCCTGGCGGAAGTGCCAGGCAGCAGCGGATACGTGCAGACATCCTCCGGCTGCCTCCACTAGGCACCAGGGAGATTTAGACATCCTCCATGCTTCCCGACACTACCATCTATTATGACGGACCGACTGTCTGCCATAATAGACGGAAGTGTCGGGCAGCATGGAGGATGTCTGCACGTATCGTGCAGACATCCCCCGGCTGCCCCCACTAGCCACCAGGTAAAGAAACAAGGTGGTGGGAGGGGGGAGATAGAAACAAGGGGATGTAGGGTGGAGACAGAAACAAGGGGATGTAGGGGGGAGACAGAAACAAGGGGATGTAGGGGGGAGACAGAGACAAGGGGAGGGAGAGGAGGGACAGAGACAAGGGGAGGGGGGGGAAGAGACAAGGGGAGGGGGGAGAGACAAGATGAGACAGAGACAAGGGGGGGAGACGACATGGAGGGGGTGGAGAGAGAGAGAAAGGGAGGAAGGTGGAGAGAGAGGGGGGAGGGAGACACCGATAACACGGGGAGAGAGAGAGAGAGGCAACGCTGGGGGGGAGAGAGGCAGCATTGGCACATAAAAGGAAATAAAAATAAGAAATGCATTTGTTTAGTATCATATTTGTTTATTAAATATTAAAAAGCAGTTTACATGTGAATATCTACAAGTTGAACTTTTTTCCTATAGGGTAGTCTTATATTCAGGCTTTTAGTTTTTTTCCTAAAGGAATATCCAAAGTTTGGGGGGTCGTCTTATAATCAGGGTCGTCTTATATTCGAGCAAATACGGTAATAGGAGATATAGAGGGGGCCTGACCATTAGGTGGCCCATCACTTTACAGGGCCAATAACATACAACAAGCTAGATTAGGAGGAAAATATTGGCCTATACCAGGTCTATGGTCTAGATTATAGGGAGAGCTTGTATGGTGCAATAGAAGGAAATGGTACACTAAATTATTATTTTGAATGCAATTATCATTGCATCCAAAAAATATTTTAAAAACATTTAAAACATAAAAAACTATTATGAAATAATTAGGAGTAATTATATGGACTGCAATATATGTAAGTCAGTGTCATTAATACATTACACACCAATACACACATGCAACTAGAACCGTGACTGATTTCAATCTTCTACACTCTTTAAGTATTGGTCTTGAAATGACTCACTACTTGGATTGCACATAGTGACCTTATTGTGTGACACAAGGCCCAAACAGAAAACATGGCATTTGTACCACAACAGGGGCAACTTTGATCTACACATCTCTTCTTAGAAGCTTTCTAAAGGAGTGGGTGAACATGAGAGGGTCTGTATGGATCTAGCAAATCATACTGGGGAAAATGGCCTGGAAATTTCTATTTTAAATATGTTGTGCTTCAGCTGACACCATCTTATACAAAACAGATTGTTTTGTTATTGAACCCTTGGCAGATGACCTGTCCATTTTGCCTGGTGAAAAGACCGTGGCAGACTCCATACAAAAAAAAAAACCCTGGAAGAAAGTTCCTTTTCAGCTATTATTAATCAGTCCTGTCTCCTTGGCCATCTCTAGTGGCATTTAGCCTTTATAAGCCACATTGCCTTCAGTGTTAATTGTGGGACCCAGTTCTTATGGAACATCTTAAATAGGAACAATTGGAAGGTATGGCTTAAAGCCATGAGAATTTTATTGAACTTTAAAAAAAAGTCTGACTTCTTATCTCATTAAAAATCTATGCTTGGCGTGTCCTTTGTGAATGTCTTTACATGTTCCAGAATTCTCAAAGACCGTTTGGAGACATTATTGACCAATAAAACTTTATTGAACATTTAGCCTTTACAATTAAGGAAAGACTAAGGTGGTGACACCACAGTAATCTAAGACCAAAGGATCTCAAACCCCTTATATGACAATTTAGATGGCAATAAGGAACTAAAAGGCTTCTAAGAAGTTGTGTGTGATTAAGTGAGAATTTGCCATGTGAAATCACTGAAGATTGATTATATAAAATATAAATATATAAAATAGTGCTCTATACTGTTTGCTTATGTTAAATGTGTTTTGCTTTTTTTGTTCCCTCTGTTTGTTTACTCAGATCCAAGCCCCCGTGTTACAGTGAGTACTTTCATGCCAGCATTAGACCTTTCCACGTTGGCCAGTACAATATCAGACCCAGAGGCGAGTAGCACAACTCCCAGGAGCTCAGAGCCTGTACATCCAAGCGGAGCAGCAGAGAACCTCATTCCCGTCTACTGTTCCATCCTTGCAGCGGTCATTGCAGGACTAGTGGCATTCATAGTGTTCAAACGGTGAGGTTCTGAAGAAGCCATGTAAAGTATCTAGAACAAACGGAAAAATTCATGGAGATGTGTTATGGCATAATGTATTCGAGATCAAGCTCTTCATCTTATCACCACTTATTAAATCAGACTAATGCAATGAGATTGGTGTGGATTCCATCTACTACTGATAATTAGAGAAATACATCAGTCCCATTTATAAAGAAATCATCAGATCAGAAGGATATCTGCTTCTGATATTAAGGACAGAAGTGAAACAAAGCAAAGTGGGACCCATACGTTTTAGGGACTACCCATTACTATTGGTAGCACTACCCATTACTTTCTGGTAGTCATTCTTAAAGAGAATGGGGATGCCACAATATAATTTAATATCTCAGAGCTGTCAGTTTTTTTTTTCTGATATATGTAATGTAAAGATGATAAAACGCTTTTATTGCAGTGAACAATGTTAGGGAAGAACCCCACCCCATTTATTATTTGTTTAAACAATGAAGTGATAGAGATTGTGTTCAAACTACCTGTGGAGGGGCCAATTTTGTGGTAATTGATGGGTGATATTGACTAGCTCATATCCATTTAGCCCATCATTTCTCTAGCATGCTTTTTTGGCTAAACATAACCTATGTTCGCCTTCATCACCATGTTAATAAGCGTTAAGTCAACCTATAGTGAATACATGAAGCCAGATGTGAATGATCAAATGTTCATTTCAGGCTACCAATAATCAACCGTCGGCTAGTGAACTGACCATATAAGTATATAAAAGTCTGTGTCTGGTGAGGACATGTCCTTTAAACAGAGGAAATGTCCTTTAAACAGTGGTTTGACACCTGACCTTCCTTTTCTCTCCTTCTCATAGGTGGAACAGCTGTAAGCAACACAAGCAAGGAGGTAACAGTCACCCCGTAAATCAGACCCCGTCTCCTGAGGGGGAGAAGCTTCACAGTGACAGTGGGATCTCTGTTAACAGTGACAGTACTGCTGAGCAA
This sequence comes from Pelodytes ibericus, assembly GCA_036172795.1. NCBI lineage: Eukaryota > Metazoa > Chordata > Amphibia > Anura > Pelodytidae > Pelodytes > Pelodytes ibericus. The sequence goes on along the minus strand of CM069862.1, from coordinate 152,133,688 downwards.
CCAGCAGGGCATACTCAGGGTAAGCATGTGCTTTCTAAATATTCAGGTGCTTTCTAAATTAACTATAAATATTCAATAGTACATTTAGATTTCATTCTACTTGGCAACAACCTGGCATTGAAGTCATTTCTTACTATTTGGTTCATAGGGAACAGTTTGAAGGTGAAAAATAGTCACTACCACCATATTAAATATGTAAGTCATATTGGTATTTATTTGCCAGCTTGACACATCTAGATCCTGCTACATTGGTACTTCCTTCAAGTCAGTTGCATTTTCACTTTCAGGGTTGGTAGACTTTTAGTGAATAGCTTCCTAGATTCTCAATTAGATTGCGTCTCGGACTTAAACTGTGATATCTAGAATTTTTGGTATTTTGTTTTTTAAATGGTCAAATGTAACATATGTCATGGTACCCAAGTCTAAAGTCTTTCTATTTTACTCTAAAAAAGCCCTGTATTTGGCTCCATTCATCTTACTTTAATCTTGATTAGTTTTTGTATTTCACTGCCAATGAAAATTTCCCCTCAGTAAGATTTTGTCTTACTAGAGATGATGCAGGCCCTTCACACTAGGGAGGATGCAGGCCCTCCAACAGGGGGCTAAAACCAACATTGGAGTATGGAGCTCAGACTCGGGATGAATCCAAACTTCAATGCTGTCCAAAAGTCCATGCTGGGGTATCATCATGTAGAACATTAGCTCAAGCTGTACACTGACAGCAATCGAGCATGCCATGACCGCGTGGAGTCTGGCCTGTCATGTGACTCCCAGCTGTGGCCTCGTGCTTGTCTTCCATACTCTTCAGTGTTCAGGCTCCACTCAGTATATGAGACTGTCATACATTTCCAATTTTATCTTCTGTGTATGAATAATTGAAAAACTGGATTAATTCCAATCTCATATTACTTTATACGTCCCATTTTACCCTTTGGTTACAAACTTTAATAACTGTTTTTTTAGATTAATTTCAAACAGCATGGTAACATAGAGCCAAATGTCAGAGTGGGAAATAAACTGATGAGTGGAATGTCATCCTTTTTGGCTTGCGGGCGTTCCTCTTTTATATTCCTTCTTGTAAGAGTGGCCTTGATTTATAACAAGAGTGGAAAATATAGGCAGTCAGGGAATGATGAGTGTTGATTTCAAAACATTTTTCAAGAAGGATTGTGTGACTCAATAGGAGGAGCTATAATTTGATATAACGTAACAGGAGAAGATGTACAAACCACCGTGCTATCACAAGAGATATACAACAAGTTAAACCAGCCTTGTCTAACTTTTTAATGTTCAGGGCCGCATGCCATGCAGAAAGTTATGTTGGAGGCCAATCATTATTTATTTCATAAGGTAATACGTTTTTTTTTATCAAGGATAAGGGTCTGCAAAAAAAAAACCTTGAGGTCCACATCAGGCTTTCAGGCCACCAGCTGGACATCAGTGGGTTAAACAAAACATAAAAGAAAAATATGAAAATAAATGGGATGTAAAAAATTTGACATACCGTACTTGAAGATAGTGTTAACGGGTACAAAAGGGCTTAAAGTGTAAAATGGTTATGGTTGTGCCATCCAGGAAAGTGAAATAAAAGTGGATAGATAGTGTTATAGAGAGAGGTTTTGTAAAGCAAATAGAGAAATTATAGTATAAGATTACATAAAAATTTGAAGATTTACAGAAGAACGTTATACAGAGCTATACCATGAGTCATATGCAGCAAGTATTATGTATTTTCCCTTAAAAGTGTAACCTGGTATATTCTCCTTCTTTAGGTAAAAATGACCTCCATCTCTACAATAATCTTTCACACCACAAACAAGAAGAGGTGGAGAAGCTCCTTACTGGGTCTTTGGAACAAACCTGGAAGTGCCTGGCTGGAGAACTTGGCTACCAAGATGAGCTGATAGACTCATTCACTAGAGAAGAGTTCCCAGTACGGGCTCTACTTACTGATTGGTCCACCAAGGACAGTGCAACCACTGATGCTCTGTATTCTGCCCTCCGCAAAATTCAACGGGAGGACATAGCCCAGAGCTTGTACAGTGACTCCACTGCTACTTCACCCGTGTGAGAGAGAGAAGTAGTGGGACAGAAGGAGGATGTTCATGTAGACCTCACCAAACAGAACATCCCACCTGACATGTGAAGAAAAATTTGTCCCTCCTCTCCTTAAATCCCTTTTACCCAGTATTAACGGGCAATCCCGTCTGCACTGAAGCATTATTTTCAGTATTGTGGTGTGTAATCTTCTTCTATACGGACCTCTAATGTCCAGGATCTCCAGGTCTCCTCACTGTGATGGACATTAAGACACTGAGATAAGGAATCATGAACTGTGGACGTTCAGACAGGATTTTGAAGATTTAAAGGTTCACCCCACCGCCCCTACTCCAAACCATTTTATAGCCTAGATTTTTTCTTGTTTTCACTGGCCTCCAATGGTGACCCCAGAAACTTTAAGTGTCTAACACCCTAAAGGGCCTTTTTAAGGGAATTTGTGTACTGAGCATAACAACAGGGTATAGTGACATTGAAATCGCCATATTCTGAAGGTTGTGTCACACATGCACTTAGAAAACCGTATCACGTGCAACCCAAAGATTGTGGCACTCCTTAGTAGTGTTACTATGCATTCAAGAATTTTGTCATCCACTGGAACACAAACTTTTAAAATGTGTCAAACAATCAGAAAGCCATGACACAATCTCAGATAGTTCCACAGATCGATGTCTGGAAATATGCACTCACTGTTTATGTCACATAGAGATGATGTCATATTCTCTGTCACCAAAAGTTTTCCTCTGCCATAGCATTTAGTTTCATGTGCCACACACACTCAGATATTGTATGCACAATGGACTTCATGTATTTTTTCTGACATTGTGTCATATACAGAGAGTCAGATTTAAATATATGCATGTGGGAACATTTTCTCTTGAGATAAATGCTCCCTTTTTTAGTTCCTTTCATTGATGTACACAGAATAATGAGGTGCGTGGTCTTGGATGGATCTATTGATGAATTCAAGACAAATGTAGATCTCTAGTACAATATGTGCACCTTGTACTAAATCAGGAATGGCTCAGAATGACTTTGACAATCCTAATCACCATATCTTCCTGTTAATCTTTATTATATGGTAAACTTGACCTTTAGAATGTAGCATTTCCATACACACTATGGCTTTTCATAGTAGCTGCAATATTCTTAATAGACAATAAGGAAAGATCTATGAGGGTTTTTTTCTCTCCCAATGAGACAATCATTGTAGATAGAGCAGACATGCTACACTACATCCATTAAAATGAGTCATTTTTGCCCATGGATGGATCTATCATAAGCCAACTCTACCTTCTGAACTTTCTCTAACCAACAAAACAGCCATAGTTACACTTGCAAAGATGTACCACACTTTCAAAAGCAGAACTTTCTTACTGACGAGTGCCTGATACACTCATTCATCCTAAGTGTAACAAATAGTATCCTTGTGGCTATTGTTAAACTACAGCTCCTAAGATCTTGACAGTAGCTGAGCCCATAATCTGTTACAGTGCCTGGGATGGCTCATAATCTAAAAAAAACTCTAGTCCAATATCTGGAGAACCTCAAGTTGTCTTGAACAGAGCTATCTGTTTTGGTCTGTAAGGTTTTTATACTTTACAGAGCGTCCTAACAAGCAATTTACTAAAGCAAAGTTGACACAATTCTCAGGCTGACTGAGAGGAACATAGAACATGCTTAGGTGTCCAAAATGGACCATTGGTCTCCACTTGGACAGCCCTGATCTAGAAGTTGTGAGTGTCTCATGTAAACAACCTGAAAAAAATGACATGCCATTCATAGGCCACCAAATGAGTGTCAGGTATTACGATGCTTATTTTCTTCCACAAGTCCAGTGATCCATCCTTTGTTACTGGCTTGTCCACAAAATGGCGACATCCCTTTTAGCAGATGATGGGCTAACACATATGATTCCTTCTACAGCCATCTTTAATACCTCTAATCTGTGAGATGCTCAGGTATTTAATGAATGATTCATGAGCAAAAGAGTAGGGACCAGATACTAGTGAGTTATCCTATGAAACAGGGTAATTTTTCGTACCACTGTGTGCTTCTGTAAATCAAATCAGCTCCTTCCCTACATGTATGTTTCATAGACACTGTGCTCATTGCTAAGTGAACACTGCTGACATACGTAGGTTGAAACTCCGAATTTGTCTATTCTTGAGGTGGGATTAGTAACACTGCACAATTATACAAACGACATGGAGTAAAAAGGGAAGTTGCAATTAATCTTCTGACTAATCCTCTCACTGTTTTAAATTTATTACTTCTTAGTGATTGTGTAATTACTATTATTCTTTCTATTGGTTTGTATCTCTATTCTCTTTACACCTGTCTCCTCATATAACAATGGTCTTGATTCTTTTAGGATTTTTTATTTAAAGGTTAAGTTATTAACATTTTGTTTTTGAATTTTTATGGGGAAACAGAAATTAACACATGACAAATTTAAATAACAAAGCAGTAAAGTTTAAGAGTGAAAAAAAAGAGAAATTTAATTTCTGATTTAGGGAACTGAATTTGCAACATATATGTGTATATTACAACGATAGATAGATATTAAGATAAATTGATACATGAATAGATTGATATGTAGATTGATTGATTGATAGATACATAGCTAGGTAGGTAGGTAGCTAGATAGATATATAGATAGCTAGATACATAGATAGATAGGTAGGTAGATCGACAGATACATGAATAGATTGATCGATACTTAGATAGGTATGTAGAAATATAGATAGATAGATATGTAGATACGTAAATAGATTGATAATTTTAGAACAAACAAGCAATGATGTGAGTTACCACATTAGTTACCATGTGAGTCAATGGTATTCATTGACCAGGGAGAAACTAACTCAGGTTATTGAATAGCGCACATTGTAATTATTGGGGAAAATCACACTGCTGTTTGTTTTCCCATTTATTACAAGGCTACCTCTTTAGCCAAGTGAACTTTTTATGCATAAAACCACCACTACTTGGATTTTTTGTCCCTTGTGAATTTATTGGAGGCTATGTATGAAAACTTGCCGAGAGAGGTATAAAAAGGCACAATTTCAGTTTGTTATGTATTACACTGATTGCGCCTTTTTATAAACTCCTGAAACTTTGCAGTGCAGGCACCTGCCCATCCAGGAAGTACTTCTGGCGGAGGCTGCACAGACCACCGCATTTTTGTCATGAGTCTGCGTTATACATTGGCACACACTCCGATAGCGCCATTATTTGGCACTATCTGCATGTGTGCCGTGTTTACACATGACTTTTTTTTTTTTAGCATGGTTGTTTTCTTTTTTTGTTTGCTATACAATGTGCTAACACACATGTATGCAGAGGAGATAAGATTCAACTAATGGTTTCAGTTGGACATATGAGCATCAGGTAAATTCATTTTTGTGGGATTTTCTCCCCATAATGCACATGTGTACCTACACTGTGCATTATTTCTCTTTTGTACAGAGTCAAAAGCAATCACAGACTATAAAATTAGAAAAAGTTTATGATTTTTGACTATTTATGTTCCTAATAGAATCAAGGCCTACATTTCTCTTCTCAAATATCAATCAAATCTACAAACAGTTACTATGATGTTATAACCTGTCTGACTACTTCATATAAACTGTCCCTCTTGCTGCATATAACATCTCCCTATAACTCCTCCTATTACTCCATATAACCTCTTTCTATAACCAACCCCTCCTATTACTCCATATAACCTCTCTCTATAACTCCTCCTATTAATCCATATAACTTCTCCCTATAACTTCTCCTATTACTCCATATAACCTCTCCCAATAACTTCTCCTATTACTCCATATACCCTCTCCTTATAACACCTCCTATTATTCCATATAACCTGTCCTTATAACAGCTCCTATTACTCCATTTGACCTCTCCCTATAACTCTTACTCAATATAACCTCTCCTTATAATGCCTCCGTTGCTCCATATAATCTTGTATTGTAAGTCCTCATATTAATCTATGGAACCTCTTCCTCAAACTTTTCCAGCTCTTCCATATAACCTTTTCCTATCTTAACATCTCCTTTTTTCACTGTAATCCCCTTCTCATACTCCGTATAATCACTTTGCAGTGTTACAAATGATACTTAGATATTATAAAAATGACAACCTTAAAGTACACACATTTTACACTACTGTGAGTGTGCAAAGCATCTTGAATATAAACAAACCCACCAACTAGGTTAATGACTCAGTTCCTCCTGCTGCTATGTTTATTCTACACTACAGCTGAAAGGTGTTCCAGGTGCTCACATCTAAGCATAAGACACATTTTTGCTGGTGACCCCGCCATTGCGTTTAACGCTTACTAGACTGTATACTATAGTTTAATGCTGAATATATGTTCCGAGAGAGAGAGAGGTGAGTTCCCTGGGCAGTGGCAAGCTTGGACAGCAAATCCAGTCAATGTATCATCATAACCATCTCTTATTGATACTGCACCATAATTAATAGAGATCTTCCCAGCACCCATCCTTATATGGTGATTTATTATTATCTGGGCCCCACCAATTTTTGCATTGGAAGGGATCTTCCCCATTTCCCCATGCATGTCTAAGTCTACCTCTTTTTAAATGGGGCATTTATTTGTCCCTTTATTGGCTAGCTGACTGAGGGGTTGTAATTAAATATTTATTAATTCAGACAAACACAATTAGAGATTTGCTTAAGCAAACAATTATCCTTAAAAAAAAAAAAAATGTGGGGGGGGGGTTTGGAATTCAGATGTACAAAGCATCTGGTGAAAGGTTAAACGTCATTAAACAGGGCTACAGTGAAATTCATGTGACCTTTCTGCTGCAAATCCAATGTCGATGTTGCAAATCAACATCATCTAAGCACTTATCTGGAAGACCCAATCATTCCCCCATATACGAAAGGTCAGAGGTCATAGGAAAGGCCTAGTTACCATTATTTAAAAGAAAATGTGCCTTTATTTTAATATATCCGTTGTTTTTCTGTAACAGATCCTAATTGCAACATTTTTGATATTTTGAGAAATAATTTTTAGAGCACTTTTTATATAAATATATAAAAATGACTGTTTGTTTTTTTCTTTTGTTATTTTTTTTTTAATTAAATGTTCGGCGGTTTCCTGCTTTCGTTTTGTTAAAACTGTAAATATTTTATGTTTTGTTCTGTGATAGACAATGATCCTGTCCTCCCTACCCTTCCTGGCAACCTCGTGTAAAATATTTTGACTGACAAATACAAAATGAACCTTATAATTATTACAGAGACGTTGTCTTTGATGATTTGTTGTAGTCAATTTCTTGTTGATTCTTTGTGCATCCTGGAGTGATTTTTCTACTGGTGTTTAGTTTTAATCCCTTCCTTTCACTAAAAGTAATGTAATAGCTGACATATAGTACACTTTAAAAACAATGATATACCCTGTTTTAAATACATTCCCGCAGAACCACTTGTTTTTCTACATTTAAATGTATCTGCCAAATGAAATATCCTGTACCGTTAAAGAGCATTTAAACAATAAAATGAGTTTTAATCAGGCTATAGGCCATTTCTGGCCGATTACAACTGACTTTTGAATGGTGCTGCATTCTAAACATATTTCCCTTTAGTCTTTGCAAAAGCAAAGATTAGGAGGCTACCAATTATAGAGCTGTACCCTCTGACAGTGGAGACAGTTGAGCTCTCATTGTCATATGTTTACCATGCTCCAGGGGCGTACCTAGAGCATTTGGCACCCGGGGCGGACCCCGAGTGTGGCACATCCCCCCCCCCCCCCCCACAATAAAAATGCAAGAAAACACCCACAATTTTTTCAATGTTTGAAAATTGTACAATTATAGTTACCAGGAATAGTGTGCCAGTCAGATACCAGTAATATTGTGCCAGTCAGATACCAGTAATATTGTGCCAGTCAGAGCCCAGTAATAGTGTGCCACTCAGAGCCCAGTAAGTGTGCCAGTCAGAGCCCAGTAATAGTGTGCCACTCAGAGCCCAGTAATATAGTGCCACTCAGAACCCAGTAATATAGTGCCAGTCAGAGCCCAGTAATAGTGTGCCACTCAGAGCCCAGTAATAGCGTGCCAGTCAGAGCCCAGTTATATAGTGCCACTCAGAACCCAGTAATGTGCCAGTCAGAGCCCAGTAATAGTGTGCCACTCAGAACCCAGTAATATTGTGCCAGTCAGAGCCAGTATTATTGTTTGTGCTAGTCAGAGCCCAGTAATATAGTGCCAGTCAGTGCCCAGTAATAGTGTGCCAGTCAGTGCCCAGTAATAGTGTGCCACTCAGAGCCCAGGAATATTGTGCCAGTCAGATGCCCAGTAAGATTGTGCCAATCAGTGCCCATGAATATTATGCCATTCAGATGCCAAGTAATTTTGTGCCAGTCAGTGCCCAGGAATATTATGCCAGTCAGATGCCCAGGAATATTGTGCCAGTCAGTGCCCAGTAATAGTGTGCCAGTCAGAGCCCAGTAATAGTGTGCCAGTTAGATACCAGGAATATTGTACCAGTCAGAGCCCAGTAATATAGTGCCAGTCAGTGCCCAGGAATATTGTGTCAGTCAGTGCCCAGTAATAGTGTGCCACTCAGAGCCCAGGAATAGTGTGCCAGTCAAATGCCCAGTAATATTGTGCCAGTCAGTGCCCATGAATATTATGCCAGTCAGATGCCAAGTAATTTTGTGCCAGTCAGTGCCCAGGAATATTGTGCCAGTCAGTGCCCAGTAATAGTGTGCCAGTCAGAGCCCAGTAATAGTGTGCCAGTCAGATACCAGGAATATTGTAACAGTCAGAGCCCAGTAATATAGTGCCAGCCAGAGCCCAGTAATATAGTGCCACTCAGAACCCAGTAATATAGTGCCAGCCAGAGCCCAGTAATATAGTGCCAGCCAGAGCCCAGTAATATAGTGCCAGCCAGAACCCAGTAATATAGTGCCAGCCAGAAACCAGTAATATAGTGCCAGCCAGAGCCCAGTAATATAGTGCCAGCCAGAGCCCAGTAATATAGTGCCAGCCAGAACCCAGTAATATAGTGCCAGCCAGAACCCAGTAATATAGTGCCAGCCCCCCCCCCCCCCCCCCATCACTTACCAAATCGCTGCTTCTTCCGGACGGACGACTCCTCCGTGCAGTCTTCTCTTCTCCCTCCTGCACGGAGGAGGGAAACACAGTCGCCGGATGTGATGTATCGTCACATCCGGTCGCTGTGATTTTTTTTTTTTTTTTTTCACCCGGCGGCCGCATCCAGAGGATACGGCCGCCTGAAAAAAAAAAAAGGTAAGCAGCGCGGGGGGTGCCGGCAGCACCGGTGGCACCCCCCTAGTCAGTGGCACCCGGGGCGGGCCGCCCCCCCCGCCCCCCCCTCGGGACGCCACTGCCATGCTCCAAACAACTAATAGCTGTAGAGGACATGTAGCTCCGTGATATGGTAGCCTGGAAGTCTATTGTATTAAGGAGCAAAGAAATGAGAAGGTCTCTTCCACACAAAAATTCAGACAGTGGTGGATCCACAGTGAATTGTAATTTATATAATAAAGATGGCACAAGGCAACAAATATGAAGCTAAACATGCAGCTTGACGCATTTCGCACACTTCATTGCTAACTCAGCTGGCTGAAATGTGTGAAATGCGTCAAGATGCATGTTTAGCCTTATATATTAATAGCTATTATGTTGCTATTCTGCAAACACAAGGTATAGATAATTTTTGATATTTTTGTATACTCCAGTTTCACAGGATAAACAATGTCTAGATGAAGGAGTCCATTTAAAATCTCAAAGAACTCTGTTCATTTTTTTTTTTGTCTAAACTGAACATTATACTATTATAGCCAATGAAACTTCAGGTTATGAATTTTATATACAGTATTTCTTCGAGTCTAAGACGCCACTGATTTTTTAGGGGTGCATCTTAGAAAAAAGTCTTAGACTTGAGTAACCAATAACTACTTAAGCACAGCAACCCAATGCAACAGCATTACACATCCTCCAGCACCCAAACTCCTACCTCCATACATCAGCCGAAAGGTGAATTTTGGCTGCCGGAATGGCGAATCTTGGGGGTCTAGGACAGTTCAGCGCCGCGGCTTCATCACTGACAGTTCAGCTCGGCAGTTAGAACGCTGAACTGTCAGCAATGAAGAATAACGCTTCCATTTCATCGCGGACGCGGCTATGTAAGAGCTGACAGTTCAGCTTATACATTTTATATAGGGCCAATTCACTGTTCCTACTAAGTTTACCCCACACACCATCATCTTCCAACCTTTAAAGGCTGTGGGTACCAACAGATCCTGCCGAAATAACTCTGCTTATCTCTGGTCAAAAGTCAAGATAATTCGTATGACACAAGTGATCATTACAAATGGAGCTGAGACTGAATTTTCAATCCTAGAGGAACCAGAACAATGCTTAACTAACTGCTATATTGTGGGCAAGGTAACTCCGTCCTTAATATTGTTGAAGATGCACAGAAATGCAAACTATGAATGAATCATGGACACTAAGTGTATTCCAATTTAAAATGTATTGTGAATTTTTTTTACAAAATTATGCAAAAAAGATTTTATACAAAAAAAGATATTCAGTGACAAAATATGATAGAGAGAGCAGACACAACAGGTTACTAATATAATTTGGTTACATGCCTTTATCAAGATCATGCACCATAAGTTATCTTACATCCCTTGTCAGTTGAGTGTAGCATCATCTAACACAGATTTGCTAAAAGAGGAAGTCATGTTTGGGAAAATGCATAATTGGGGGGATGAGAGGGAAAAGTCTCCAAAATCATTGGGATATTAAATAGCATTTACCCACATTCCACTATGTTTGTTTATATAAAAACATTCCCTAAACAACTCAACAATAATTGTACGTAAACAATCAATTACATCGTATGGGGATATGGTAATGACAAATATTCCTAAATAAACATTGAATTAAAATCAAGAATTAGGAACAACATCCAAATGCATTAGGTAACTGGATGTTGCCAGCACTTTTGTAGCTTTAAGGTTTAAGGGCAGTAACTTATCATCTTCCCATCCCAGATGGTAAGAAGGAGCACCACCATTTGCAAGGCTCATAGAGGTTGGGGATAGTGAGGCATCTCCTAAAGACCCCCTCTTACTCTTTTCAACCCCCTGTTTATGGAGTTCTTTATGACAAGGCTTGTGAGTTGGACATGCCAAGAACTGTTCAGGAGAAGATACTATTATTCTGTTCCCTAATCACTCATTGTCATGTCTGTACCATAAATACCCATTTGTCATTTGTTGGCTCTATTCACATTCCCACTACTTAGTATGAATATGACGAAAATGAACAGTGAAGAACGCAGGTGAACAGAGATGAATGTCATATGAATGATCTTCGTCTCGGTGCTCATAGTTTTTTGAATACAGCATTATTAAACAACATGCAGTTAATGTATTTTGTATTCCCTGAATTAAAGAGTAGTGGGCGTAAGACAAATATAGTAGGTATTTTAATGCAAACTACTTATCGGGCAGGTAAGTCAAGGCTATGGCAATCATTGATATACACCGCTGTCTATCGGATGTTCGCACAGAAAACGTGACTGCTGGAATCTAACCATAGCAATAAATAATTTCCTGCTAAAGCCTGACACACAAAGTTACAAGAGCTCAGTAGGGAAGGATCATCATTCCTCTTAACATTTAATCAGCAGCATGGAATCAGGGAACATTATTTATTATTACTTTGACAAGCACAGGTTAGCAGTTTGAGTTTGGCAAGGGTGCACTTAGCGGGGTGCCAGGGTTTGAAGTATTTGAATACCATAGTCTACAATAGATAATTGAGCTGAAAACCAGTGGTAAGTGACAATGCCATTGAATAGGACCCATTTAATGTTCAACACTGATAGAAAAGCCCCTTTATTGACTTTAATCCCTTCCCAACGCTAGGACGTACTATGCAGTCCTTATTTTCAGTGCCTAAAAGACGCTCGTGACGCATAGTACGTCCAGCGTTAAACAGCTCATCGCGGTTCCAACTGATGAGCTCTGCTCAGATCCCTCTGCAGGCACTTGTAGCGGGATCCCACCTGTCAGATGAGGCCACTATGAGTGGCCTCAGTCTGACAGGGAAAATTTTACTAAACCGCGCTGTGCACGAACTTCCGGGTTCAGGCACGCCTCCATGGCGTCCGGAGGTCTCGCAAACCTTTGGCAGGGACCCACAGGGTCTATTAAGACCTTGATCGGGTCTCTGTCATAGTGTTCCTGGCTACCGTCATCTGAGATGCAAGTACCATTCGTTACAAAGGGGTTAAAACACATCTAGACTTCTGATGTTGCACAAAAAATTATTTTCCAAAATGTAACCTCCCTTCTCAAAATCAGATCATAGGGGTTCCCCAAATAGACTCATGACACCTAGCACATATAGGGGACCAGGGCAAGTAGCCCTGCAAGTAGCCCTGCCCCCCGATAAAAAGAGTAGTGCCATGAACTGCCTGAGGGGACAGGCACAGTCTGATCAAGGTTGGAGCTTGAGATTAGTGCTAATCATAACTTTCAGTCTCAAACTTTAGTGAATAGACCCCTCGGAGGCACAAGTGGGAAGAGGTGACGAGGTTGGAGGGCAGTGTTAATCCATTTGAACAGTCGCACAGAAGTAGCATCGGTTAGTAAGGGAGGTAATGTAGGAAAAAGTCACTCTGCAGACAACATTTGGAGAACATAGTTTATAAAGTAATGTAAACTTAAACATCACTGATGACACTTTATGTTCTGTTTCTAAAGCACCTTCTGAGTAACTAAAAACAGCACAAGAAATAATCTTTATTTGTAACTTATGTAGCCAAAGCTTGTAGACTCTGTATTCTGATGGCTGAACTTTGTACCATTTTCACAGATTTAAACAATACATATATGATATCACTGCATCTGTACATGTAAATATGAGTGTAATAATATAACAAAAATGTATGCATTTTTTTGCAACAATGCGCCCTTTGTCCCCCCAGACTATTTCACGTTCTAATATGTCCCTTTTAAGAATATAGCTTTTTTTTTTTATCATTACAAGGTTGTAATTTCAATTAAAAAGCATATGACATGGGGTCAACATGCTTATTAGAATAATACCAAAGACTATTATAACAAACTGCTAATGATTTAGTGTTATCATTTAGAATTAGCATTACATTTGCATTTGATCTATGCAAATTACATTTTGTTAAATTCCTATTTTAGCACCAATCATCACCCTTTTCTGCAATGAAAGAAAAATTTCCATGGCACGAAAAAAAAGTAAGAAAATACAAAAGTGTTGGAAAACTTTAAAAAATTATAATATCACACATTAAATTGCTATACAATTAAAACCACCAGTTTTTGATTATAGAAAGCTTAGCTTATTATAGACTGAAAACTTGTAGCCTGGCTATCCTAGGCGGATATGCCATTTCCATACTAAAAATGTAAGGTTCTACACAATATTGCCCCATCTGTTTGAAATGGAATCATGCATAATAGCCAAATCGAAGGGATCCCCGAAATCCGACTAGACAATATGCAGATTCCTTCATCAGCTGTTTGGGCTGTTCGGAAACCGAATCTTTGGAGCCCTTCGATTCAGGAAAATATTCCTATAAAGCCAATAAGTCATTGTTTATTTTATTATTTGGGTCTGGGGCCAGCGGGAAGCCCCCGACCCCACTTGGGGGTCATTGGTTATTTTAATAAGGGACTTGGGTATTTCAGCAGCCTTCAAACACCTTTTTTAAGGGGGATGATAGCCATTTGGGTAGCTCCCAGCCTGGTACTGCTAGGGGGGAAGGATTATTAGCCCTGTCTGGCCCCCAATGTATTTTTTAAGGGACTGAAAGCACTTTCCCAACTTCTAGGGCCGTTTCTTGTTGTGGAGGTATCAAGGCTACCTGCCCTATGTGATAATGGGGGTGCTGGGAGTCATTTTTGGTGGGTCATCAACCTGTTTTCTGATAGAAGTGGGTCTGGGCTTCTTCCCCTTTTTAACAGATGTATTTTTGAGGGACCCCACTGGGGCAAATTGTTTTTACTTTTTTTATTATTATTATTATTATTCATTTCTTGGCGTATTCGACAATTAGCATAATCATCCCATAGTAGTCAATAATGACAGTGGCTATTTTCCGTTCAGTGCTAAATTGCGAGGTAATTCGTGGTCACATTTGGGCCTATTGTTTAGCTCGAAATTCGGCTTCTAATATGACTCTGTTATACCCCAAATCTTTCCAAAGTTTGCGCCAATTACTTTAGGCCCAAAGTTCGACGGATATTGTATAGACCCTTTAGTGTAAAATGAATTACAAAGCCAAATTAATTTTGAATAAAATAAGTTGCTTGAACATATTATACGACTGCATAGCTGCCATAATCTGCCATATTTCCAGAGATACATATATGTTTCACATGCTGCAGAAAGAGCAAGCAAAGTGCAGTATGTTGAATGCATATTTGCACAGACAATCAAATTAAATAGTTATGAAGGAAATCTCATAGGACCTATCATGATTAACGCATTGGATTCTGTCTGTGTGTAAATGCACTCTCCATGCCCTCCACTGTTCCACTTTAACTAACTAGATAATCTGGTCATTTAAAACAAACATGTATATAAATCATATGCCACTGTTTTTTTATATATATATATATATATATATATATATATATATATATATATATATATATATCAAATTAATTGCATATAAAAGGAAAAATAAAATTAGATGTTTACCTCCTGGCTCCATTTTGTGAATATTTCCCATGATGCAACGTTGTCCAAAATCTTCCAGCCAGTCTCACTTTACAACTCTAGCCAAAGCCTGCATAATGATGTCATAATATACCCCCTGCTCTCTTACTGGCTCCTGTGTGTCACAGTAGGCAGGACGAGGTGGCTGTGTACAACAGGGGCGTATCATGCCCCTGAGTGACAAGTGTGCTGCCATTTCGGAACACGCCTGTCACTCAGAGGCACAATGTATCTCGTGTATTTCTGGGGGTTTGTGTGCTGCGAACAGCCAGCACACAAACCCCCGGAAATACACGAGTTACATCCAAGGGGCCGACGGCAGCTGTGAATTCGGCAGCAGAGTCACTCACTCTGTTGCCAATTCGACAAGCACTAAAAGTATATGAATTTTCCTATACTTTTAGTCTCCTGGATGTATGCCGTTTGTCTCCCGGATGTATTTCTGGGGTTTGTGTGCTCTCTGTTCGAAGTACACAAATCGCAGAAATACAGAGCGCGGCAGCCCCGTGCTAGGTGTGCGGTGCATGCCCAACACATATGGAGCATCTGCCACTGGTCTACAACTTTAACTTTTCATTTTTTGGCGGGAGTGCCCCTTGAAGCAGTAAAAATCACTCCCTTTTCCAGTTCAATCACACACACTTTCTGTCATGTAATCACCCGCATTTTATCTACCTGTCTCATTTAGGGGGTTGTCCCACTCATTTGAGGGCTGGCTTTGGCTCTAGGACTGTTCCCTCCTGATCCAGTAGAAGTGTAAATACTGATGGTTCTAGGTATGGTTTGAAATCTTATAAATAATTTGTAACAAAATAATAATTATAAAGCAACAAAACATTAAAGTTGAGCTTTTTTATTTAATATTTGAAACTACCAAAATGTAGCACTTGGACTCTACACACATATAAACGCACCCATACACTAAATACCCATACAATAAATGCTGTCATGTTGCCACTTTCATTATTCATGGCAAACATTGCTGCAATGAAACCTCAGATGAGAGGGTTTCAGATGAGAGTAGGATTTGCTACAAAAAAGGGTGGGTATCTACAAGGGCCACCATCAGGGGATACAGCCTGTAATCTAGTGAGTGGCCTGGCTGTACTTGGGTATCCACAACTGGAGAATGTCTATTCTCTGCACAATGGCACATCTGTGGGTGCAATGAAAGTCCTCTAGGTGCAATGGCAAGTCCTAGGGGTTCAATGGCAAGTATGTGGTGTAATGGCAACGAGGTGGACTGACAACTTATAGGGCCCTGGGCAATAGAAGATCATAGGGCCCCCTTCTCCTTGCCCATGTGCAAACCACACCCATATAGAAGCCCCACCCACATACAAACCCTGCCCACATGTGCATATTCATGTCCACATTATTTTCAAAATAAATCTTTTAGTAAGTAAAGAAAATTTAGAAAAATAAACATTTATATTAAAAGAAAGAATCAAATCTCTTTTTATTAATAGTACATTTCCAAAATACAGGTTCACAGGGGGCTAAACGTGGATAAAGATGGCCCTGGGGGGTTGTATGATGGGTACAGATGACACTGGGGGCTGATTGCAGACAGAGGTGGCACTAGAGGCCTGATTGGAAACAGAGGTGACACTGGGGGGGGGCTGATTACAAACAGAGGTGACACTGGGAGGCTGAATGGGGACAGAGATGGCACTGGGGGGGGTTAATGGGGACAGAAATGGCATTGGGGGGTGAATGGGCACAGATGACACTGGGGGGCTGATTGCAGACAGAGGTGACACTGGGTGGCTGAACAGGGACAGAGGTGACACGGGGGGCTGATTGTGGTCAGAGGTGACACTGCAGATCTGATTGATTACAGAGGTGACACTGGAGGGATGATGGCAGATAGAGGTGGCACTGGAGGGCTGATTTGGGACAGAGGTGACACTGGGGGGTTGATTGGGGACAGAGGTGACACTGGGGGGCTGGTTGGGGACAGAGGTGGCACTGGGGCTGATTGCAGATAGAGGTGACACTGGGAGGTTGATTGCGAACAGAGGTGACACTGGAGGCCCGACTGCATGGGGTAATGGGGTAAGAAACTGAATGGGTTAAGAGCTGGCTCTAGAGGTCTGATTGGGGAAAGAGCTGGGACCGGGGGGTCTGATTGGGGACAGAAATGACATTGGGGGGCTGAAGGTGGACAGATGTGACACTGGGGGTCTGAATCATGTTGTGAACAGATGTGACACTGGAAGCTGAATGATGTGAACATGGGTGACACTGGTGGCTGTATCATGTTGTGAAAATACACAGGCAGTGCTGTATTTACCGCGAGGCATCCTAGGCGGATGCCTAGGGCGGCAAATTTTGGGGGGCTGCAGCGCCCCCCAGTACTGGAAAAAAAAATGTAAAAAAAAAATCCGGCCCTTTAAAAAAAAAAAAAAAAGACCGCGCTTGCAGGCAGAGACGGAGGTGACAGGGGAAGATCCCCCCCTCACCATCGCTCTGCCTGCCAGGCTGCACGGGGAGCCGAACAGGCAGCACAGAGAAACCTCCGTGCTGCCTGTTCGGCTCCCCGTGCAGTGTGCTGACACGGAAGTGCTGACAGTCACGTGACGGGCGCACTGACGTCATACGCGCGCCCGGTCACGTGACCTGTCTGCACAATCGCCGGGAAGCTGAACAGGCAGCATGGAGAGACCATGCTGCCTGCCTGCCAGGGAAAGGTAAGTGCTGATGGGAGACTGTGTGTGTGTGTGACTGAGTGTGATGGGAGTCAGAGTGTGTGTGATGGGAGACAGTGTGTGTGACTGAGTGTGATGGGAGTCAGAGTGTGTGTGATGGGAGACAGTGTGTGGGACTGAGTGTGATGGGAGTCAGAGTGTGTGTGATGGGAGACTGTGTGTGACTGAGTGTGATGGGAGTCAGAGTGTGTGTGATGGGAGACAGTGTGTGTGACTGAGTGTGATTGGAGTCAGAGTGTGTGTGATGGGAGACAGTGTGTGGGACTGAGTGTGATGGGAGACAGTGTGTGGGACTGAGTGTGATGGGAGTCAGAGTGTGTGTGATGGGAGACAGTGTGTGGGACTGAGTGTGATGGGAGACAGTGTGTGGGACTGAGTGTGATGGGAGTCAGAGTGTGTGTGATGGGAGACAGTGTGTGTGACTGAGTGTGATGGGAGTCAGAGTGTGTGTGATGGGAGACAGTGTGTGTGTGTGTGTGTGTGTGTGTGACTGAGTGTGATGGGAGTCAGAGTGTGTGTGATGGGAGACAGTGTGTGTGTGTGTGTGTGTGACTGAGTGTGATGGGAGTCAGAGTGTGTGTGATGGGAGACAGTGTGTGTGACTGAGTGTGATGGGAGTCAGAGTGTGTGTGATAGGAGACAGTGTGTGTGACTGAGTGTGATGGGAGTCAGAGTGTGTGTGATGGGAGACAGTGTGTGTGACAGTGTGATGGGAGTCAGAGTGTGTGTGATGGGAGTAGGAGTGTGTGACTGAGTGTGATGGGAGTAGGAGTGTGTGACTGAGTGTGATGGGAGTAGGAGTGTGTGACTGAGTGTGATGGGAGTGTGTGTGTGATGGGAGTATGAGCTTGATGTGAGTCTGAATGATGGGGCATGTCTTAGGTGTGTAACGTGGGTGTTCAGCTTGGGTAGGGGGGTGCCCGGATTTTGTCTGCCTAGGGCAGCACAAAATCAAGATACACCACTGGACACAGGTGACATTGGGGGGCTGAACTTTGGGGGGCTGAACTTTTTAATATTAATAATGTATATAATAAAAAAGGTTATTGACAATTTGCATTTCTTGTATTAAAAATTAAAATAAGCCACTGTCAGGTACCAATTAAAGGACCAATAAACAGTCTTTTAACCCTTGCTTCCTTTGTGCTAGCAGAGCGAGCCAGTTGCCAAACAGATGGCTGGAAGCATGGCAGCTGCCGGTCAAAGGATAAACTGACATGTACATTACAGTTTATCCTCACACTAGGAACAACTAACCTTTCACTTGTGCTTCTATATAATGTTTAGTGTTCCTTTAAAATACCACAGTCACTTTGCCATTAACAAATGTCACTGTTAGTTTGCCCATTAAAATATGCCAGTTTGTCCATTAAATATTCCACAGTATGCCATTAAAATATTTCCCAGTCAGGTACCCATTAATAAGTCACTGTTAGTTTGTCTATTAATATGCTATAGTCAGTTTGCCCATTAATATGCCAGATCAAATTTGCCCATTAATATGCCACTGTTAGTTTGCCTATTAATATGCCATTGTTAGTTTGCCCATTAATATACCACAGCCAATTTGCCCATTAAAATGTCAGTGTTAGTCTGTCCATTAATATGCCACTATTAGTTTGCCTGTTAATCTTTCCACAGCCAATTTTCCCATTAATATGCCAGTGTTTTTTTGCCCATTAATATGCCCGTGTTAGTCTGCCCATCAGTATGCCACTGTTAGTTTGCCCATTAATATTTCACAGCCTATGTGCCCATTAATATGGCAGTGTTAGTTTTCCCATTAAAATATGCCACAGTTGGTCCATTAAATATGCTACAGTATGCCCATTAAAATATGTATGCCAGTTTTAGTTTTCCAATTAATATGCCACTGTTAGTTTCCCCATTAATATGCCAGTGTTAGTCTGCCCATTAATATGCCAGTGTTAGTCTGCCTATCAATTTGCCAGTGTAATTTGCCCATTAATATGCCAGTGTCAGTCCATTAATTATTTAATTATAATTACTTTTATATAGGTTTTTAATTTCAATTCGCTTTCTAAAAAAAGGCAAATTGAAATTGTCAAAATGTGTTAATATTATCCCAGAATTCAAATTGTATTTGGGGTTAATCATATTAACATATGCATATTTTCTTTTGGCTAAATTTTTTTTGGCTTTGAAGATTTGGTTTCTAAACAGCTGATTCAGATCTAAATCGCAGTATATTGAGTCGCAGTATGTTGGGGATCCCTTTGATTCAGCTACCATGCCTGATCCGAATATTATCCCTACAGGAGGTCCAGCACCTGGCTGTGTCTGGGGCGAGGCACAGCAATGTCTCTTTGGCGGTGGGGAAAGACGGCTGTTCTGCTCTGTGCACATCCAACGCATTGTGCCAAGAGAGGATGGTCAAGCAAATGTTCTCTATTCTATTTGTATTCTTCTGCTGTCTCATTACACACCGTGCACAAGTGGAAGAGAGTTCTCCTACAGATTAGCAGTACCCTAGACCAGCACAGAGAAAGTGTCAGGAGTGGGTGGTATATTCATGGGGGGCCTAGACCTTTTGTTAGTGGCCCCAAAATTTCTAATGGTGGCCCTTGTATCTATAACTACCAACTACACCCCTCACCACATGTGCAATAAATCTCACCTCACTGCACTTCTCCACAGCAGTTGGCCACAGCTATCTCCACTTTCATCCCTGGGATGAACCTGGAAGTTATTCCCCTTGTCTGAGACTCCAAGAACCATCCCCTATAGGTAACTAATAACACCGTAGTGTATATCTTTGCATAGTGTACATTATCATGTGGTAAGCTTCATTGTCCCTAGTTAGCCAACGACAGGTAATCGTCCTCCCTCTCATATGTTGACAACTGTCCTAAACGCATCTGGAGACACGTTTCTGGCACCAGGGCCTCTTACCTCCTCCTTGGTTAATATTTCTACCAAGCCTGTCAGGATGTTGTAAAGTACAAGCTCTGCCAATAGTAAGATACTAGTAAGATAATAATACCTAAATGCCATTAAATGTGATAAGTTCCTGTAATTCGTATATAGTATTATTCTGAATGGATCAAATTCTGTAAAATCCTGCAGTACAATTCGGGGGGGGGGGGGGGGGAGAGTTGTTGTTGTGTTTTTTCTTTTCTTTTAATGTAGGCCCTGCATTAAATTGATGTTGTCATCTGCTAATCCTCACTGTATGTGCTTTGTTTTTCACCCAGAGAATAAACATGAGCCAAAAACGATTATCGGGATTCTATGCAAGGTCCGGTTTACTGCGGGTGGGAAGTGAAACCTAGTGCTAGATCCATGGCAACCAACACCAAGCCTAGCAAGGTAATCAGCGCCTTTTTTTGGTAGTCATGGCAACAGGAGAATGAGTCCTGCTGCTGGATGAAGGTGGGGGTCCAGTTAGCAACATGGCATGCACTGTGTTTCAGTGTTCTGTTCTTTCACATCTTGCCAGCCACCTGCAGTGCATGACTATCACTTTTCTGCTGCCAAAAGCCTTGTATGCACTGCATTTCTAACATTATCCGACTTAATCTCCTGCAACCAAAGGGTTAAATGTGACCACCATATAACACCCTGTAGTAAGCGTATACACTTCAATAGCTTTATTATTTTACATATCGGTGTTACTTTACACTACGAAGACCAGACCTCCACTTTCATGTAGGAAACTTATGAAAAATGCAGTCCAGCAAACTAAATTTTTTATAGGACTCCTGCAATTCATGCAGTATGTTCACCTAACTATATAGAGATCAGCAGGATTTCATTTTATGTGCCATCATGCCATTGTAGACTTCAAGAAAATCACATTTTACAAACTGTACTTTTCCCATAACGAGTAATATGATTCACTCTCTTCAAAAAGAATCAAACCCACTCTATAATCTTTAACCCTGTGAATGAGAACCTGAAGCAAAGACTGGTGTTCAACTACAGTTTCTGTCTTCCTTCCTTCCTGTCTTACTTTGTTTCTCTCTTTTTTTTCTTTCTTTCTCTCTTTCTTTTTCTTTCTTTCTTTGTTTCTTTGTTTCTTTCCTTTTTTCCCTCAAACCTACAATATAATCTTAACCCTATGAATGAGAATCTGAAGCAAAGACTGGCATTCAAATAGACATCTTTTTCTTCATTTATTCCTTCTTTGTCTCTTTATTTTTTTTTATTTTTCTTTCTCGCTTTCGTTCTTTTATTTTCTTTCCCTCTTTCTTGCCTTTTTTTCTCTCTCTTCCTTCCTTTCCCTGAGCTTTAGTTAAAATGTTACTATTATAATACATAATATAGTATGTATTTAACTCTCAAGCCATTACTTTGCACTACTTTTTCATCCAGAGAGTCCTCAGCACCTTCTAATTTTCTTCCTGACCCCTTGGTTCATTTGTGTTTCCAACAGAGGACAAATGTGCCGTCCAAATTGCATTGCTGACACAGTCTGCCTCTGCAATGCTTATTTAGATGATGGCTGACAGTGATCTGTGCATGCGCGCATGTTTGATTGAGGCTTATGAAATCTGTAAAGATACAGTAGATTCAGTGGGTACTACATTTCTCATGATTCTGCTGTGGAGGAAGTGCTTCTGTAGCTTTACAGATTTTAAAAGCTTCAATCATGCACAGTTCACCACCAGCCATATTCGAAAAAAATACAGATGCCACATTCGGCTCCTGTAGAGCCAGGGGTCAGTAAAGTAGTCCAACCAAAAAATAAAATAAGCTTAATTAAGTTAATTAATGACTCAGTGTTGTAAAACACTTAGTCCAAAAAGAAGTTTATGTGTCCTTTAACTAAAATGCTAGATGAATTTCCCAGTCGTCATGGTGATTTTGACCGATCAAGTCTAGCCATGATTAAATATCAAATTATTATACTACACCTAAGCACAGCTACAGTATTAGCCTCGGGGTACACAGAATCAGTAGATTGAGTGCCCCATTGGTTCCTTGGGAGCCATGATGGCATTGTGCTTTATCAGGTTGACTTGTATTTACATCCCAGGTATGCCTTCCCTGGCAGTTTTCACAAGTCATAGAATCCCGATGGAGAAAACGTTTAACTCTCACGATTCCCAAAATTATAGACGCGAATCTTAGAACAACACAGTTAATGACCCTACAAATCTAAGGTACATTTTTAGAAATCTAAACCGTCTCTAATATTAACTGGAGACGAAGCACTGTTCTTAATACATTTTAAGAGCTACAGATTCCAAACAGTTTAAGCACATCAGTCCTTGTGTCTGTCTTGCCTCTGATCCAACTCCTGGCAGAATGGGTTCCACAATGCATATACTGGGTGGTCTGAATGTGTGGGCCGTGAATTTAATGGCCGAGAAATAGAAAAGTATGTGTTGAGAAGCTAGAATTTTCCTTAGTCTCGCATCTGGCAGGAGATGGCTCCGTGTGGCAGGGAGCAGAGAAAGGATTAGGATGTTTTAAAAATCAGGTTGTTGAAATTCTTCCTCGTTCACACCATATTTTTTAACAGACTCTTCAGTCCCTCTCTCCCTCCGGTGCTATGAAGATTTTATACCTTCCGCTACATGGAATAAAACATTATTTAGAATTTTCTTTGAATTATTCAGTTGCTCCTGAGATCATAAAGGGCTTTCCTTTTTCTTTCTGACATAAATTTTCAGCCTGTAAAAACTTCCATATAACCTCCTTCTATATCCACACCTTGGTCTTATATAAAGGCGTATATACCAAAAACGTCTTCTCATCACTTAAACTTGGGACCTTTCATCATGTTGAAAATAACAGAATCCTAGCACTCGATTAACCCTTTAAGTGCCCATTGTGAATATTCTACTTATTCTGGCTTAGCAATTGTGAAAACCAATTTCTTTTAATATGATACCTCACGGAATCCACAATTTTAAGGACTAACTAAGTAATAGAGCTAACTTTACTGAGTTAAGATTTTTTTTTTTTAAATCCCCAATTGGATATGGTGTTTATCATCCCCTTTACCAGATGATCTGTGTAGTAGAGTTATCTAGCACAAAGGATGACCACTGGTTTAACCCAAAGCATAGCCACAATGCAGGGACATGCCTGGTTTCTCTAGAGTAACCAGGCCATGGTTCTGCCTCAAGGTAGTTTATAAATCACCAGTGATAGAGAGTCATTTTAGCCTGTCCAAGACATGCCCCAGACTTATTCTGTACTTATAAAAAGTGAATAGCAAAGTGATGCTATCACTTTTCTAGGTATAACTAGAACCCCTCTACACAGCGTTTCAGACACTGTCCCAGAGGCAGAACAATGGTACCCTGAGCCTTTGAGCCACCTACTGGGCATAGTCCATCATTATTATGTCAAGCTGTAAACTATGAGACATAATATGGCATATCCATGCAGGAAAAAAAGATGATCCCCAAATTTTTTTAGACATACCCATCTTTTCCCATCTAGCACCACAGTTATCATGTGCCTTAGGCAGCTATCAGCAGATCTGCGTAAACTGGCTTAATCAGCTCATTACTATGCGTGCAAGTAAGGAATATCGCATGCATACATCATTCCCATTCAAACGAGATCCCTGAGTCACTTCACACCGCTTGTTCTAAGAAACAATGAGTGGAGCTTGATGTACAGCATCTCTCCAAACGGCCCTTCTGTGGATGACAAGACTGTCCTGCTGCCTATTGATATGCATGTTCATAGGATTATATGTCTTAATACATCACCGCTGATGCTATTAAAATGTAAATGCATCTAAGGCAGTGTGTCAAACTAAGGTCTCATGAGCCAAAAAACCTGCCAGAGTTTTAAGATTTCTCTAACATGTATTTTCCTTAATTAACATTGCATATCACTCATCAAGCTCCCAGGGCAGGCCCCTTAAGCCCTTTTGTATCAATATGCATTGATGTATATGGGTTGTCATATTTCATGTTTCCCTGTCCCATTGTACAGTAAAACATCATTTTCATCATTAGTTTTTTTTAAAGTGACAAGTATTATATTGAATGTTCTACGTCTGACACCTGATCAATTGTCCTCAACCAAACATGTCACTATCCCGATAGTTCAGGGGTTAAAAGTGTGAAAATAAATGATCATCATAATGCAGAGCTTAATAGAACCAAAGTCGCACAGAGGCTCTAGCATATATAATTGAAGAAGGATGTGTCTTCTGCTCCAAATGGTTTCATGATAGGTACAGTTGCAAGAAAAAGTATGTGAACCCTTTGGAATGATATGGATTTCTGTACAAATTGGTCATAAAATGTGATCTGATCTTCATCTAAGTCACAACAATAGACAATCACAGTCTGCTTAAACTAATAACACACAAAGAATGAAATGTTACCATGTTTTTATTGAACACACCATGTAAACATTCACAGTGCAGGTGGAAAAAGTATGTGAACCCCTAGACTAATGACATCTCCAAGAGCTAATTGGAGTGAGGTGTCAGCTAACTGTAGTCCAATCAATGAGATGAGATGGGAGGTGTTGGTTACAGCTGCCCTGCCCTTTAAAAAACACACACCAGTTCGGTGTTTGCTTTTCACAAGAAGCATTGCCGGATGTGAATGATGCCTCGCACAAAAGAGCTCTCAGAAGACCTACGATTAAGAATTGTTGACTTGCATAAAGCTGGAAAGGGTTATAAAAGTATCTCCAAAAGCCTTGCTGTTCATCAGTCCACGGTAAGACAAATTGTCTATAAATGGAGAAAGTTCAGCACTGCTGCAACTCTCCCTAGGAGTGGCCGTCCTGTAAAGATGACTGCAAGAGCACAGCGCAGACTGCTCAATGAGGTGAAGAAGAATCCTAGAGTGTCAGCTAAATACTTACAAAAGTCTTTGGCATATGCTAACATCTCTGTTAGCGAATCTACAATACGTAAAACACTAAACAAGATTGGATTTCATGGGAGGATACCACAGAGGAAGCCACTGCTGTCCAAACAAAAAATTGCTGCACGTTTACAGTTTGCACAAGAGCGCCTGGATGTTCCACAGCAGTACTGGCAAAATATTCTGTAGACAGATGAAACCAGAGTTGAGTTGTTTGGAAGAAACACACAACACTATGTGTGGAGAAAAAGATGCACAGCACACCAACATCAAAACCTCATCCCAACTGTGATATATGGTGGTGGGGGCATCATGGTTTGGGGCTGCTTTGCTGCGTCAGGGCCTGGATGGATTGCTATCATCGAAGGAAAAATAAATTCTCAAGTTTGTCAAGACATTTTGCAGGAGAACTTAAGGTCATCTGTCCACCAGCTGAAGCTCAACAGAAGAGGGGTGTTGCAAAAGGACAACGACCCACAGCATAGAAGTAAATCAACAACAGAATGGCTTAAACAGAAGAAAAAAAACCTTCTGAAGTGGCCCAGTCAGAGTCCTGACCTCAACCCGATTGAGATGCTGTGACATGACAAGAAACCGATTCACACCAGACATCCCAAGAATATTGCTGAACTGAAACAGTTCTGTAAAGAGGAATGGTCAAGAATTACTCCTGACCATTGTGCACGTCTGATCTGCAACTACAGGAAACGTTTGGTTGAAGTTATTGCTGCCAAAGGAGGTTCAACCAGTTATTAAATCCAAGGGTTCACATACTTTTTTTAAAAACATGGTAACATTTCATTCTTTGTGTGTTATTAGTTTAAGCAGACTGTGAGTGTCTATTGTTGTGACTTAGATGAAGATCAGATCACATTTTATGACCAATTTGTGCAGAAATCCATATCATTCCAAAGGGTTCACATACTTTTTCTTGCAACTGTATATAGTTAGCCAAAGGAGAAATCCAATTGGAGTCAAGAAAGTTTTTTTGATTTTTTTTCAAAGCAAGTTTATAAAAAATTATAATTCAAATGTTATGTCTCAGCCAAATATTAAAAGATAAGACAGATTAACACAAAAACGAAATACACCACTGGTCTTTGTCCAAAAAAAAACAAAGACCTGGGGGGAAATCATCTTGTGGTGCTACTGCTGCTTCACTGAGGCAGTCCAGTGATTGTTGGTGTGTCTGTGTGACAATCAAGTTGAGAAAGTGATTTCCAATAAGAAAATACATGAAAATGTATACAGAGTTGCAGATGAAAATATTAAATGCAAATATGAACTGTTAGGAAATATTACAGTGAAGCAGGAATAAAAGCAAACACAAATAGAAACTCATTTGTGAATTCTATTGAGAACAGTTAGATGTAAAAGTGGGCAGGCAGATATTAAGGGACGAAGTCAGAGCCTCAGAGGAAATCCACAACATGTTGGAGGCGGAGTAGAAGAGGGAGCACAGAACAAACTGCAAATTCAAAGGTAAATGGATTGATTCGACCAGAACAAAAGATATGAATTAAAATAGCACTTTAACTCCTCCTTTAAAAAAGCATATGTAGAAAGAAAATCAACAAATTAAACTATTCCCTGCTCAGTTACTATGCTGGATGACTATGCTAAATTAATAGAGTTGTACACGCTTATGATTTTAATTATTGAGCTGCAAGTTTGTAAATGAAACTGTTAATGAAAATAAAGTTTTCATCCCCTAACCAAAACAGCTTGTGTTTCTCTTCTACCATGTTACAACAATGTGTCAGGCAACATAGCATACTAGGGCTTAACATGCCTTTACCATCCTTTCCCCAACAGCTGGTTCCAGCACACTGTACAGTCCCAAGTCCTGAACCATCACCCCAGGAAGGCCCTTACACGCTTGTCTCCCATGACAGGTGTCCATCATACCAACATTGTTACGTTGAGTATTGCCTTCTTGTTTGCGGCTAGAAGCCAGACTTTGTTTAAAAAATGGAACTAGCTTTTTAAATCCTTTTATATATAGCTACAGACAATAGAATTATCGCAGTCTGTTTTGTATTATGGTCAAGGAGGGGGGTGTCCCTCAAAATCCTATTACACAATGAGCAAAAGGGACATTTCCCAAACTGTAATGTGAACTTGGTATATGAAGTGTGGATAGAAATATTCATCGTCTGCTTGAACAGAGAACACTTTTTTAATAACATTTTAAATCCTGCATTTTTAGGACCACCCTAAATACCCTGTTAGATTGATAAATGGATTGAAATCTCCTAAAATTTAAATTCCTACCTGCTAATTCCTGCCTGAAAACTGCTGATTTTGAAGTAATGTAGCTATAAAATGTGACATTCTATGATTTAATTCATAGCTCTTATTTCCTATCCCAGAATTCACTGTCTGCCTGTCTGGCGATTGTTTCATATAATGATTTTTGAATTTCAAGTAACAGCACATCAGGGCCGTCTTTAATAGTGATTGGACCCTGGGCAAGCATTTGCTTGGGCCCCCTGGATCCTGCCCCCTCCCCTGCATGCAATCCCGCCATCCATCGCGATGTTACCCCCCCCCCCCCTCCCACACACACACACACACATATGCCATAATTGTTGTGCCATTCAGATGCCAGTAATATTGTAACTTTCGGATGCCAGTAATATTGTGCCAGTCAGAGCCCAGTAATATTGTGCCAGTCAGAGCCTAGTAATATTGTGCCAGTCAGATGCCTGCAATATTGTGCCAGTCAGATGCCTGCAATATTGTGCCAGTCAGAGCCCAGTAATAATGTGCCAGTCAGATACCAGTAATATTGTGCCAGTCAGATACCAATAATATTGTGCCAGTCAGATACCAATAATATTGTGCCAGTCAGATACCAGGAATATTGTGCCTGTCAGAGCCCAGGAATATGGTGCCTGTCAGATGCCTGTAATATTATGCCAGTCAGATGCCCGAAATAGTGTGCAGTCAGAGGCCAGGAATATTGTGCCAGTTCGATGCCTGTAATATTGTGCCAGTCAGATGCCTGTAATATTATGCCAGTCAGATGCCTGTAATATTATGCCAGTCAGATGCCTGTAATATTATGCCAGTCAGAATCTTGTAATAGTGTGCCAGTCAGAGCCCAGGAATATAGTGCCAATCAGATGCCCAGTAATATTGTGCCAATCAGATGCCAAGTAATATAGTGCCAGTCAGATACCCAGTAATATAGTGCCAATCAGATACCCAGTAATATAGTGCCAATCATATGCCCAGTAATATAGTGCCAATCAGATGCCCAGTAATATAGTGCCAATCAGATGCCAAGTAATATAGTGCCAGTCAGATACCCAGTAATATAGTGCCAATCAGATACCCAGTAATATAGTGCCAATCAGATGCCCAGTAATATAGTGCCAATCAGATACCCAGTAATATAGTGCCAGTCAGATACCAGGAATATTGTGCCAGCCAGCCCCCCCCCCCCCCCCCCGTACTTACATGAAGCTGCTCCGTGTCCCCCGCCGGATGTCTCCTCCGTGCAGTCTTCCCTCTTGCACGGAGGAGGGAAACAGAAACCGGATGTGACGCAACGTCACATCCGGCGTCAGTTTTTTTTTTCTCCGGCCGTCGCATCCATCGGATGCGGCTTGCCGGAAAAAAGCGTTCACAAGCGCAATGCACTGTGAACGCGGCAGCAGGGGCTGGGGGCCCACGGGACAGCTACCTTGGGGCCCCCCAGGAGTAAATGGGCCCAGGGCAGCTGCCCCGTTTGCCCCGCGTTAAAGACGGCCCTGCAGCACATAGACTTGAAGGATGAGGGTTGTCTAATTCTTGCACTACTGATTTGCTCTATACTCAGTAATATCCGTTATTTCACAATATATGTTTTGTCCATTCCTATATACACATAATTACAGGGAGTGCAGAATTATTAGGCAAGTTGTATTTTTGAGGATTAATTTTATTATTGAACAGCAACCATGTTCTCAATGAACCCAAAAAAACTCATTAATATCAAAGCTGAATATTTTTGGAAGTAGTTTTTAGTTTGCTTTTAGTTTTAGCTATTTTAGGGGGATATCTGTGTGTGCAGGTGACTATTACTGTGCATAATTATTAGGCAACTTAACAAAAAACAAATATATACCCATTTCAATTATTTATTTTTACCAGTGAAACCAATATAACATCTCAACATTCACAAATATACATTTCTGACATTCAAAAACAAAACAAAAACAAATCAGTGACCAATATAGCCACCTTTCTTTGCAAGGACACTCAAAAGCCTGCCATCCATGGATTCTGTCAGTGTTTTGATCTGTTCACCATCAACATTGCGTGCAGCAGCAACCACAGCCTCCCAGACACTGTTCAGAGAGGTGTACTGTTTTCCCTCCTTGTAAATCTCACATTTGATGATGGACCACAGGTTCTCAATGGGGTTCAGATCAGGTGAACAAGGAGGCCATGTCATTAGATTTTCTTCTTTTATACCTTTCTTGCCAGCCACGCTGTGGAGTACTTGGATGCGTGTGATGGAGCATTGTCCTGCATGAAAATCATGTTTTTCTTGAAGGATGCAGACTTCTTCCTGTACCACTGCTTGAAGAAGGTGTCTTCCAGGAACTGGCAGTAGGACTGGGAGTTGAGCTTGACTCCATCCTCAACCCGAAAAGGCCCCACAAGCTCATCTTTGATGATACCAGCCCAAACCAGTACTCCACCTTGCTGGCGTCTGAGTCGGACTGGAGCTCTCTGCCCTTTACCAATCCAGCCATGGGCCCATCCATCTGGCCCATCAAGACTCACTCTCATTTCATCAGTCCATAAAACCTTAGAAAAATCAGTCTTGAGATATTTCTTTGCCCTGTCTTGACGTTTCAGCTTGTGTGTCTTGTTCAGTGGTGGTCGTCTTTCAGCCTTTCTTACCTTGGCCATGTCTCTGAGTATTGCACACCTTGTGCTTTTGGGCACTCCAGTGATGTTGCAGCTCTGAAATATGGCCAAACTGGTGGCAAGTGGCATCGTGGCAGCTGCACGCTTGACTTTTCTCAGTTCATGGGTAGTTATTTTGCGCCTTGGTTTTTCCACACGCTTCTTGCGACCCTGTTGACTATTTTGAATGAAACGCTTGATTGTTCGATGATCACGCTTCAGAAGCTTTGCAATTTTAAGAGTGCTGCATCCCTCTGCAAGATATCTCACTATTTTTGACTTTTCTGAGCCTGTCAAGTCCTTCTTTTGACCCATTTTGCCAAAGGTAAGGAAGTTGCCTAATAATTATGCACACCTGATATAGGGTGTTGATGTCATTAGACCACACCCCTTCTCATTACAGAGATGCACATCACCTAATATGCTTAATTGGTAGTAGGCTTTCGAGCCTATACAGCTTGGAGTAAGACAACATGCATAAAGAGGATGATGTGCTCAAAATACTAATTTGCCTAATAATTCTGCACTCCCTGTAGTGCTTCAATGTGGTGTTAGCGGTTGTGTAGTGGTTAGTGTCATGTTGTTGTTTATATGTGGCTTCTCGTGTAAATCTAAGTAATATAGGTTAACCCTTTAAGGACCAGGGATTTTCCTGGGTCAAGGACCAGAGCGTTTTTCAATTTTTAATACGCGGTTTTTGAAACATAAATTTCCTCTCTCTCATTTAACGCACCCATACAAGTTATATGTTGTTTTTTAGAGGACAGTTAGAGCTTTCTTTTGATACCCTATACATAAAAATGATTTACATTTTAGTATTAAAAAATACATATAAAAGAGGAAATTTTTGAGGAAAAAAAAGTTTTTCCCCATTATTTTCCCAATAATAAGCTACATAACTAGTGCAACACTAACCCACTTATCCCCCCTAATTAACTAACTAATAAAAAAGAAAAATATTGATTCCCAAACCCCCCATAACAAAAAAGACAGAAAAAAAACTCTGAAGAGTGCGATGTCAAATCAGTAAAAATCATGCAAGAGGCGTGCAGGGGTTACATTTTATTAAATAAATATATTAAAATGACCTTTATTTATTAAAAAAAACTTTATAAATTGTAAAAATAAAAAAATCTGTTAAAAAAAAAAACTAAATGAGGGCCATAAAGTGAAAGGAAACTGATCACAGTTAAAAACTGTGATCAGCAATGAAAGGGTTAATTTTTTTTAATTTATTTTTTTACCTATGTGTATGTAATTCATTTCTTTTTACTTACAGGTCACTCTCTGTGCTTCACTATAAGAATGTGAAGCACAGGGAGTGAATTAGAGGCAAAGTCAGTGTGTGAACACACTGACTTTGCCATCTAATTTGCATGTTATCGCGGTGATTGAGCAATCACCGCGATCACATGCCCGGAAACTGACCAATCGGGTCCAGGAGCTTTGCCTCGGGTGCGAGGCTTAGTCCTGGACCCGTTGCAGACTAGCTGGCGGTGCCCACGGAGCGCACCGCCTGCTAGACTGCATGACGAGTTAACTCATCATAAGGTCGCTAATGCGGCGGCTCTTATGACGAGTTAACTCGTCATAAGGTCGGGAAGGGGTTAAGTCTGTTCATTAGTAATTGGAGGTTACCGGCTTTCGTTTTATAAGTTCAATTTTAAATCTAATGGAATACCCCAAATTTGTTTCCATACACTAAAAAGTGACAAGGGTTATATGTCATAATTCCTTAGATGACTGGTCCTGAGAGATGATAAAATATGTAATGATGAAAAATATATATATATTTTTACAATATCAAGATTATTGTTTGGGAAACAAATACCATAAACTGTCTAATTGTGCACATGCCACATACTCAGCAGAGGATTATCTGATAAATGTTCATTTTGCTGCTTGATAGACTTTGCAAACTTTACAACCGCCAGGGAATTTGGGTCAGCCATTGAGTGAAACACATGAAGAACTATAAAATATTTATTTTATTAGGAAGGATACATTGAGATTTCTATTGTTTTCAAGTATGTCTTGGGTCCACAAACATTGCACTGTTATAATATGTAACAAAATAATACAAAATTATATTTAAAATACAAAATTATATTAAAAATACAAATATACAGATTTAACACAGAACATGAACAGGTTTATATATCAACGCATTACCTCTAGATATAAATTAAACACACCTTTCAGACTTCACCATAGTATATGAACCAAATTCTAAAAGATCTATATCCAATCAATCTGACATAATGCCATTTGCAAAATATGCTTTAATATATACTTTACTGTATATATTATTAGTAAAATACGCCTTACTATATGTATGACTTTGTAATATGCAAATATTGTATTAACTCTACAATGCAACATTTTTATGATGATACATTTACATACCAATTCCGGAATACGTTCTATACATATCACTTATATATACGTCTTATATATCTATCACTTTATATATACATTATAATATAAGACCTGAGCCTTTAAACTCACTCATATCTAATATCATTATACATTTATTTATTTATTTTTAATGTTTTAATATTTCAGTAGATATTATTAGTTATTTATCAGACTGTTAACAAAATATCTATGTCATATCATTGCAAATAAGATATATTACTGTATACAAAATGTGTAAATATCATATATAATAAAATTAAAATGATCTAAAATTTTTTTTAAAAAGATACAAAATAAATAAATAAATAAATAAATAAATAAATCTAATCATTCATCCATAATTACTGGTGCATTCTGTATTGAGATATATTGACAGAGATCTCCTAAGGGAGGTTGTTCCATAATTGCAGTTCTTTGTAGGAAAATGAGGATCAAGCCACTTTGTTGTAGTTTTGTGGAATAGTAAATTAAGTGCTGATACTGAATCGGAGGTGGGAAACGTTGGGAAGAGCATTTTACTCCGAAAAGTACACAAGGCTGGAGTGGTGAAGGATGCGACTGGTTTCCAGCTGAAGCCAGTTTAGCTCTTTTAATATATTAAGTAGGAACTACGGAGATGATTTACAAAGTTCAATTCTGGAGTGAGATTCTAGTATGAGCAATGATCATGGAAACCAATGGAATGTTCCTTCTGATTGTTCTTCTCTGAAAACTTTGCCCACAATTGACCTTTACTAATCCAATGGCAAGGGCTAAACAATGATTGATCATTCCTTCAGTGCTAACTGCATTGTAATTACTAGCCCATCCTTAACATGTATGTAAGGGTTACTGCATCTCTCCAACTTTTACTTCTCTCCCTCATTTATACTCTCCGAATCATTGTGCCTTCCTTAATCAAATCTAATTTTCTCCGAGTACTTGTGTCAGCTACTTGATTTGTTCAAAAATATTACTAAATTGATTCAAAATTACATTTCTTGGCCTCTGGTAGAGGAGAAGCCGACAACTGTCAGGAGAATAGTTTATTGAAGCTGGAGATAAAAGTGCAATGAATCTGGAATAAATTGGATGGATTTTTTTCTGAAGCAGAGACCACAGAATGCCAAGTCAGCTTCACAACAAATGTAGCAAACTTTTCCTCTTATTGTTGTTGTTTATCTCAAGCTAACCACTCGTCTTGATGTCTACGAACAGGCTACAGCTGTGCACCGTCTCCTCCAATCTCATTTAGGAAATGTTGTGGCTGGTGACATCATCTTCAAACACACCAGTGACACGTGAATTCACTCTCCGAAACATGTGATAGAGAGTTTGGCTTATAGATCGTATCAGGATACAGAGATTGGGAAATAGATCACACAAGCAATTAGTGACGGGTTTTATAGACGACTGGCAGTATCACTGATAAAAATAAACCTCGGTCATGAAGGACTGAAAATAATTATTATTCTACAACTGTTTTTAAGTACAAGATTGCCAGTGGAAACAATTGATACTGATTGATGAGGACGTGTTCAAAAAGGGATACCCATAAACTGTGATGAATTGAGAAGGGTATTGGAAAATCCCAACATTAATAGGTGTGTTGGAAAAACTGTTCAATTAAATATATTGTACCAAAGCGGTGCAACTATCACACATTATTAAAAGATATGACTAAAGTCGTTATAGCAAAAAACATGGAGTAAACGAGGCTGCAGAGAAAAAAAGTAGCAAGGTGAGAAATACGAAATAGTATCCACCAAATGTATTCATCTGATTTATGTCAACTTGTCAGCACGCCATAATTCACCATTTAGTGAATAGACCTCCAAATGTTAGAAACAGGGTTCTTCTCAGGACAGATTGCTGCTTTCTAAAGTTTCTCTCTATGGTTTAAACGCCCTTCTAATTCTAGAGTGTCTATGCTGTCTCACATTTAATTAATCTTTCTTCATTTCCCACCTCATCTGGATGACTTACTATTTTCACCAAAGTAATAAATTGTTTGCCATTCCTACAAAATGACTCATGATCCTTGCTTGGTCATAAACTCTGATGCATAACAACCTCTTTGGTCTTTATTTCTTGCACTGCTGACCTATAACTGGAATAGCAGAATGGCCAAAGCGCGAGATGTCATCTCCGGATCTTTCATCGCAGGACCGCTGAAGTTGAGTATTATTAATGTTTAATAGGGGTTAATGTTAGTATTATGTTTGGGGGGTTAGGTATTAGCATGAGGGTTCGGGGAGGCTAGCATTAGTATTTGGGGGGTTAAAGTTAGTATTAGGGTTCGGGGGGTTAGGTATTAGTATTAGGGTTTGGGGGTATGGTATTGATATTAGGGTTTGGGGGGTTAATGTTAGTATAAGCGTTCTGGGGGGTTAATGTTAGTCTAAGGGTTCAGGGGGGTTAATGTTATTATTAGGGGTTGGGGGTTAGGTATTACTATTAGGGTTTGGGGGGTTAGGTATTAGTATTAGGATTCAGTGTGTTAATGTTATTATTAGGGGTTGGGGGTTAGGTATTAGTATTAGGGTTCGGGGGGTTAATGTTAGTATTACGGTTTGGTGTAGTGTTAGTATTAATGTTTGGGTTGGGGGTTAGTCTGGGGGTTCAGGGTCACTTTTGGGGTGTTGATTTATTAGGAGGGTTAATTTATTAGGGTGGGGGTGTATGTTTGTAAGCAGTTCAGCACTGCGTACAAACTGCTGCGCTGAACTGGCAGCGGTGAAGCAGCTGCGTACAACTGTCATCAATCCCTGCAGAATAGGGCAAGACAATTGACAAGTATGTCATTGGATCCACTTGGCCACCAAGTAAATCTTTGCCTTTGGTGACTCCCTCAGGGACTTTACTTATTTTTGTATATTTCTCTTTAAGATCTCATGCAAACTTATATCTTCATCCTTTCTCTAGGAAGTGACACATGCTGTTGGGGACTAGCTATTTCTTTATTCAGTGGATAAATACACAATCCTAGCCAAGGTGCGAGGATCATAAAAATAAAAATAAAGAATGGGGAGATCAAACAGAGCTACACCCAGGATGCAATCTGCCTGCCATATGTGCAGCAGAAGGCACGTTCCCAAGCTGACTTTTGTTCATCTGGGGAAGGAGGAAGAGGTTACAGGCAGCATGCATAGTGCCAAAATACTACCACAGGTCCCTAGCTGCACAGACTCTCTTGGCAAACATGGAGCATTCCATCACCAAAAAAGAACCAGTACAGACAACAAATCATTTACCCAAAGTAATTGTCTCAAGTACTCTACTTCCTATAGAATACATGAAGATAATTCATTCAGAAACAGAAGTGTTAATGATTGTTTAAGGATTCTTCAAGTAGACACATCTGTGCTTTAGAGCAGATGTCCAGAAAACGTGATATTTGAAAATGTATGTGTTAGAACTGTATATTGCTTGTTAATTTAAATTGAAACCATAACATTGGTCTCATCTAAGCATCTTGGAGTACCATTACTACTACTTCCTTGTACCAAACTAAGCTGCTTGTACCTGAATAACACTTCCACGTTTTAAGCTGACAATGTTGGGTTAATGGCCAAAATAGCCAGTGATATAATAACACAAATGTCCTTATTCTATTTTGTGACCCCATGTATGTATGCAGAGGGGATAGATGCCCGATTCCTGAGACATACCATAACCCCACAGTCACCCATAACCATACCAGCCCATGTTCCCCCCAATAAATGGACACGAGACTTGTGATGGTACAACAAGGCCACAGCACTTCTTTATTAAACACATATCAGGCTGTATAAACCACCACCATCCTTTAATACTTATATGTATAAAACAGAATACAGCCTGACAAATTGACTAAGCCCTTGCCAGTAAAACCATTTTAAACTTCCACCCATATATTTACATATGGCCACCTTTTTCCAACCAAATCCAGAATCCAGAAGCTCGCCTCCCCTCCTCGTCCCTTGAGATGCCATAACTCCACCTGGCCCATCTCTCCCACAATGCTTACCACTAGCTGACTCACTTAGCTCAGTGGGCACGTCCACTACAAACAACTTCCATGTTGCTTTTAAGGTTAGGGGAGGACCCGAGCACCATTCTCCTTGTAATAACTCCAACTCCATTTTCCAAAACATATCCCCTACTGGCAAGGACAGCCAACCCCCGCCACAGACCCGCTCGTTTAACACCTTAAATCAGCGGGGACCACCCACCACCACCGCCATGGCCTGTTCCAAACCATCCTGCAACGCCAAGTTAAACAGATCAAGGCCCACCTCAGTTAAGTGAACTCCATCACTCCTGAAATACCTTGCCGCATCGGACTCAAAAACCCTATGGCGTATAGTCACGCCCCCCACACTCAACACAAAACGAGACACTCGTTTATTCAATTTTACCCGGCTCCGTTCCAGCGCCCTCTGATTGAGCGCACACCTCCAATAATTACGTGGTACCACCTCTGACCACACCAGCGACACACCAGGAAAGAGCACCAGCAGCCTCGCCAGATCCCTTTTTATGGTATCCCCCAGGGTCCACACAGGGACCGAACCCAGATCATTGCCCCCCAGATGAATAAGTAAAATATCAGGGGGCCCCAACAGCCGAGACAGCTGAACCACCTCGGGTAACAAGCGTACCCACCGCATACCCCGGAACCCGAACCACCGAACGTCCGCCACGGCTCCCGGAAAGCCCAGGCACTCTCCCCCAGGTCGCACGGCAGCCCGACTCCGTGCCCAGAATATGTACGAGTGGCCTATAAGCCACACCCTCCTAGGCGCAACATCTGTGAATTTAAAGCAGAGGAAACTGAGATCAGACCAGCCGGACGGACATAAGATAGAAACCTGCGGGATTCCCACCGCCCAATCTGCCTGATAGCCCGCTCAGCATAACCCAGCCTTGCGGCCTCAGACGCAGCGCCAATCCTGAACGAGTGACCCCCGAACTCCCGGCTTGGAAGGCCCAGGGCCTCAACTGCCATCCGGAAGACCCTGATAAACTGGAATCTAGACAAAGGAGTCGCATCAGCGTGCACCAGCAATGAATTGGAACCGGCCGGTCGGACCAAACCGTAACCGGTCAAAACAAGCCACCGGGCATACCATAGAACCGGGGACTTCCCGCAGGGAGACCCACTTCCCAACCCCAAGTACATCCGTTTTGGAGCGCCTGATCAAAAACCTCACCAGACCAGGTTCCCGCACCATATCAGCCGCCAGTATACCCCCTGGCTTCGTTTTTGCCTGGCTAACCAATTCCCCAATACGCAAAGCCCCAAAAAATGCCATGGAAAAAGCTAACCGAAACAGATCCACCTCAAAAGGCGAGTGGCAAACCACCGGCAGTATGTGGCACAGGCCCAGCAACAAAGCCCCGGACACCGGTTTACGGTAATCCACGGAATGAACACCCCTCCTCCAACCCTTCAACGCCTGACGCACTAAAAACTCCTTAGTCACGTCCCGTAGCCCAGAAGCTCTGAACCAGAAACTGAGGCCTGACATCCGTGCCGTTACCGCCGCGGGCGACAAGCCAGCCGCGTCCCAATGCCACAACAACCACAGTAAACCTTCCAAGCGAGCCCCATCATCCCTGAAACCCCCACGAGCCGACTCCAGATCCAACCATTCCCCCCAAACTTTACCGTAACGCTTCCATGTGGATCCAGCGACAGACTGGTTAACCCACTGTGCTATTCGCCCAACCCAAGGTCCCACAGCGTCGACGGGCACGGGATACCCTCCGGGTCCGCCCATGGTGCTGCCGCCCGGA
Organism: Pelodytes ibericus; assembly: GCA_036172795.1. NCBI lineage: Eukaryota > Metazoa > Chordata > Amphibia > Anura > Pelodytidae > Pelodytes > Pelodytes ibericus. The sequence continues at coordinate 152,095,252 of CM069862.1, read as the reverse complement.
ACGTTGCCCACTGCGAACGAGAAAGTGCATCCGCAATTACGTTATGCACCCCAGGGATATGAACAGCACGAAAGGTCACATTAAAATCAAGGCAGTTAAGGACCAGAAGCCGCAACAGCCGAACTACCGGCGGGGAAGAAGCCGTCAGGTTATTCACCGCTAACACCACTCCCATGTTGTCACAGTGGAAGACCACCCTGCGATCACGTAACGTAGTTCCCCAAAGGACCACTGACACCAGAATAGGAAATAGCTCCAAAAAAGCTAAATTCTTTGTCAGGCCCCCCGAACCCCAGAACGGGGGCCAAGTCTCGGCAGACCACTGGGACCCCAAAATTGCCCCGTAGCCCACGGATCCTGAGGCATCCGTGTACAGATGGAGATCTGCGTTGGACACCTCCGGAGCCTGCCACAACGACCGTCCATTGTACCTGCTCAAAAAATCATCCCACACCGCCAGATCATCCCTTAGGGGCCGAGTGAGCCTGACATAATGGTGCGGCCGGCACACCCCCGCCGTAGCCCCTGCCAGACGTCTGCTAAACACCCTGCCCATTGGCATAATTTTACAGGCAAAGTTGAGCTTCCCCAATAAAGATTGCAACGCCCTGAGCTGAATTTTTCTCAAGCCGCAAGCCTTGGAAATGTCCGCCCTAAGGCCCAACAATTTATCCTGAGGAAGCCGGCATTCGCCGGCCAGGGAGTCAATCTCGATGCCCAGGAAGGAAATACAGGTAGTCGGGCCCTCCGTTTTGTCTGCCGCCAATGGGACCCCAAACGAAGCCAGAACCACCTGGGCCGTCCTCAACAAATGGCCACAGACTTGCAAACCCGAGGGACCCACCAGCAGGAAGTCATCCAGGTAATGCATCACTGAGTTGCACCCGGACTCCTCCCTGATTACCCAATCCAAAAATGTGCTAAAGCACTCAAAATAAAAACAGGAAATAGAACAACCCATGGGAAGGCACAAGTCAACGTAAAACTTCCCTTCAAAATGGCACCCGAGGAGGTGATGACAGTCTGGATGAACCGGAAGAAGCCGGAAGGCCGACTCCACATCGGTTTTTGCCATCAAAGCACCAGCCCCTGCCGCCCTCACCATCCTAACCGCCGAATCAAAGGACGCATAAGACACCCGGCACAATTCTGCATCAATGTCATCGTTAACCGACTCCCCATAGGGGTAAGACAGATGCTGGATCAGCCGGAACTTTCCCGGTTCCTTTTTGGGAACCACCCCCAGGGGAGAAACCCGTAAAGCGGCCAACGGGGGCGAATCAAAAGGACCCGCCATACGGCCCAGAGCCACTTCCTTAGCCAACTTATCCCGCACCACCTCAGGGTGCTCAGCCACCGAACGCAAATTACGCAACCGCAAACAAACCTCCCGCTCCTGAAAGGGGATCCTGAAACCAAACTCAAACCCGTGCAACAAAATGTCCGCCGCCCTACGATTCCTATACCGGCTTAGCCATGGGCGCATTGCCCCGACGTCCACCGGCGTCATCCCCCTTTCCGCCCACGTCAGACTTGTCCCCACCTCTCTGACGCTTAAAGCACCGGGTGGCGGGGTGGCTACCCCCGCAACCGGAACACTCATGTTTGAAGCGACAACCGGCGCCAAACTTGCACTGACCCTCATTAAATTGCCAGCACCCTCCCGGTCGTCGTTGGGTCGTGGCCGAGGGAGAGGGCGAACCCAGTCCCCCGACCCCCCCAAGAAAGGACGTCAAACCCCCCTGATGCGAGGCTGGCCGGGTCATAATGGCCAGCCACAGCCCCACGTCCATTTGATCCCAACCCAAAGTAGGCCGTAAAGCAATCCGTTGCCGGAATTGCTCATCATAGCGCCACCAGCTGAGACCCCCATAAATCCTACACGCATTCCAGATTTGATCCTGGTAACAAAACAAGGAGCAACATTTTTCAGGATTTCTCCCCAATGACGCTGGCCAAGATGGAGAAAGCCCGAATCCAATTCCCATAATTCTTTGGGATTTTGCGATAATGGTACTTCTCCTTTTCTTTCTCGGCATCCTTCAACTCCTTCTCAGGAGGAGGAACGTCCTCCATGGGAAGGAGCGAATAAATTTCCACATACTCGCCCTTCCAAATACGCTCCCTCACCTCCGGTTTAAGATGAAGGCCTAAGGGGCCCGACCAACATAAATACGCGGCCCCATGCGCCATCGGCGCAACTGGGTGTGTCAAATCAGCCGCCCCAACCATCGACGCCGACGTACTCAGTGCCGCCGATGTACTAGGCATTGACAAGGGAACCGCAGGGAGCGCCGCAGCAGTGGCCGCCGGCAGCAACAAAGGGGGCGGTAATAAGGGGGACTGTGGGACCCCCACCGTGCCCGGTAAACCAGAAACCACCCCCGGTGAACCCCACGTGGAACCCCACACGCCGCCCATTGTACTATCGATGCCCTGCAGGGCCGCACTACCAGAAGGCCCAGCCACCCGGCTCACTTGCTCGATCGCCCCCCGCAAGCATTGCAACAAATCCACCCATGGCTGACTAGCAGGAGTAACGGTAGACCCCACCCCACCCTCCCCAGAAAACCCCGCCAAAGGTTGCCCCGTGGACTCACCAGTGTCTCCCTGTACCGCGCCCAGAGCCGGCGTGGAGGCCCGGGAGGCCGCTGAATCACCCGCAACCTGGGAAGCAGGATGGGGGACGTGGAGTGGCACAGCACTAGTAGCTGGAGCCTGTGAAGGAGAGACAGGTGAATACAACGCCAAATCAGGAGGGGAGAGAAGCCCAGCCAAGGGAACCTGGTAAGTAGTAACAGGGGTAGGAGTAGGGGACGGGGTAGGGGGCAGTAAGAGACCCAGAAGACCCACTGCAGCTGCCCACAGCCTCCCCACTGCCCCACGCCCGGGAGGGTAATCGAAGGGACCCCCGTTTTAGGCCCTGAGGCCTACTCACCACCCTGGCCTGCCGATCCGTGCTCCTCCTCCTGCTAGGCCCCGCATCCGGACGCGGGGGGGAAGGTAGCAGGGCTGTACCGGACCTGGTCACAGCCCTGGATGTCCTCCGTCCGTCGCGCTCCAAACCCCGAGGGGAGGGGCGCGGCCTGCGATCCCCGCTCCCACCAGCCACCGGGGACGGTCGCGTGGCTGCACTAGCAGGCCCGCCGCCGGACGCAGCGGGCCGCGCGGCCGACGGGCGAAGGCCGCTTCTTCGCCCAGCTCCACTCCTGCTCCGGTGAGGCTGGATGGAGCCGGCATCCGGGCTCAGTCGAGCGGGCGGGCGGGACACCCGCCGCGCCCCGCCACGAGGACCCGCGGGAGGCGATGCCACCGCGGGTGTAGCAGCCTGCAGCGCTGCAAACTGCTGCCTCAACCGTCTGCCACCATCTGTAAGTGCCTCAGCCCTCAGGGCAGCGAGCATTGCCTCAATCTCCATGCCTGGGCCGTGAATGAAACACCAGAGCTGCAAAAATTGCTACCAGGTGCGTTTACAGATTAAAATGGCTGCTGGGGAGAGAGGCTCCAGGGCTTTTATCAACTCCCCCTTGAAGCCCCTCCCCCCAGCCCCCGTCAGTCATCTCTTGCCTCCCCCTCGCCCATACATGTCCTGTACAATTAATTTGCATAATTTCCCAGGGTTCTTAACGTTGAGAGACACTATATATGAAACATTCATGCAAAGTGTCAATTTTGAAGAGAAATTACAATTTTCATTCATGCACAGTGTCAACTTAATCAGCAACTCTGAATATACACAAGAAAAAACTAGCAGACATTAAAGAACAAGCCGTGGAAATCAGCCAGCGAAAGCTACCAGGAAAGGTTACCAGGAAAGGTTAAAGCATCTTAACATGTATAACTTGGAGGAAAGACATAACAGGGGGATATGATAGAAACATTTAAGTCCATAAAGGGAATCAACACAGTAAAGGAAGAGAGTATATTTAAAAGAAGAAAAACTACCATAACTAGAGGACATAGTCTAAAATTAGAGGGGCAACAATTTAAAAGTAATATCAGGAAGTATTACTTTACAAGAGGGTTATGGATGTATGGAATAGCCTTCCAGCGGAAGAGGTAGAGGTAAACACAGTCGCATGCGTGGGATAGGCACAAGGCTATCCTAGATATAAGATAGGGAACTGGGGACTAATACAAGTATTTAGAACATTGGGCAGACTAGATGGGCCAAATGGTTCTTATCTGCCGACAGATTCTAAGTTTCTACGTTTCTATGATTCATTCAAGATAGGACCATTACCATACCTATGCATCCATTTAGCTACCAGGATATGACTTCATAATGAAAGAGATCTTTGCTATGGTAGGTGACTTGTGGACGTTGTGGATTACTATAGACTTGAGCTGAGCTGATAGATTAGATAAAAAGGGACTTAACCCTAAAATTGTTTTTTTAATGAGGCAGAAGGCCACTTCCATAATAAATACTGATTGCCCAGTGACCGTCTCTCCACCACTGGTGTGCAACCAATGAACCAGCTCCACAGCATGACAGCCTAGAAATCTTTATGAGACTTCCAAAAACATTTGTAATTACTTCTGAACAGTTCTTTCTTGGCGCCTCATTGAACAGCTATTTTAATGAGACATGTAGGGTTTGGTCTCTCTTTAAGGCAAAATACAGCCATATTGTACCTACACTGCACTTAATTCCAGGTGTCAAATTAGATTGCTAAAGCCTATGTAGATGCACCACTTAGACCAGGGGTCTGCAACCTGTGACCTGCCAGCTGGTAATGAACTACATTGCCCATAATACTTTATCAGCTACAAGGCTGGCAGAGAAGTATAGGAAAAGTAGCACTGTAACATCTGGAGGGCCGAAGGTTACAGACCCGACTTAGACAAACAAACAATTGTCCTGTGGGGCATACATCATTCATTTTGTCATCCAGTTATCATAGCTGGGGAATGTCTATATTTGGTAAGGATAGTCACGGCAGTTTGAACGCTGAACTGTCTGCGGTGAATAGCCATGTGACCGCTTCATCGCGGAAATGTAAGCTTGCAAACATATACCCCCCTAATAAATCAACCCCCCCAAAAGTTACCAGGAACCACAGACTAACCCCAAACACTAATACTAACACTACCACCGAACCATAACACTATTCCCCAAACCCTAATATTAATACCAAACCCCCCTGAACCCTAATACTAATGCTACCCTCCCCGAACCCTAAAACTAATACCTAGCCCCTAATTATACTCACCATCAGTGATCCCACGATGAACTGTCCCGCAAACAAAGGTTAGACGGTGGCATCACACGAGCGATGACGGTGAATTGGCTGCGTTCATCCAGACGCGATGAACCATTGCATCATCCATGCTGGCTGTTTTGGCCAGCGCCACAGTCTTTCAAGTTGTCACACAAAAGGATACTGCACATGTGCAAATGGCTACAGCCAAGGGTATCCCATAATTGGAATTGTCCATGATATTCAGACAATGCCATAATGTATGGTTAGAGCCACAAAATCATATTGGTAGGTGTGCTCTCTCATGTGCCTACTGCTGATAATAAATTATAATGAACCATTCTTGGTGACAATGGAGCCTTCAAAAAACCTCAAGAAAGAATAACACACTGTAGAAGTACATACTTAATGTCAGTAAAATAATAGGTATGAAAATGCTATAAAGAAGCTGCATACAATAAATTGTGGGAAGATCTTAATCTACTAACCTTTTAATGACATGTGGTCATGTTCGTCTACTGAAATAGGAACAGGGGTTAAAACAGATTTCTTTTTAAAATCTGGGCAAATTGCCAGGCTAGTGTGGGAAAGCTGAATGCTGAGCTAAAACAAGGGACTGTCCCTTCAAAAATCCTAGAGAGTTGGTATGTATGCAGCATATGCCATGTCTCAATGTCAGTTTATTAGAAAGATGCTAGACAGAGTTTCTTTCATATTCCTTGCCATGTGATACATGGAACCATCAGTCACAGCTGGAGGATTAAGATGGCTGTCACATCTCCATGGTGCTAGACATCATGTCTAAACAGGGAGGAGGGAGGAATGGATAGTGAGTTGTAATTCATACACTGAAACCAACACAAGTTAATAAGAGATAGGCAGCACTGATGTACATATCCACCCATGATCTTTCCGGGATTGGGACCTTAAATAATGGACTGGCACACATGTTGGTCTAAGACAATAATGTCAGATTGTATAACCAGGGATTAATTTTCATATATTCCATTCCAATATTTGGCAACTTACAATAATACCCAGTTATTTCACCTTGTATGTGTATGGATGCCAATATACACACATACAATGCTGTCACACACACAATTTCTGAGGAAGATAAACATACAAATCAAAAGTCAGTCAAAAAACAGTTATAACATATACTTATCCTTCATCCCAGTTTCATAAACCTGGCCCAGAATGTTCCTGCAATACAGCTCCTGTCAATATATAGTTAGTTAGACAAAATTTTACAGTATAGGTGTTAACATATAGATAATCAGACACATATGTAGAGTGATAAAGTTAGCCAGACACAAATATAGGACCATTAGTATACAGTTATCCAGACAAGGATGCAGATATATTATAGGGTCCATCAGTATATAGAAGCCAGCCAATGATTGGTTTAGTAAAGCTTTAATCAGTGTATAATTAGCCAGATACAGATGTCATCCAATATACCTGTATATAATTAGCCAAATACAGTTGGTAATACAGTACTTGGACAACCAGTATACAGAGCTGCTGTGGGTTACGTACAATGATACTAAGTATTCCTCATGGGAAACAAGTCGCTCTGCAAAATATGAATGCTGGCACCAGGAATAAAAAGAAAAAAAGTTGGGAACTCCGCACTTGCTTGCTTCAGTGATCTATTTTTAAATATAAAGGTGCTCGTAAGTATGTGCCAGCATGGGCGCAAATTTTGTCAGCTTTATTTTGCTAATTCCACTACATCTTCCTGTGAGCACTTATACATTTGAAAATAAATCATTTAAGCAAGTAAGTGCAGAGTTTCTGAGTTTTTTTTCCCTCCATCAGTGCTATCTTGGAGGCAGTGCTGTATTTACCGCGAGGCATCCTAGGCGGATGCCTAGGGTGGCAAATTTTGGGGGGCGGCAGGGCCCCCCAACACTGAAAAAAAAAAGAAATTAAGAAAAAAATTTTTTTTTAAAAAAAGCTGGCCGTTTAAAAAAACAAACAATAAACGTGCTTGCAGAGAAGGAGGTGAGTGGGGATGAAAAGATCCCCCCTTATTACTTCTGCCTGCCGGCAGGCTGCACAGAGAGCCGAAAAGGCAGCACATAGAAACCTCCGTGCTGCCTGTTCGGCTCCCCGTGCAGTCTGACACGGAAGTGCCGACAGTCACATGAACGGCGCGCTGACGTCATACGCGCGCCGGGTCACGTGACCTGTTGGCACAACCGCCTGGGAGCCGAACAGGCAGCATGGAGAAGACCATGCTGCCTGCCACTAGCCACCAGGGAAAGGTAAGTGCTGGGGAGATGGGGTATTTGGGCACATTGGCTGGGGCTTATTAAATAGCAAATAACACTGGCATATTATTGGACAAATTGGCTGGGGCATATTAAATGGCAAATCACACTGGCATATTATTGGGCAAATTAGCAGGGGCATATTAAATGGCAAATAACACTGGCTTATTATTGGGCAAATTAGCAGGGGCATATTAAATGGCAAATCACACTGGCATATTATTGGGCAAATTAGCAGGGGCAAGTTAAATGGCAAATAACACTGGCATATTATTGGGCAAATTGGCTGGGGCTTATTAAATGGCAAATAACACTGGCATATTATTTGGCAAATTGTCAGGGCTATATTAAATGGCAAATAACACTGGCATATTATTGTGCAAATTGGCTGGGGCATATTAAATGGCAAATCACACTGGCATATTATTGGGCAAATTGGCTGGGGCATATTAAATGGCAAATAACCAAAATTTGTCTGCCTAGGACAGCACAAAACCCAGATACACCACTGCTTGGAGGCACAGTGTTTACTCCCTGCTCTGATTATAAAAGGCTCTCCAACTGCACAGTGGAAGCCCATCACCAGACTGGAAGCCAGGAATGACATCATATCACCACACTTTACTGAATGAAGGCAATTGATGATGTCATTCCTGGTGCAGACTTAATTTCTACAAACTGATAGGCAAGATAGCGGGATGATTCCTTGTTAAACCACTTGAATTGCCACCCACAGGTATTTTTCCATCTATGGAGGCAATAGCAAAGCCAGTATTTTTATGAAGAAAAGATGGCAGCCCTGTACAGCACTGAAGATGGGGATAGAGAGTTGCAGTTGAGAGAGCTCAGCTAACCAATGATTATCCTTATAATGTAGCATAATCACCTGTATGAAAAGGTGATGTTGTACCGAGCATCACAAGGCTTAGCAGGGTTAGTTCCACTGGATAACTGAAGGAGGTAAATGAAACCTTTATATGATTTAATATGAGCCAGATTAAAAGGTTATACTAAACATTAAAAACAAAATGATATAGTGTGTTCATGTGACAGCTCTACCCATTTATCCCACGCTGATTTCAAATAGCTGCCATGTGAAAAGTGTGAGAATGAAATATTTGATAATAAGCAGACTGTGTGTGACAGTATACACGAAAATATATATGTGTATAGATTGCAAAACGGAAATATCAGTCCCCCTTCTCACAAACCTTCAAAGCACTGGCTACAAATAAACAAATATACCTTCCAACTTTTAAACCCCATCTGGGAAGTATTACCCTTTAAACGAGGAGGGTGGAGAGTACAATGGAGGGACCACATGTACGCATTTCCAAAAATAGCCATTTGTATGCATTTGGGAAATTTTAACCACTCATCGCCTAATGGAGTATTTATGTGTTTTGGGATATGGGACTTAAGTGGTTAATGTAACAGAGATTTTAGCAAACATCTGTCCTCTGTCACTTCCCCTCTGCCGTCACCCTGTCACCTATATACATCTGGCCACTATGGCGATGAAGGGGTTGACTGATGCAGTAAAAATGTATTTTAGACAAATGAGGCTTTGGGGAGTAACAAGGAAGGTTGAGAAAGAGAAAGAAAGATTTAATTAGGAAATGGATTAAGAGTGTAGTGTACACAGAGCGGTGACAGTGTCAGGAAGCTTGTTTCCCTGTCATGGTCCTCATATATCCATAAGGGAACGTGACAAAAATACTGGTCTTTTTGTATAATTACAAATGATGGGATGAAATATGTTAAAGGTTCTGCATGTAATGGCTGGATTCTGGTCCCAAAGAAAAGCTGTGCATAATATCCCTTTTTGTTTTAAAAAATTATTCTGTTGCTCCAGGTAACCTGTCTCACACTATAACTCCTCCTACTACTCAATATAACCTCTCCTTATAACCCCTACTACTCAATTTAACCTCTCCCTATAACTCCTATTACACTATGTAACCTCCCTCTATAACTCCTCCTATTACACCATATAAGCTCTCCCTATAACCCCTCCTATTACTCCATATTACCTCTCTCTATAACTCCTCCTATTACTCCATATAACCTCTCTCTATAACTCCTCCTATTACTCCATATAACCTCTCCCTATAACTCCTCCTATTACACCATATAACCTCTCTCTATAACTCCTCCTATTACTCCATATTACCTCTCCCTATAACTCTGTAATGATCTGCCTGGATTTGAACCCTGACTCCTGTATTTGCTGCTGCACGCTACTGTTCCACACTCCTGTTCCAGGCACCACCTGCTGTTTGTATTACCTCATGTAGCAGTAGTGGCTATCTCTCTGAATTTGTCCTGTTATTCACCTACTGCTCAGGTGTGGGTTGCTGTTATGATGAGCCCTGGGGCTATATAAACCCCATCCTCCCAGCAATCAGAGCTGGCACATTTGATCTGCTAGCTGGTATTTTGGATTCTGGTTATTATTGTTCCTGACTATCCTGCTATCTCCAGTCCATTGAATTCGGCTTGTTCCTGACCATCCTGCTTTCTCCAGTCCTTTGACCTCGGCTTCTTCCTGACTATTCTGATCCTAGATCCGTGCTTACTCCCTGCCTGGCTATGACCAGTGAGAAACCAAATAAGGCCTCTGCATGTGGGCGCTCAAAGCCATGGGCTCCACCCCAGGTGGAGAGTGCTCACCCTGCACAGGGCCTTGAATTTCCCACTACCCCTGCACTGCGACTCCAGCAGATCACGGCACCCGTTAGAAACTCCTCCTATTACTCCATATAACTTCTCCCTATATCTCCTCATATTACTTCATATGACCTCTCCCTATAACTCATCATATTACTTCATATGACCTCTCCCTATAACTCGTCCTATTACTCCATATAACCTCTCCCTATAACTCCTCCTATTACTCCATATAACTTCTCCCTATAACTCCTCCTATTACTCCATATAACCTCTCCCTATAACTCCTCCTATTACTTTATATGTCCTTTTTATATTTTTTTTTTTTCTTATAAGAAGAACATATAGCGAAAGCACATATGGCAAAAGCATATAATAACAATATTGTCCGAGAGCTAAGACAAAAATTGATTTTTGCCTTTTTCTGTTTGAAGGAATAGGAAACGGTCATCAATTCACAAGGAGTTTCTCTTTGTTGGGTCATGCCTCCTCACTATAAAAACACATCATCGGTTTTATCACCCAAATCCCTGATAAACTGTAATATTTTTTGTTATGTGTGTTGAGGCCATGATAACCTTCTCGCACCTAATAGAGTTCAAATTTCAACTCCAGCCTTCCAACACATCTAAATCTCTCCACGCACCCCATGTAAGACTGGAAGATTTAAACACAATCTAACACAAGTGTAGGTAGACCTGTCAAAGTACCTAAGTCACAAACTGATCCAGCTGTGCTCACGGGAAGATATCTTTTCAAGCAAACCCTTAAGAAGGCCTGTGATCTGACTTCTCCCTTCTCCTGAGGTAGGTCAACAGAAATATAGAACAACAGGAGCAGGAACATTGGAGGTGTGTGCCCTGGAGAATTAAAGGAGAAAAGGTGCCTGTAGGATTTATATTCAGCTAACTAAATGCACATTTGCCAAAAAGAACATTCCGGACCACTTTCAAAGAACGTTATAGACCAGCCTGGACCCCACTCCTCCTCCTTGATTACCCCTTACTCTAACCTTCCCCCCTTGAACTTCAAAGGACTGGCTGAGAAACAGACTTACGACCCTGTACTGTATTATACTAAATTCAATGCTTTCACATGAAAAGATGTTTAACTTTGTAAATGCTTCAGTATGAGCAAAATAAATGTGTTCCTCCGAAATTCCATCTTTAAAGTGTTAATGGTGAAATGCTGGTCCACGGGAGCAGCGCTGTAACACAGTGAATTCTCCCATAATCCTCTGGTACTCTGAAACGTACAACTACAGTGTTTTGAATGGATGATAATAGATGAAAATGTGTGTACATGTTTCTTTATAGCCTGGGGGCTTGAAGCCCGTCCACCAGAGTTCTAAAGCATCTTTATTTACTTTACTAACTTCCCTGATGGGAATTCTGGCAAACTCAATTTTCTATAACAAAACATGCAACTTCGATGGACACGTCAGTCAGTATGAACATACAGTGGACAATATATACTTTTGTTTATGTTGTGTTGGTGTCTGCACTTGCTGGAAAGACCCCCATTGATGTATAGGTCAGGAAGAGGCCAACCCCAAAGGGATAGTCCAGACCACCATGCCACGTAAAACTCACTGCTAAGAACAAAAAGGACACTGCGACAAAGGAAAAAACAGGACACTCTGACGAAGTAGAGAAAAAACATACCTTTTAAAAATGTCTCACGAAAGATCTGTGACATCCTCAAGTCTTCATCTTCGGCCTAGTGAAAAAAATGAATCCAACTAAAAATGTGCCACAAATCTATTTTTAATCTATATATAGATATGTGTGTATGTCTATATATATATATATATATATATATATATATATATATATATATATATATATATATACAGTGTGTACTATTTATATGTATAAATATAAATAGTCATGTGCGCTCCCCACAACTTACTTGGATCTATATGTATATTTTTACACGTTTGTATAGCCTGTCTCTCTCTCGCATTTCTGTAGCCTGTCTCTCTCTCGCATTTCTGTAGCCTGTCTCTCTCTCGCATTTCTGTAGCCTGTCTCTCTCTTGCATGTCTGTAGCATCTCTCTCTCTCTCGCATTTCTGTAGCGTCTCTCTCTCTCCTTTCTGGAGCGTCTCTCTCTCTCTGTCCTTTCTGTAGTGCCTCTCGCTGTCCTTTCTGTAGCGTCTCTCTCTCTCCTTTCTGTAGCATCTCTCTCCTTTCTGTAGCGTCTCTCTCTGTCCTTTCTGTAGCGTCTCTCTCTGTCCTTTCTGTAGCGTCTCTCTCTGTCCTTTCTGTAGCGTCTCTCTCTCTGTCCTTTCTGTAGTGTCTCTCTCCCCCCCTTCCCCCTTAGTGGCTTTCTCCCCCCCTTCCCCCTGTAGTGTCTTTCTCCCAACCGTAGTGTCTTTCTACCCCCCCCTTCCCCCTGTAGTGTCTTTCTTACCCTCCTTCCCCCTGTAGTGTCTTTCTCCCCCCGCCTTCCCCCTGTAGTGTCTCCCCCCCCCTTCCCCCTGTATTGACCCTCTGCTGATCACCACTGGAAGAACAGCACCTGGTAGGCCAGATTAGTTTTCCCTCCTGACAAGGACATAAGACACTGGTCAATTCAGGTTCAAAACAAGCTCTCATTTATTTTGCAAAACACACAGCATTTGTACAATGAAACAGCAAGATAAAAATAGATTTGAAAAATAAACAGATTAACTTTTACACAATAGAAAACATAATTGAATTTGGTGCCAGAATAGCTGGCAACCAATCAGAACATTGTGTAGGGTTAAGGGTGACAAACCACAATCAGGGAAAGTGGTTGTGGGCAGGGCCGTCTTTAATAGTGATTGGACCCTGGGCAAGCATTTGCTTGGGCCCCCTGGACCCTGCCCCCTCCCCTGCATGCAATCCCGCCATCCATCGCAATGTTACCCCCCCCACACACACACACACACATATGCCATAATTGTTGTGCCATTCAGATGCCAGTAATATTGTGCCTTTCAGATGCCAGTAATATCGTGCCATTCAGAGCCCAGTAATATTGTACCATTCAGAGCCCAGTAATATTGTGCCAGTCAGATGCCTGTAATATTATGCCAGTCAGAGCCCAGTAATATTGTGCCAGTCAGAGCCCAGGAATATTGTGCCAGTCAGAGCCCAGGAATATTGTGCCAGTCAGATACCAGGAATATTGTGCCAGTCAGATACCCGGAATATTGTGAAATTCAGACCCCAGTAATATTGTGCCAGTCAGATGCCTGTAATATTGTGCCAGTCAGATGCCTGCAATATTGTGCCATTCAGAGCCCAGTAATAATGTACCAGTCAGATGCCTGCAATATTGTGCCAGTCAAATGCCTGCAATATTGGGCCAGTCACATGCCTGCAATATTGGGCCAGTCAAAGCCCAGTAATAATGTGCCAGTCAGATGCCTGCAATATTGTGCCAGTCAGAGCCCAGTAATATTGGGCCAGTCAGAGCCCAGTAATATTGTGCCAGTCAGATGCCTGCAATATTGGGCCAGTCAGAGCCCAGTAATATTGGGCCAGTCAGAGCCCAGTAATAGTGTGCCAGTCAGAGCCCAGGAATATTGTGCCAGTCAGATACCTGTAATATTATGCCAGTCAGATGCTTGTAATATTATGCCAGTCAGATGCCTGTAATAGTGTGCCAGTCAGAGCCCAGGAATATTGTGCCAGTCAGATGCCTGTAATATTGTGCCAGTCAGAGCCCAGTAATATAGTGCCAGTCAGATGCCCAGTAATATTATGCCAGTCAGAGCCCAGTAATATAGTGCCAGTCAGAGCCCAGTAATATAGTGCCAGCCAGATGCCCAGTAATATTGTGCCAGCCAGATGCCCAGTAATATAGTGCCAGTCAGATGCCTGTAATATTATGCCAGTCAGATGCCTGTAATACTGTGCCAGTCAGCCCCCTGCCCCCCCCTCCCCCTCCCTAGTACTTACACTTCACTGCTCCGTGTCCCCCGCCGGATGTCTCCTCCGTGCAGTCTTCCCTCTTGCACGGAGGAGGGAAACAGTCACCGGATGTGACGCGATGTCACATCCGGCGTCAGTTTTTTTTTTTTTTTTTGGGCTGTCGCATCCATCGGATGCAGCTTGCCGGAAAAAAGCGTTCACAAGCGCAATGCGCTGTGAACGCGGAAAGAAGGGGCTGGGGGCCCACAGGACAGCTGCCTTGGGGCCCCCCAGGAGTAACTGGGCCCAGGGCAGCTGCCCCGTTTGCCCCGCGTTAAAGACGGCCCTGGTTGTGGGCTGTACTTGGGATTTAACAGTCAGCACAGCGCCTACCTGGTGCTTTAAACTAGCAACCAATCGGCGCAATGCCTACAGGTAGGAACGTAGCTCAGGAGCTGGGCTTAACCTTTATTATGTATGGACGCTGAAGCTATGTTCCTGGGGTAGTGATTATGCTCCTTTTGAAGGGTTACAGTGTTGAAAACAGGGTGGTTGTGCGGGGAGGGAGTACCACAGCTTTCCAGTCACGAAGGGTGCCATATATATGTTTATGCCTACCCAGAATCCCATGTGGTGGTGGTAGCACTGCTGGTTTAGGATGTATGTAGGAAAAGCAAGTCTCCAGGCTTGTCTGGTATGTGTGTTTAATAATGCCTCTGCTTCCTGCTTCACTTATGTAAACATGGGCTCGGGTTTCCACCTGAGATCCTCTGAGAAGTGCCCTCAGCCCTTACTACATATCCTGATTTTACCCATATATTTGCCTGCAATTCAATGTACAGGTTTGTTTTATTCTAATTTGGTACTGTGTTTTTTTCAGTCTCTTTCTGATTAATGGATGAACAAATTGTACAGCATACTGGTAAACATATGCTGTCCTGGAATAATGCAGGTAATTATAAGTAGTGAAACAGTATTATTTTCACTAATTCAGAATGTTCCCGAGGTGGGCTCTTTGCTTGTTCACTGCCAGCATCCATCAAATGGATGAGAACATTCAGCTCTCTCAAATCTGTGCATAAATGCAGAATCTTGCTGTAGTAACAGGTGGCGCCAGAGGAATAGGAAATTATACACATGAGTAAAGGTTGGTAACATTAAAGTAAATGTCATATATACTATGAAGCTCCAATGTGATACAGATGGGTTCAATTGGTCTTTTTTCAGTTGGAGTCAAGCTTTGTAAGTTAAATCTTACTTAAGGATGTACACAAGATAGCCTGAGCTGTCCTGAAATGGATTTGGATTGGGCATAATAGATCAATTGAACAGATCCATGAAATTTGAAGACTCACTATGCAGCATATCAAGTAAACACAGCCTCGAGGCCATTCGGATGGGAACAGTTTTGCTATTAAAAGCATTGCATTTTGACTTACACAATATACGGCGATCAACACTGAATACAATTATGGACATTCAATTCACATTTTAGAAGGCAAATTGAAATTAAACCCTTAAATTAAAATTATTGTAACAAAATAAAAAGCCCTCCTAGCAGATTTCCGCTGACCTCATAAATAAATGACAAGTAAGGTGTTCAGGGCTTGTCAACCTTGCAAACCTAATTATTGTATTTAGAGGACACCATTTGGGTGCCAGGGTGGTGGGCAGTGATATTCAGCCAGTGGGCAATCCCAGATCCCAACAGAGGGCTCTTAGTTTATTTTAAAAGGGGTCAGACTATCTGCAGCTCCAGACCCCAGTGGGGGATTTTTTTTTTTTATTATGGGGCTGGGTCAGTTGTCAGCCCCAGACCTGGGGGTATTTATGTATTATGTTCAGTGCTGTATTTACCGCGAGGCATCATAGGCGGAATCCTAGGGCGGCAAATTTTGGGGGGCGGCAGCGCACCCCAGCACTGAAAAAAATAAATAAATAAATTAAAAAAATAAAAAAACCCAGCCCTTTAAAAAAAAAAAAAAAAAGACCGCGCTTGCAGGCAGAGACGGAGGTGAGAGGGGATCGGAAGATCCCCCCTCACCATCGCTCTGCCTGCCAGGCTGCACGGGGAGCCGAACAGACAGCACAGAGAAACCTCCGTGCTGCCTGTTCGGCTCCCCGTGCAGTGTGACACGGAAGTCATACGTCATACGCGCGCCCGGGCAAGTGACCTGTCGGCACAATCGACGGGAAGCCGAACAGGCAGCATGGAGGGACCATGCTGCCTGCCACTAGCCACCAGGGAAAGGTAAGTGTGTGTGATGGGAGACAGTGTGTGTGTGATGGGAGACAGTGTGTGTGACTGAGTGTGATGGGAGTAGGAGTGTGTGTGATGGGAGACAGTGTGTGTGACTGAGTGTGATGGGAGTCAGAGTGTGTGTGATGGGAGACAGTGTGTGTGACTGTGATGGGAGTCAGAGTGTGTGTGATGGGAGACAGTGTGTGTGACTGAGTGTGATGGGAGTCGAGTGTGTGTGATGGGAGACAGTGTGTGTGACTGAGTGTGATGGGAGTCAGAGTGTGTGTGATGGGAGACAGTGTGTGTGACTGAGTGTGATGGGAGTAGGAGTGTGTGTGATGGGAGACCGTGTGTGTGACTGAGTGTGATGGGAGTCAGAGTGTGTGTGATGGGAGACAGTGTGTGTGTGATGGGAGACAGTGTGTGTGACTGAGTGTGATGGGAGTCAGAGTGTGTGTGATGGGAGACAGTGTGTGTGTGATGGGAGACAGTGTGTGTGACTGAGTGTGATGGGAGTAGGAGTGTGTGTGATGGGAGACAGTGTGTGTGACTGAGTGTGATGGGAGTCAGAGTGTGTGTGATGGGAGTCAGTGTGTGTGACTGTGTGTGAAGGGAGTAGGCATGTGTGACTGAGTGTGATGGGAGTAGGAGTGTGTGTGTGATGGAAGTATGAGCTTGATGTGAGTCTGAATGTTATGTGTGATGTGGGGTCATGAAATGGAGGTGATGGGGCATGTCTTAGGTTTGTAACGTGGGTGTGCAGCTTGGGCTGCCTAGGGCAGCACAAAATCAAGATACACCACTGATTATGTGGATCTGGAGGCATTTGATCAGACTCTTGACATGGGGAGGCATCATTTTTTAATATGTGAGCCAGGATAAGTAGCCAACCCCCAATCCATATTAGGGGTGCCTGGGAGCCATTTCGTTAGCTCCCAGCCCCTGTACTGTTAGTTATTAGTCCTTGCCTCCCAATGTATTTGTAGATGGCTGGGAGCACTTGCCCAGCTTCCAGCCCTGTTTTTAATAGTGGGACAGGGTAAGAGGCCATATATCCTGACCCCCGATAGAAGTATCAAGAGGACTGGGACCCCCAGTCTATTTTTTTAGCATGGGGTCAGCGCTACTTGTATTTTTAGGGCCCCACTGGGGGAGGAATTTGGCTATGTCCATAATAGCCGAATCCATCCTGAAAGGAATCTCTATCATGTCTATGGATATACTAAAGGCTATTTTTCGTTCTGCTTACAGTTTTTAATTGTTGTGTAGTCAACCATGATGGACGGATTGCAAAATGATTGCAAGGGACATATTGTGTATCTCAAAATTCAGTTTCCAATATGGCCCCAATGTACCCCAAATCTTTTTAAACTTCAGGCCAACCGTATTTGAATATTGTTTTCTGGGAGCACTGTTCAAAAGGGATTCTAATTTGGCAGAAGTGGGCTTCTGTCTAATTAAAATGTGGTTGTCGGGCTGTATTCCATGTTATTGGCTACCTGAGAATTTGAGTGCAAGCATTCAAGACCACTTTAAGTCTCATCTTCTGAAATGCTGTTCTTAACAAAAAGCAAGATTTTTAAGGTAAAACAATGATATGCAAGACATACCTTCTACATATCCTGCTGTATGTGCCACTGTAGCAGTTTATCTTGCTGTCTTGCTTTTCAAAGACCCTGGATGAAGGGTGGGGGGTTTCTGTGCATGAGCATCCATTTTGCCAAAGGGACGCTTAGTTAATCAGTGTTGGGCACAGATTGTTGAAACACTTATAACATGTTTAATGGGTAAAAGGCTCGGCCCACTGTAGGGACAAAATTACCTAATGACAGTGGTATGGTTAAAAATCTTAAAGGAATAGTAACGTAAAAGAAAATGTATTGCACAGATCGGTGATTCCCATTTCTCCTATTGAGTGTGCAGGGATAGGCACTAAGATCACATATGGTGGATATTTATAAGACTTTGTGACGGACTGTTTAATGATGTTCTATGGACCTTCACAGACTTTGCCACAGACAAATGCAGCATTTATTGTAGCCTCTGAAAATGGCTGACAGGTCATCAAAGTTAAAGGGGTGTTAAAACATTAGACTGGTATAAAAACACAGATCATCACAGTGAAGTGTAGTGAAATGCTAGGGAATAGGAATAGGATGAGGTCAAAATAGTTGAGTTGCCTATTATACCAACTAAGCTACAGTATTTTGGCCTGATTCCTGCAATTCACTTGTCAACTCACCATACTTCACTCTTACTGAATAGGCCCTAATGATATGGATCAGTTGAAGGAATCTTATTACATCAGTGTGTTTAATGGGTTAACATTAAAGTGTGAAATCACCCTTGCCCTCCAACAGTTAAGGAGTCCCATATGCAATAAATTTTATTGGGGCCTAATATTTTCTTGATGAACTAATCATTGTGATATTATAACTGAGATCATGTTATTGAGGGACTGTAATAACTACATAAGAAAAAAAATAAGTTACGATATTTCAGCTCAGAATAGAAGTAAGATTGCCAAATTTGATCTGCGTTCAGATCGCTTGTTCTTCAATATAATATGGTTTTCCTTAACATCCTTCAGCTACTGCAAAACACTTCATAAAGGATTCTGTTTCTCTTCTGTTCCCAGTAATGACTTCCTGTTAAACGCCGCACAGAAAAGCTGGCACTGGACAGGGAAGTGTAATTAAATAAGATTGGGGGTGCGTCTAAATGTGTTCCACTTGTGCTGTCCCTATAAATCTCAATGAGATGGAAAAACTCGCACACACCACCTGCTTGGCACACTTTTATTGGATTTCATTGATTAACCCACTGTACATGCTTTATAAGTAATAACTTACAATAGGAATACACACTCACCTTATAAGATGTCAACTTCATACAACCTGGTCAAACATTAATATGCTCCTATTAATATAAGTGATTTCATAAAAGTATACTTTCAGTCCATAGTCGAATTAACATGATCCTACTAATATTTAAAGGTAACTGCTCAAAATGTATATGATTATTATATAAATACCATTATTCCCTACAGAGCCTCTTGCTATATATCATTCAAATCCATAAGTTTTTGATGCAAGTTCCCTCATTCATGGATACAGTGTATGCATTATGGAAAGCCTGTTAGTCACTAGGCCCTTCCCTCGGAGAATACAGTCTATATTGCAAAGTTTTATAATGCTAGGGAATTATATTCACAAGTCTTGGGCATCTGTTTTTGAATGAAAATCGTCTCTTTCATTCATTTGCCTGAATTCCGATTGTTAAGCTGGATGTAAGAACGAGTGTGCAATGAATGCAAATGCTGTTTGCATAAAACCTTAGCATTACACTTAACACTCACCAATACACACAAACATACTCTGACACAAACACACTCACTAATACACCTAACCCCTAACTAGACTTTGGCATTAGTTTTCTGACAAATTGAAAAAAGAGGTGATGAGAGGACACTGGTCTGACATGGTTTTGGGTCAGGTCCATGGTATTCCAGGAGAGCCTTTTGCTTCCTTCTTCTCCCCTTCAAATACTTGTACTACAATTTTCTAACCTACTTCTTCCTTACGTCCTTACGGTGAAACCTTGTCTAGAAATTACCTGTAACTGTAAAATAAGTGGAAGGTCAACATGACGGGGATGGGACTCTTCATCGCGGCTGCTTCCGTGCAGCCGCTTCACCGCCGAGTCTACAGCACAAGACAGATCGTCGCTGGAGATTTCATCGCGGGACATTTCATCGCTAAAGGTAAGTATTTTACCGATTTTAGTTGGTTTAGAATTAGGGTTTAGTGTTTAGTGTTAGGGGGTTAATTTTACTATTAGGGGTCGGGGTTAGTATTAGGGTTTAGGGGGTTAACTTTAGTATTAGGGGTCGAGGGTTAGTATTAGGGTTAGTATTAGGGGTCGGGGGTTAGTATTAGGGTTTAGGGGGTTAATTTTAGTATTGGGGTTAATTTTAGTGTCAGTATTGGGGTTTAGTGTTACTATTGGGGGGGATCATTTATTAGGGGGGTATTTTCGTTTTACTTTTAGATTTGTAAGAGCTGACAGTTCAGCTCTGAACTGTCAGCACTTACATAGCTGCAGCCGCGGTGAAACGGCCGCGTTATACTTCATTGCTGACAGTTCAGCGTTCTAACTGCCGCGCTGAACT